>JAGFMF010011681.1:293586-341407 GCA_019455555.1 Galemys pyrenaicus | reverse complement strand
CTCCTCCCCTGTCTCCCACCACCCCACCTCCCCACCCCCTCTTCCCTCTCCCCTCTCCTTATCTCCTCCTCTCCCCTGCCTCCTACCCCCCTCCCCCACTCCCTGCCCACCCTCTCGCCCTCTCTCACCAGGCGGTGCTTGGCGGCCTCCCGGATCCAGCGGATGTTGTCCGCATACTGCTGCTTCACAGACGGGTTCACTGCAGGGAGAGGAAGAGGGTCAGGGGCTCCGGGGTCCCCGTGGGCCCAAAGCAAGCAGCAGAAGCTGAAGGACCCTCACAGAGCACCCCTGAGCCGCAGTGCTGCAGAGGGGGTGCAAGGGACCCGCCTGCTGCTCCCCCTGAGTGTTGCCACAGTGGCTGGGGTGGCGGCAGCAGCAGACAGGCCTGCCGAGGGGGCCGGCAACAGGGCAACACTTGCGCGGGGGTCAGAGTGCCAGGAGCTGGTGTGCGGGGCCTCTCCAGCCCACAAGCATCTCCCCGCCCCTCACCTCCGCGGGCAATGGCCTCCTCCAGCACGGCTGTGGCCAGCTGATCCGTGACCTCCAGGTCCTGGGGGTCCCCCGATGTGCACACCCAGCGGAAAGGCCCAAAGCCCTGGGAGAAAATGTCCCTGCAAGGATGAAACCCTCATGAGCTTAGGGCTTTCCGGGGGGCTGACCCCCAGCTAGGGAGGGGAGAAGGGAGCCCGGGGTACTTGCCACACTTGGCCACACATGTTCACTTGGCCACATATGCGCAGGTGAACTGGCCCTGGGTGGCCCAGCCCTCAGGCGGCTGGCTCCGGCAGAGGGCTTCAGGGACCGGGGCCTCCCTGGGGTCCCACATGCACGTGACCCGCAGGGCCCTCCCTGGTGGGCGCCCTCCTCCTCCCCTTCCCGGAGACCCCGCTGGCCCTGCCATGCGGATGGCCCAGCCCCCTGGCTCTGCGTCCCTGTCCACGGCCAGCTGTGAGGACTCTGCCCCGCTCCCTCCTGTGGCATTCCGAGCACAGGGAGGGCGAGGCTTCCCCGCCCCTGTGCAGACTGGGGAGCCCTCCAGGCCTCCACCCTCAGCCTGAGCTCCCGAGTGACCTCTGTGCCTCCAGACTGGTCTGGGGCCCCGGCTCCCCTGACCTTCCCGTGCGACTGGCCATTAGGTGGCCGGGCGCGGGGCCGCAGTTCTGCCCGCATGGACCACGCGGTCAGCCACCCCGCTGGGCTCATGGCCTGCCCTTGGGGTGCCGCTCTCAGGACACAGCGTCCAGGCCATGCACATACAAAAGTCGGGGCGTCCACCGGGAGGTGACCTCCACCTCAGGCCTTTTCCTGCAGCCTCAGTGGAGGCCCTGCAGAAAATCCCAGTTCCTCCTGGCAGAAATTGGAGACTCCATGGAGGTCTCAGACCCACACGTGGCTTCAGTTGTGGCCGGAGGACGGGGGTCTTCAGACCCGAATGCCAGGGCCTGGCCCGCTGCTCACCCCATAATGTGCTGGACGTAGGAGGGGTAGCGGAACTCTGTCTTGTTGGCGCCTTTCTTCTCCACAGCAGCGCCTGCAGACAGAGCCGTGCGATCACCAGAGGGCCAGGGCGGGCCCCGCCCGTGCCCCCAGACGCGATTTAAACGAGGGGCCCAGGGAGAAACTGAGGAAGGACTCTGTCAGACAGAGAAGCAGCACCAGGGCCTCCTTTCAGGTAAGAGGAGGGAAAGCGAGGGCAGCGACCCTCTGCACAGAAGGCACCGGCCCGGCACCCTCCCAAGAGGGCCGCTGCAGGGATGCGGGGGAAGAGGCTTCCCTGTATCTCTCTGCCTTCTGAGTGCTGCGTTCCATGCACCAATCAGCTGTTTTACAAAAAGAAGTCTCCTTCGTGGGAAAGAAAAGATGCACTTTTCCTGCTGCACTGGAGTTCTTTCCCAAGCCGTGGCCCTACTCTCTTTAAAGCGCTTTATGTTCTTAAAGGAAATGGAGAAACTGAGGCCCAGCACAGGTGGAAAAATGAGTTTTCAGAAGGTGACAGTTGTGGCCCCCACTGCCCCTGAGTACTCACTGGGGACCTCCCTCCCCCCTCCGCCTTATACAGACACACAGACACAGACAGACAGACACACACACACACACCCCCCAGCCGAAGAGAAGGAAACTGGCTCAGCACTCGGCCCCACCCCTTCCTGCAGAGCCTGCCTCCTCTCTCACTCCTCTCACCTGCCCGCTGGGCCTCCAAGAGAAAGGCATTGCCATAGTCCCAGAAGAAGAAGTTCTCCTCGGCTAACCTGTTGATGGCTGAGACTTGCCTTCTCAGGCTGCAACAGGCCAGAGGTCAGTGGTCATCAGGGCAGCCTCCTGCCCAGCCTCCCGCCTGGCCTCCCACCCGACGGCCGTCACCCCAGGGAGCTCAGCCAACCACCGCCACGCCTGCAGCACCCGCTCCTCCTGGGTGGCAGCTCCCATTCACGTCTAACCCCCGGGGCCTCCTGCCTGGTGCCCCAGCCCGTGCCATCTCTAAACCCTCTGTAGCCTTCGCGACCCTGCCGGCAGCCTCCCCAGCAAACACCGACTGGCCTTGGGCAGGTCTGGCCCGTGGACGCACAGACGCAGCAAGCCTGGGCTCACAGGCCTCTCTCCCGGAAGGCTTCCGTGCCTCCGCTCTGTGAGCTTTGACTTGGCACCAACATGCGTCGAGAGGTGCTTGGGTGTGACAAACACCACTCCAGTTTGTCACCAGCCCTCCCATGAGGCAACGTGCCATGAGCCCCTGACAGCAGGCACAGGGGTCTGGGCGGGCAAGGGCCACCACCAGCTGGCCTCCCGGGCCGGAGGAGCCGGAGCTGCCTGGCTGACGGCTCCCGGGCCGTTCTCCTCCCCCCGCCCGCGGCAGCCCGGGCCTGCATTACCTTTCCTGGACCAGGCCCTTGAAGGCGGTGGGGTCGGAGGCCATGAGGCTCTGGGCCTCTCGGAAGCCCAGCTGCACGGGGTAGTAGCCGCCGTTGAACGGGTTGTGGCAGGACGTCTGGTCGGACCCGAGGTCCACCAGGAGCTCCCCCGTCGTGTCCAGCTCATGGACCAGGCGCTCCCTGGGGAGGTGCCAGCACCGTTGGCTGAGGGCGGCACCCTGTGGCCCAGCAGGGAGGGGGCCGCAGCACGTGTCCCAGCCCACCCTGCTGCCACCCCCACCCCCCCGGGGTGGCTGCTGGGCCTGGTGGAAGAGGCTGCCCAAAAAGGATCTGGGGCCAAGGTCAGGGCCCTGAGGCTGGGAGCAGAGTCGAGGCAGCGCCCGAAGCTTCGAGTTCTGGGAGCCCCCGTCCTCATCAGGACTTTGACTGACGGGGAGCTTTACCCGGGGTCCCCAAGCTGCCAACTCCCAGCCCCCCACTTACCAAAGAGTCACCACATTGCCATGGTAACCGAGGCTGAGCACCTCCTTCTTTTTCCTTGCTTCCCTAGGAAGACACGAGAGCAGCGCCAGTGGCCATCCCACCTCCCAAGACGCCCGCCCCACTCCCAGGTCTGCTTGCGGGCTCAGGGACTCAGGCTGGGCTGTGAGGCCAGCACTGTGGACAGACATGACGCTGGGGCCCCCTTCCCGGTCGGGAGAACTGGTGAACTCCAACAGGGTCTTTCAGGAACTCACTCAAGGCGATCCTAGATCGCAGAAGTGTCTGTTCTTTAGGAATATGAAAGCATTATCTTGGGACAAAAGCTCTGAATGCAAAGAACACTCATGGGTGAGAGACCCCAAAAGCAGCAGTAAGTGGGGTGGGGGCACCTGCCTGGGGACGCGGCTTGACTGAAGACGAGCTCGGCAGAGAAACGCCAGCAGGGAGGTTAAAGGAGCAGGAGAGGGGTGCATGTCCCCGGGGCAGTGAGGGAGGTCGGCCCACACCTAATGGGTTGGGAAGGGCTGAATCCAGCTGAGGGGCCCTTGGGGACCCGGAGCCCCATCTCTGTCCTCCGAGGCTCAGGGAGCAGGACGTGAGACAGGTTGCTTGGAGCCACTCATTGAGCTGGTGCGCGTATGTGCATGTGTGTGCGAGTGTATGAGTACTGTGAGGGTGTCTACGTGCATGCACAAGTGTGCACACGTGTGTGAGTGTGCAAATGTGAGCGCTCAGGATGCTAAATAGCACAAAGAGGAGGGACAGGAGCCACATCGGGCCAGACCCCTCAGTGCCACCCTAGGGGGCTGGAATTTCTCCACTAACTGATGCAACCTTATCTGAGTCTTAAACAGAGGTGTGACGTGGCCCGACTAGTATTTTAGAAAGACTTGTGTAACAGTATCCAGTCTTGGAAGTGGGCTCTGTCCTCAGTCTCAAATTCTGTGTGTTTTTGAGCATTTCCACATGAACTCCCCCTCCCCACCCTGGCCTCCAGACCAATCTAAACTTCACTAGGATGGGGCCCTCACCAGCAGGGTTCAAAGCAAATGAACTGAGAGGAGGCTTCAAAAATGGCATCCGATGGGCAGTTCCCAAGCGGACTGCCTCCCTCGCACTATACACCCCAGAAGACCCCACCAGGAGGAAGAAGCTCTGACGCCAGGGACACCGCAGGCCAGCAAGGAGGTCGGACACTGGAGGTGGGGGGGTCACGCCAAGCAGACGGTCCACCTTCAGAGTTTCCCTTTCCCCAACAGATTAGATGAGCACCTACTACGCGTCAGGCGCTCTCGGCTGGGCACTGAGGCCCCCACGAGAAACGTAAGCTGCATTCTTGGCAAAACTCTGGCTGGGTCTGGGGAGTACCAAGAAAACGGATGAACATCCATAAGAACCAAGTGTCTGTGGGCAAGTGGGCGAACTGGGGTGTCCCACACATGAGATAGTGATGACGAGCCTGCAATGGGATTTTAGGAGCTGTCTTCAGGGTGTTTCCAGGGATAGCCTCTGAGGGGTGCCTGGCATGGCCCCCCAACCCTGCAGCCTGGTGTCAGGCACTGGGAGAGCCGGTGGAGCGGCCTGCGCCCCGGCCTCCTCACGGCCCCCACTCGCCGTGCGTCAGCAGTACCTGAGTCTCTCGATGCAGTGATCCAGGCTGTCGGTCACCTCCATCAGCCAGCCTTGCTTGTGGCGTTTCATGAGGGCTGCTTTATCCACCTGGGGCCACGAGAAACAGCGTTGCCCAGTTACAAATCACCCCGAGTGGGTCACCGCCCCGGAAGGTGCTAGACCCCCACAGAGGTCACCCATTTTTAAAATCACCTATTTCATTGAGTTAAAATACACATAAAAAAATGGACTGTCTGGGCCTTCCCCAGTGGCCCAAGGGGTTGCGCGGTGCACTGTGGGCTTCCACAGCCACTGCAACACAAGTTCGATCCCCAACCAGGGAGCTGACCCACACGGTGCAGCAGACCTCTCCTGCTTCTCCCGCTGCTCCCCTCAGCAGTGTGCTTCAGTAGATCCTCCTGTTCTGCTCCCTGCTCTGTCTCTGGTGAATCCTCTCAGCCCCCTCTCTCCGTACCTCTGGCCTGTACCCCAATTCTTATATACATAAATAAATAAAAATAATTTTTTTTTTAAATGGACTGTCTTAACCATTTCTCAGAGTACAGGCCAGGGGTACTAAATACCTTCACATTTTTCAGCCATCACCACCATCCACGCCTTACACCATCTTGTAAGTCTGAAACCCTATGGTGATTAAACACCCACTCCTCCTCCTCCGTGCCCCAGCCCTTGGCAAACACCATTCTACTTCCTGTCTTATAATTTCCACTACTTTAGGGACCTCATACAAGTGGAATCACATGGTATTTGTCCCTTCAGGTCTGGCTTTTTTCACTCTGTACAGTGTCCTCGAGATTGGTGCACATGGTAGCAGGTATCAGAATTCCTTCTTTTTCGAGGCCAGGTAATATTCCACTGTGTGTAGGCCACATTTGACTTATCCATTCAACCACCAATGGACACCTGGTGGCTCCTATCTCTCGTCTACTGTGAATAATGCCGCTATGAACAGGGGTGTACACATCTCTCTTTGAGTCCCTGCTTTCAATTTTTCTGGGCAGATACCCAGGAATGGGGTTGCTGGGCCATATGGTAATTCTGTGTTTAATTTTTTGCGGTGCTTCCATACGTTTTCTACAGTGACTGCACCATTTTACCTTCCCACCAACAGTGCACAAGGGTCCCAACTCCTCCACATCCTGACCAACACACCCACCGTCACAGCCCTGGTCAGGGCAGACCGCCTGACTTCCCACATTCCTTCCCCTCCTGCTTTCTGACTGACAGAACCTGGGTTTTGTTCAGCGTGACACTGTGCCAGCCCCAGGAGGTAAAGCACTTCCAAGCCCATCACAACTCTCCTTTCTGCTGTTTCCAGTCTCCCCTGCAGACTGGAAACATCCATTTGATCCAACACTGACCACTGAGGGTCTCTGAGACATTATTTTCCTGCTAAAACGGCTGTCCCAGATCCCTTCTTCCTGTCGTGAATGTAGACGAGACGGCTGGTGCCGGGGCAGCCACTTTGTATCCCGATGGGAGACCAACAGACTCTAGAGACAAAGGCCCAGACAGCACTGAGCTGGGAACCAGGCCAGTGTCACCAGTTACGTGAGAAAAAACAAAACCCTCTTGTTGTGAGCTTCTGTAGTTGGGTTTTCTGTTACCTTCAGTCAACGGGCCCCTAACAGGCACAGTGTGTAGGACTCAGACTTAGTCTCAGCTAAGCGCGCCTCCCACTCGTGTGCACCAGCAAGGCTTGTCTCCGAGCTTCTCGCCCCCTTTCCCGGGAAAGCTGCCTGGACACCGTCTGTGTGCCCCGGCTGTGACCGCCTGAGGCGGAGGCCGCGTGCACTTAGTCACCGTTTAGTACGTCCCAGCCACCTCCCAGGCACTAGGCAGGACAAAGAGGAGTCCCAGGGGACAGACTGGCACTGACTGTGGCCAGTGATGGGCACTTTGAAGGCAGGAGGAAAGGCTCTGGGAACCCCCAGGTGCAGCTTTGTGGAGGGGAATGGAAGACCAGAAGCGAGGAGGTGGCTCTGCTCCCTCCCCCCGCCGAGCTCACCTCTGCGATCAGGCCAATGCACCCCACGATGGCTGCAGCCTTGGCCTGAGCCCCACTCATCCCGCCCAGCCCAGAGGTGACGAAGACCTTCCCGGCCAGGTCCTCGACGCCCAGGTACCGGCGCCCGGCGTTCAGCACGGTGAGCTGCAGGGAGAGGCGTCAGGGGATCGCTGCCATCCCAGCAGGGCCGCCTCGACCCCCCACCCCAGGCAGGCGTGGCCCCAACTCTCACCACTGTGCCATGGACAATTCCTTGGGGACCGATGTAGCAGTAGCTGCCGGCTGTCATCTGGCCGTACCTGCTCGGGGAGGTGCACCGGGGTGAGCCAGGCCTGGAACAGCGTCTCTCAGCCACACGTGTTAGGGGTTTAAATTCCATTTTTTATGGGAGAAACTAGTCATATATTACTACGACCATCAAGGGTTAATATCCAAAAAACCCTGTTCAATTAAATAATGAAGACAACATAATTGATAGCTGGGCAGCAGTTCTAAATGGACAATTCACCGAAGAGATATCCAGAAAGCCCGTGGACACAGCAGAATGTCCACTGTCGCTTTTAACAAGATGCAGGTGATACCACAATGCGGTATCAGCTCACACCCAGGAGAACGGCACGTAGGAAAAAGACGCCCAGCCACAAGTGCTGGGAGGACGCAGAGAAAGAGGAGCCCAGGCACACTGCTGGTGGGAATGTAAACCAAGGACTCCATTTTGGAAGTAATGGGGTTTACCTTAAAAAACTTTAAGTGAAATACCATATGGCTCGGTCATCCCACTCTTGGGCATTTATCTGAAGACTATGAAAGCATCAACTCAAAAAAACATACATGCTCTAAAAATGTTTACTGCAGCACCATTTACAATAGCTAAGACATGGAAGCAACCTACGTGCCCCCCCATAGAGGACTGGCTCAAGATGTGGTCTTTCCAAGTGCGGAATATTATACAGCTGCGAGAAAAGATGAAATGTTCCCATTTACAGCAAAATGGCTGGAGTTCAAGGGAATGACGTTTAGTAAAGCAAGTCAGAATGACAAAGATAAATATTGGATGTTTACATAGCAGGATGATTCAACAAAGCAAAAACTACTTAGAAAAACTAGTGGACAAAGTAAGGCTTCAAAGGGGCCATAAGAGGTGGTGGTGGGAAAAAAATTCCAACAATGAACGAACTTGAAATTTTTTTAAGGAAATTCCTTTTTAATTGCCCCAAAATGCATTCATATATTCCCCTTGAAAAGCAAAACATTATGGAAAAGACTGTTGTCCCCCAATTCAGCTTCCCTCTGGCCCCCCAGATCTTTCCAAACAAGTTTCTTTCTCTTAAAAATTGTAGTGTAATTTGTAAGATCACCCCAGCACTTCTGTTCCCAGACTCAGCCCATAGAAAGACAAGCACACGGTAGTTCATCACGCCCTGAGACAGCAGAAAGGCCCATCACCAGGAGCAGGGAGAGAAATAAACTTTGGTGTGTGCACAGAATGGAACATTACACAGCAAAGAAAAAAACCACACTTTGCTGTGTGCCATGTGGCCAAGCGGAGAAAGAGAACATTCTGCAGGATTCTGTTCACAGGACAGTCAATGCCCTCATCTGGGGAGTCTACCAGCTGGAAGGAGACAGGAAATTGTGGAAAGCAGAGGTGCAGCTCTGTTGAATGAATGGAGAACAGAAAAATAGTTGGATGTAGACTAAAGGAAGTTTCACAGTGTGATAACCACAGAATGAATCTTGGTGTTAACTGTTAGTTCTTTCCATTGTCAGTATGTTTGAAATCACCGAGAATAAAACACCAGGAAAAAGGTAGCATTCAAATGGTATATTTACCCACCTACATATAAAAATTATGGGTATATTCATAAAAACTACTAGGGGATACTTAAAAATTAAATTAATTGTGCCAGGGGGCTACAATTCTGTTTTTCAAAATTTTTTTGAAGATTGTTACATTATCTTATACTAAAACAAGGTTAAAACAGTAACCATTAAGCAGACTAAAAATGCAACTTACATCGTAACCCCCAAGGCAAAGAGCTTCTCATACTCAGCCCTGGAGGAGTAGTTGGGGATGACCTGAAAAAAAGGGGTAGGAATCGAGGCCTGGGGGCAGCCCAGACCCTCAGCAACTAAGGCCGAGCAGGTGTGGGGACCCCGGGCCCCCTGCAGGCCCTGGGCAGGCACCGTGCCCAGTTCCCAGGGACCCACCATCCCGTTGGTGATGACCAGCCTCGGGGCACTGGGGCTGCTTGGGAAGAGGCCCATCGGGTGTCCGCTGTACATGACCAGGGTCTGCTCCTCTGTCATCTTCGACAGGTAGGACATTGTCAGCCGGAACTGCAGGAAGAGCAGGGCGTGGAGAGCACCGTCAGGGGAGCGCTTCCGCTGGGTCCCCCGTCGCCGCCCAGGCCTGGGGGTCCTGCAGGCCCCCCGCAGCCCCGCCTGTGCCTTCTGACACTCTGGAGCCTGCAGGAGAGGCCCCCGCCTGGGTTTGGGACGTCCAACAGCCCCGGCAGCCCCGGTGCCGGCCTCTCAGACGTCATGGGGCAGAGCCCGAGTCCTGTGCCTGCAGCTCGGGGAGCACGGAGAAGGGAGGGGCTGGGAGGGGCTGGGGCATACCTGAGCCCAGTTGCTGAACACCTGCCCGTTTCCTCCATAGGTCACAAGCTCCTGGGGGAACTGAGAAGACACAGGGTGGTCTGAGAGGGGGCTGTGCAGCCCGGGCAGGGAGAGGACGGCCCGTCTCTGCTGGGCTCAGTGGGGCGAGGTAACTGACGGTGCTCGAAGAAGCAGGTGGGGAGGAGAGGCCAGAGGGGTGAGGCCAGGGTGGGGGAGGAGAGGCCAGAGGGGTGAGGCCCGGGCACCGGCCCTCTGTGACCAGGTAGGGCGGGCTTGGGGTGAGTGTCAGAGCTGCGTCTGGGTCACTCTGGGAACTCAGCCTGGGGCCAACCCCAGGGTCCATCTGTGACCAGGTCGTGGGGTGAGGACGTTCTCGCCATTAAGGGGAGCCGTTGCCCTAGCACCACGGCCTGAGTGAACTGCAGCGCCACCCGGGTCTGAGCCAGCCCTGATCCCAGACTTAGCAGCAACAGCGAGGGCGCGATAGCTGCTCTGAGTTTCGCGATGACCACGTGTTACACTGGTAGCGCTTTGGATGGGGAGAGAGACGACCCGGCAGAACACCTCCTCTTTTACAGTTTTCCACGCGGCTCTTGGAGTTTTTCTACCACACGTGTGTCCCATGCACCAGGGCTGATGTGCCGGGTGGAGGCCATGGCCACGGGGGGCGCTGGGAGAAGGGCGTGTGGGCCTCTCTGCCCGTCTTTACAGCTTCCTGAGAACCCAGCATTCATCCTACGTTAGCACCTTGGGACCTTCACACCGCTGCCAGGGGGCCGGTTACCTGGGCCACGGCGGGGTCGAGGTTATTCATGATCATGTGCATGATGGCCGCGGCGGCTCTGGTCCGGCAGGGGTACTGCTGAATCGGGTAGGCCCTGCAGGGGAGTCCAGCCGGCAGCTGTGGCCAGGGGCCTCTGCAGCCTGGACCGCCCCGGCCACGGCGCAGTGCCGCCGACAGCCAGACCCGGCCTCCTGCAGAGCTGCCCTGCTCCCGGCCGGGCGACTCCGAAGCACAGAGCCATCCTGCTCCCGTGCTCACATCCTGCGCACCCCACCCTTCTAGGGTGGGGAGTTTGGCCCCCACCCCACCGGGTCATCTTTCCTCCCACTTGGCAGGCTCCATCTGGGGGAAAGAGGTGGCTTTGACATCTGCTTCCAGAATAAACTCCAGGTGGAGTTTATTCATCTGCTCTTCCCGTCATACTCCTGGGCTCCAGTTCCAGTGCAGGTACCAGGGCACCCCAAGAATGAGGCGACATGACTCCTGCCTTACTGGGAGGAGGGCGTTCCCTGGGGTGATTTGAGACAAATCTGAGTCTCGGACATGTTCCAGAACATCAGGTCTTAGAGTGGGCGCCTGGGCAGGGGCAGAGGCGACTGTGGACAAGGCACCCCACACAGCCCTGCCGGATCCACAGCCTGGGGGAGTCCCAGCCAGCGTGTTTCCACAAGGGGGTGCAGCCTGAGTGCCCGGTGGGGATCCTGAGCTGTGTGAAGACCCACAGGGCCATCCCCGAAGCTTTCCTCACCTGCCCCATAGAGTGACAAGATGTGGGGTTTAGAATGGACTTTGTGGGGCCTCCCTGGTGGCACAAGGGGTTGAGCGCCGCACTAAGGGGCTTCCACAGCCACTGCAGCGCAAGTCCGATCCCCAGCCAGGGAGGGGACCCACAGGACGCAGCAGACCTCTCCTGCCTCGCCCGCTGCTCCCCTCAGCAGTGTAGTTCTGTTGATCTGCCTGTTATGCTCCCCATTCTGTCTCTGGTGAAACCTCTTAACCCCCCGCGTCTCTGGCCTGTACCCCAGCTCTTGTATGCATTAATAAATAAAATCTTTTTTTAAAAAAAAAGAATATTAGAATTGACTTTGTGGACAACTTGGGTCCAGAACTGTACAGGACTCACTGGCCGGTTGGCAGAACAGAGACACCTGCGGGACAAGGCCCCCCTCCCCACCTCCCCTGGCCAGGCCAGGGGGCTGCAGCCAGCTCCAGGTCCCAGGCCCTATGGATATGACACGGCCTCTGCGTGCCACACCCTGGGCCTCCTCCCCCGAATTCTTCCACCCACCACTGCCAGCTGCTGACTCTTGGGGTTCCTGACCTCTAGAGGGTACCCCGTGAAGCCGCGCCCACCAGCACTCACCTCATTTCAATGCTGGGGCAGAACCGGTACATGTAGATGTGCCCGAACAGTCGCAGCTCCTGTGCAAACTCAGGCGCCAGCTGCTTCTGGACAGCTGGGGGGAAGTAGCGCAAGGCATTCTTCAGGGCCAACTGGGGTGCGGGGAAGAACAGTGAGGGGGGAGTAGGTGCCAGGCCCAGCATCCTGAAGCTTCCATGCTGGGCCATCTTCCCCTCCCATGATACCTCTGTTCTACTCAGAAACCGATGGCCCCACCCAGAGGACTGCCTAGTTAGTTCTCAATCCCAGCTCCATGGCCCAGCTACAATGTCACCTCTTGCAGGAAGCCTTCCCTGATTGCCCTCCCCTTTCAAGTAGTCAGATGTAGAATCACTCCCTTTTTCTTGCCTACCGGGGATCAGGCTGTTTGACAGGTAAGGGCCAGAGAATATCTGCTCTGAGGCTTGAGGCCAGAGGGAGATGCGGATTCAACGGGAGACCTGCTGAGACCTTGTACAAGCGCAAAAATGCGCCCCCCCCAGCACCTGGTTTGGCAGGTCACCTCTGGGCCGTGCCCAGCTGGAGTCTGCAGCTGTGGGAGTGAGTCTGAACCCCGGTGAGCAGGCAAAGGCAGCCAGGAGAAAGGAGAAACACTAAAGGCTTCTCATCCAGAGAGGAAACCACCCAGACTCCCAGCCCCCTGCTTCTCCCGACACCCTTCTTCCCTGGGGACCTCAGGGCCTTTGTTCTTGCGGCCCCCAGCTGAAGGCCGGCCCTGGCACCTGGAGAAGACTCTGCTTCTTCATCGGACCCACAGGTCAAGAGTCTCGTGGCCTGGAACCAGTAGCCAGGTGCCCTTCTCCCTCCTCCCAGCACTAGACATGTGGTACCATCCCCCACAAGAGTGACCCCAGAAGTGTGGGTGCAGGGGCGCTTGGGCCCTCTGAGCCTGAGGCCTTGGCGCCCAGCCAGGAGGTGCCTGCCCCTTTGCTTGACATTCCAGGGCTGGGGCGGAAAGGCTAGGAAGGGCTGTGGAGCAGCCGGCTCCCATTCTTTCGCAGTCTCGCCCAGCCCCGCCCCTGCGACTCCCCTCCCCTCCCCTCCCCCCCTCCTGAGGCGGCCTCGCCCCTCCCAGCGCCCGCCCCACCTGCCCGGCTCCGCCCGCCCCAGTCAAGCCCTCCTCAGCCCATCCTTGGCCATCGCCACCCCCTCCCACCCCCACCCAGCTACCCGTCCCCCAAGATCCCCTCCTTGCCCTGCGCCCCCAGCTCCACCCAGCCTGTCCCGCAGCGTCCCTCTGGTGCCTGTCGCCCCGCAGGCGGCGCTGGAATTTCTGAGGCCCACCAGGGACGCGGGCTTATCTGGGTGGGAGGGTGGGTGGGAATTCCTCTTTCAACCTTAAATTCTAGAGTTATTTGGAAGCATGGAAAAGTATCCATAGCGGTGCCTACTTCTACCCCCTTGCAGTCCCCCTCTCCCTGCACTGGGAGGACGCTCCTCTCCTACGGGGCAGGCTGTCGGGACTCGGGACTCGGGGTGGGGGTGGGGGTCGGGGGCCTCTGGCTGGGAAGTGGGGCAGGGACCGCACTGGGTTCCAGCCACTCAGCCACAAACAGACTGGAGGTTGGGGCGGGCGGGCGGGCACACGGGAAAGCAGGCGCTGAAGACTGGGAGATGCAGCTCAGCCAGGCGCACCCTCCGTCCCCGCTGGCCTCTGGCCCTGCTGGGGACCTGGACCGCGCCCCCTCCTCCCGCCCGCCGCGCCACCACTTACTGGCCGGTGGCCAGCCTGGGGTCCTCACCGTAAAGGACACTGTAACCCTGCACCCCACGATGACCACTGGGCGAGAGTGGGGTTATGGGGCATGATGCACACTGCCCCCCATCCCACACCCGCTCCCGGGGGTGCCTGGGGAGGGCGCCCCGGCAAGGAGATGCCGCTTCTGGAGGCAGCAGGAAGCAGGGGCCCTCCCCTCCCCAGGGCTACCCAGAGGGCACCCCAAGGGCACCCAGAGGGCACAGAGCCCCAGCAGGAACGGGCCCTGTGTCTTACCTGCTCCTCGGCAGGGCTAAGGCCAGGGGTCCTGATGGGGGCGTGGGGCACCCCAGTCCAGCGCCCCCTGTTCTCGGGGAGGGGCTGCAGGGGCAGGCCCGAGCACAGCTCCTGGAGGCTGGACATCTCCGGCTGAGACAGAGGCAGAGGTCGTCTCTGGAGGAGGCCGAGGAGCGACTGGGCTGTCAAGGTCCAGCTGGGTGGGGACCTGCGGCCCAGGGCCACCTCCTCCAGCCCTCATTGGGCCCAGGGCCTGGGGAAGGAGCCATGTGGAGGTCACAGGTCACTGGCCCCGAGGCCAGGCCGGCTGCCTACAGTGCTGGGCGTGGGGGTGGGCGGTGCTTTGGGCACAGCAGGCACCAGGGGGTCCATTTGTCCTGCTAGTGGGTGTCGACCTCGAGGGGTTGCGTCTTCTAGGGAAGCTGGTGCCACTCTAACGTGGGGGTTGCCCTCGGCAGTCTTAGGGCGACTTACAGCGGGGGTCAGTGAGAGTTTGTGGCTGGGTGATGGGGAGCCGTGCAAGAGAACCTGGCTGGGGGAGCTGTGCAGAGAGCAGCAGCCCCAGCCCCGCCTCCTGCCCCCACGAGGGGAGTGCGGGAGGCAGGCCGGCTGGGAACCCACCCAGCTCCGAAGGGCGCCGCTCTCCCAGCTCCCCAGGCAGGGCTGGGAGGTGAGTCTCACCCCCAAACCCATTGGCAGTTGACAAGAAAGTGCTTCTGGGCCCTGCACTCGGCTGGGGAAACTGAGGCCCAGGTCTCGGTCCACGGCCAGGTGACAGCCGGAGGTGACAGCGGTCAGGCACCCTGGGTGTGAGCCCAGACCGCAGACCTGCCCGGTGGCCTTGGGCCCCGTCCCAATCAACACACATGGTGGGAACCACCTCCCGGGAGGCACAAGAGGGTTGTGCAAGCCTGCGCAGGTGACCGCAGCAGCGACACCTCGTCCTGGCCCTTCTGCCCAGCGTGGAACAGGTCGGAGAGGTGGACGGGCCTCGCCATAGCACGACACAGCAGGTCTGGGCAGAGCGGCCCCGAGCCCTCGGAGCCCCAGGTCTGGCTCCAGACCCGGCTGCTGTGCTGCACAGAGGCCGCTGCTGGCGCCTCCGCTCCTCACCGGCCCTGAAGGCGGCTGGAGGGCCACAGCAGAGGCAGGCCCGGCTGCTCTCCGGCGTTCCCTGGCCGGGGATCGAACTCCTGTGCAGTGGCTGTGGATGCTTCACAGCGTGGTGCTTAACTCCCTGCGCCACCAGGGAGGCCCCTGGTGTGGATTTTCCAGCATTGCCTCCACCAAACGGGCAAGAAGAGTAGGCACAGAGAGCGCGCTCTCCCCAAGGGAATGCGAGGCCAGGGGAGAGACAGGCAGAGGAGACCCTGGCTGGGCAGGTCACCGGCCAGCCTCGCCTAGGAGCGCCTCCTTGGCCACAGTCCTGGTGCCCGAGGTGGCCCATCGCTCTCCAACACCAGGCCGGCCTGACTGTCCCCTGCAGTGCCCCCAGGGACTGCTCCTGTCCCAGCCAGCCTTCCCCAGCCGGCAGTGCCACTGTCCATGAGCCATCAGCCCGCTCCCAGCCCCCCTCCTCCCCTCAGCACTCTGCCACACTGACCCCCGGCCCTCTGCCTTCAAAATACAGCCTGGACCCCGAGTCTGCCCCACCCCGGTGCACCCCACCCTCTCTCCTGGTCCCAGTCTCCCTGACCACCTTGGCTGCTCTGGCTCCTCCCTCCCACGCCCCAGCCTGCAGGGGCCCGCTGCTGCTGCTCCCAGTTCTACCAGCTGCTCCCAGTTCTAGCAGCTGCTCCCAGTACTAGGAGCTTCTCCCAGTTCTACCAGCTGCTCCCAGTTCTACCAGCTGCTCCCAGTACTAGGAGCTTCTCCCAGTTCTACCAGCTGCTCCCAGTTCTACCAGCTGCTCCCAGTTCTACCAGCTGCTCCCAGTACTAGGAGCCTCTCCCAGTTCTACCAGCTGCTCCCAGTTCTAGCAGCTGCTCCCAGTACTAGGAGCTTCTCCCAGTTCTACCAGCTGCTCCCAGTTCTAGCAGCTGCTCCCAGTACTAGGAGCCTCTCCCAGTTCTACCAGCTGCTCCCAGTTCTAGCAGCTGCTTCCAGTACTAGGAGTTTCTCCCAGTTCTACCAGCTGCTCCCAGTTCTAGCAGCTGCTTCCACTTCTACTAGCAGCAGGGCTCCCGCCTCCAGTGGCCTGCCTGCCGCCTGCATGGGGGAGGGGAGGCTGGGGTGCAGTCCTGCCTCCTGAATCCGGGCCAGGCTTAGGGGTCCTCATGGACCCCACAGAAGGCAGCTGAGGCTCTGAGGGTGCAGTTCGAGAACCCCAGGACCCTAAGCTGGGGTGTGCTCAGGTCACCATGCTCACTGCGTGTGAGGGAGCTGGCACCACCTTCCGATGACAGTCCCAGCTGCCATCTGATGCAAGAGCACGAGATGCCCAGAGAGAAGCACCCAGGGGAGCCCCTCCCTAAGTACTGACCTTCACATTTTAAACGGTGTTTTAAGCTACTAAGTTTTACAGTGATACATTCCTTAGTCACAGTGGCTAGAACACGCCTCGGGCTGTTCCTCTGCCAGAAAGCTGCTCCCCCGATACCTGCCGGCTCCTCCCTGGTGGACTCACAGCTCCCTCACTGTCCCCCAGGGCCTTGCCCCGTTACACGCAAACTCACTTCCCGCCCCTTTACCCTGCTGGCTTCCTCATCCGCCAGCACCACCACACGTTATAGATTTACCTGCATTTCCTATACTCCCAACCTGTAATGCAAACTCTGTGGGCAGAGCTTGTCTGCCGTGTTCCCTCCGTGTACCTCAGCCAGAGTGGCTGTTCAGAACCTGTTGAGAGTGGATCAAAGACTGTATGAATGGGGGTCTCCCTGGTGGCGCAAGGGGTCAAGCACCATACTATGAAGCATCTGCTGCCACCGCAGCACGAGTTCGATCCCCAGCCAGGGAGGGGACCCACATGGCGCAGCAGTCTCTCACTGCTCCACTCAGCAGTGTATTTCAGTAGATCTGCCTGATATGCTCCCCACTGTCTCTGGTGGATTCTCTCACCCCCACACACCTCTGGCCTGTACCCCAGTTCTTGTATGCATAGATAAGTAAATCTCTGGGAAAAACAAAAAAAGATTGTGTGAATGATTCCACGTGAGCCCCTGTGGGAAGGTAGATGGATGCAAAGGATACCTCTCAGAGAAGAACCTGAGGTCCTGGGCCTCTGGCCAGGAATACTCACCATTCCACCCCAAGACCCGGCAAGGAATTCTTCACCTTCTTCAGGAACAAGGTCCCCAAGGGACACTTCTGGACAAGGGTGGGCCGAGATGTCGTTCTCAACTTTGGCCACTAGGTGGCAGCCCAGGAGGCCAAGACTCGTGCACTGAGGCCCCAGGATCTGACTCATTACAGAGAAATCAGGTCAGAAAAAGGCTGAGAGGCAGGTGTAGATGAGACCCGGGGTGGCTGGGGTGTAGGTGGCCTAGAAATCCCTGGTTTCTGACCCAGAGCAGCAGAGCTGAGGCTGGGCTGGAAAATCCCCGAGGACTGCATGCAGGTCACCTGGAAAGGCCTAACAAGGGCTTCTGATTTTATCTCGGGTCTAACTGGGCCTGGCAGCCCTCTGCCAGGGAGCCCAACGCCACCGCTTGGAGCTGCATCTTTCGGCCAGGGGAACTGTGGCACACTAGTGTTCTTCGTTGAACAGGCCCTTTAAATAAACGCAGCGGAGGGTTTTAGATCACGACTGCGACAGAAGCCAGAGGCAGGAGCGTAAGTGGGCAGTGACTACCCCATAAATCGCGAACGCCAAGCAGCTAGACGGCACCCTCTGAGCGCCTCTTCCACTGCGCGCGTCCCATTTAATTCTCAAAGGAGGGGGCGGCTCACCCCAGCACTGTGCCTGCGGGCGGGAAGGGGGCCCAGAGGCGGGTGACCCCGCACGGCTGATGGCGGCACCAGCAGGTTTTGGAAATCGCCAGGTTTTTCAAGAGCAGTTAAGCACTTACGCCACCGGCGCCGGCACCAGATGCGCACAGCACCAGATGCAGGCGCTGCGGTCCGGGCCGACTTCCGCAGGACGCCCCCTCCCCCAGGCGGCTGGAAGCTTTCTGCTTCAAAGGCAGATTTTGCTCTCATCACAGCGCCTGCGGGAGCCTCGAGTCCCCCAGTGGCCCCTGGGGCAGAAGAGGTGCGAGGCCTGGACAGGAGCCAGGACGCAGGCATGGCCTGGCCGCGGGTGGAAAACAGGAGCACAGGGTGCTGGTGGGGAAGGAGGTGCCACCCTTAGGTCTTTCACTGGCGGCGGGGCTCCCGGGAGAGTCACGCCCTGCTCCCCTACACCAGACCCGGGGTTTCTGCCAGGTAGGGCAGCAAAAAGGCAAAGGCTTTGGTAACACCACTCCTTGGGGTTGCCTAGAGGATGGGGGGGCGGTCGGGGCCCCACCAGCCACAGGACTCCCTCCCACAAACCTCCACCCTCCACGCCCAGACGGCTGCGCCCCTCCCCTGCACTTGATCCGCGGAGGCTGAACTGGCCTCCTCTCCCCAGGCCGGCTTCCTGCACCAGAGCCTTGGTACTAGGGGCGGGGCCGCGGCAGCCGCCAGTCCGGGGGCGGGCCCGGTCGGGGCACCGCGCCCCCAAGGCCTCCCCTCGCCGCCACCGGCTGCAGTACAGCATGGGGAGGCGCTGCTGGCCCCGGCGTGTGCTGGCCACCGCGTGTCTGGGCGCCGCGCTCCTGCTCCTTGGCACCGCGCTCCGTGCCCTGCGCCCCGGTGAGTGTCCCCGCTCGGGGCGCCCTGCCCTCTGACCCCTCGGAGGGGGTGGGGACACCTGCTGTCTCCTCCCTGCTGGGGAGCGGGTGGGTGGGTCAGGAAGAGACCAGTGCTCCAGCTCAAGCCTGCTCTCCCACCTCAGGAGTTGGACTTCACCCGCAGCCGGTCTGCAGACCCGGGCGGACATGGGTGGCGACGGGGACGCCGCGGGGCAGCCTCGCTGACTGCGCCCGCACCCCCTGAGCTACTGGGACCCCTGCGCTGCGCCAAGAAGCGGGAAGCCGCACTCGCTGGGAGGCGGCCCTTCCTGCAGGACTGGGCTGCCTGCTCTGCCCTGCGCCCAGGTTTATTGGGAAGGACTCGGTCCTCTGCGTCACTGCACGGTCTGGCTGGGGAAACTGAGGTAGGGGCAGGCACGGGAACGTGCAGTCTTCATGCTGAGAAGCCACTCCTGTCATGTCTTCGGATTTCACAAAGGGGGAAACCGAGTCGTGGAAGGAGGGTGAGGTGGCCCAGGTGCGGTCAGCCAGCAGGGCCTGCTCTCCTGGACTCCGGCCGCCCGGCCTTTCCCCTGCGTGGCTGTGCGTGTGTTGGGGTGGGGGGTCTCTGCTCTCTGGCCCACCACATGGACTCTGTGGGCCCCACCTGTGTGAGTCGTCCACAGGGTGTGCAGAGGCCGCGGGCCAGTGGGAGGGGCGGCCCCAGGCCCGAGGCTGAGGGGGCAGTGTCCAGGCTGCACCTACCGAGGAGGCCCGGCTGCGTGGAGGCTGGTGGCCCGTGGTCACGCCACAGCCTCCGCCCAGCTGTGAAGTGGGGTGCAGGCTGCGGGGTGCAGTGAGTGGGCAGGCACTGAGATCTGAATGGGAACCTCCCCTAGATGGAAAGGCACCTGGGGAGCGCCCAAGGAGGGCCGTGCAAAGGCCCTGAGGCGGCCGTGCAGGCCACACGTCCGGTCAGCAAGGAAGGCCAGTGCGGCTGGAGCCGAGGCCGCGAGTGGGGAAGGACAGGGCCCTGGGCAGGCACCGGAATCTGTGGTCAGCAAGGGGAAGCCAGCGAGGCCAGCGAGGAGGCGAGCGAAGCAGGCAGCCGGCGAGGAGACCCCTAGAGTTGGGGGCCGAGCCAGTGGGCCTGCCTCCGGCCTGTGACCATGGGGCGGGGCTTCCTGTGGCTGCAGGACAGAGCTGCCCCGGCTGGACCCAGGAGCGGTCTGGTCCGGCTGGGGCTCGGTCCAGATGGTCCACTGAACTCTGAGAACACACTTTGAGTCTTGGATACAAGCTTCTTTCTCCCCAGAAGGGCAGAATTGCCTTTTCACCTGGGAAGGGCTTCTCAGGGTACCCCTTCCTCGCCCCATCACCAGAGAGGAAGTCCCTGGCCCCAGGAGGTGGTTCCCAAGGAGGGCCAGGTCATAGGGGATGGGCAGGGCGGCAGCCTAGGCCCGGCTAGGTCAGGGCGCTCGCACCCTCAGCTCCCTCCCGCCTGGTCTTGCGACATGAACCAAACCAGCTGGGACTCATTCACCAGAGACCCTGTTGTGACCTTTGCCCTTGGCTGGGACTCATTCACCAGAGACCCTTCGTGACCTTTGCCCTTGGCTGGGACTCATTCACCAGAGACCCTTCGTGACCTTTGCCCTTGGCTGGGACTCATTCACCAGAGACCCTGTTGTGACCTTTGCCCTTGGCTGGGCACCGCCAGCTGTTTCTCCCCGGTGGTAAGGCCTCAGGTTGCCCACAGAACGACTGGGCCCCCCTGCCAGGAGCGCCGGGCCGTTCCGGCAGGCCTGCCATGGACATCTGTGGGCCTCTCTGCTTGGGGCACCCTGCTGGCTGCGCGCCGACCGCCGTGGTTGACGAGGCGGCTCCCGATGTCCCTGCAGCCTCTTGTCCACCCCACGCCGCATCGGTGGGGAGATGCGGCGGGGAGCCGGCAACACGGAGAAGCCCGAGGTGCTGTGAGGACGGGCAGTGGCGTGGGCAGAGGGGGTGTCCGAGAGTCGGACAGACCCCACGGCCGGGGCAAGCCCTGCTGCCGGCCCTGGCGTGCAGGGAGGCTTAGGAACGTTTCTTTGCCTCTGCGAGCCTTGGCTTCCCCACTTGGCTGTCAAGTGGTTCGTAAGGGCTTGCACCAGCGGACGTGCATCAGCGAGCACAAAGCACAGAGCGTGCAGCTCAGCTGCCCGGTGTCCTGTGGGCCTGGCCGCTGCCCGCCCCCCACGGCCCGCGGCCCTGCCCCAGCCAGAGTGTGTGCCGACTGCCCTGCCGCACCACACCGGTGGGCCTCACGCTAGCCTGCTAGCCAGGACGGCAGCCTGTGATATCCACAGCCTGCACCCCTGTGGGCACAGGCCCAGGACCCCCAGACTAGAGGCAGCTCATCCCCTATTGCTTCCCTCCCTGCCACACCCTGCTGGTTTGCTTTGAGTTCTTTCCAGAGCCCTGTTCTACTGGCCCAGGCTCTGCGTCTCCAGCCTCTGCCCACGCACTGGCTGGGACTCTGTCCCCAGCCCTCTGTGTCTTTGGCATGCCCCACCCCTCCCGCCCTCCTCGCCGTGCCCCTCTCCCCTTCTCTGGTCTTCCTTCCATTACCTCCTGCTATTT
The DNA here is from genome assembly GCA_019455555.1 of Galemys pyrenaicus. Lineage (NCBI taxonomy): Eukaryota > Metazoa > Chordata > Mammalia > Eulipotyphla > Talpidae > Galemys > Galemys pyrenaicus. The sequence continues at coordinate 320,237 of JAGFMF010011681.1, read as the reverse complement.
TTGTTTCCTTTTTCAAAGCAGAAGCCCTTGAGGCTCTGCCTGGCCCAGCCCCTCCCTGGCCACGAACTGGGACCTGCCATCTGGCTCTCCCTGGTCCCTAGGACCTCCTTCCAGGGGGCTAAGGACACAGGGCAATAAAAGTGGACATTGGGGACGCCCTGTTTGGGGCCCACCTCTCCTCTCAGATCACCTCTGGCCATCCAGAGTAGGGGGCTGGACCCTGGGGCCTTCAGACCTCCCCCTCTGGCTGCCCAGCCCCACCTGCCCCCTCCATGGCTGGCCTGTGTTGCCCTGGACCCAAGTTCCTCTGCTCTGTGGTGGGCAGGGCTGGGGTTGGGTGGAGGAGGACCGGCCCTGTAATCACTGGCCACAGCTATTTTGGGCCTCTCCCTGTTGTCTGCTCCCATCACGTCCCACCCACAGGCCCCAGGAGGCTGGTAAGGGACCCATTTTCCGTCAGGCTGTGGTCTGGCCAGGAAGGAAGAGATCCTCTGAAGGCTGGGTGCCTCTGCGTCTCCAGCCCCGGGGCAGACAGGCCCAGCTTGCTTCTCTGCCCTGGGCTCCCCCAACCACGGAACAACCGCCATTCCTCACCCCAGCTGGCTCCCCCAGAACCCCGAAACACCTGCTGTCCCTCATCCCAGCTGTGCTCCCCCAGATCTCAGAACACCCGCCATCCCTCACCCCCAGCTGGGTACCCCAGATCCCAGAACACCAGCTTTCCCTCACCCCCAGCTGTGCTCCCCAGACCCCAGAACACCAGCTGTCCCTCACCCCAGCTGTGCTCCCCAGACCCCAGAACACCAGCTGTCCCTCACCCCCAGCTGTGCTCCCCCAGACCCCAGAACACCAGCCATCCCTCACCCCAGCTGTGCTCCCCAGACCCCAGAACACCAGCCGTCCCTCACCCCAGCTGTGCTCCCCAGACCCCAGAACACCAGCCGTCCCTCACCCCAGCTGTGCTCCCCAGACCCCAGAATACCAGCCATCCCTCACCCCAGCTGTGCTCCCCAGACCCCAGAACACCAGCCGTCCCTCACCCCAACTGTGCTCCCCCAGACCCCAGAACACCAGCCATCCCTCACCCCAGCTGTGCTCCCAAGGGGAGCTGTAGCTAAAACAGGATGCATTGTAAAGACTCTTCTTCCCCTTGGTACTCTAATTAAAAGTCAACAGAAGTGTGAGTGTTTATTTTTGAACCCTGACTCCAAGTTCACCGGTCCTTGAGTCTCTCCTTTGCTAGGTCCACACAGTCCTGATCACTATAGTTTTGTTGTGAGTTGTGAAATTAGGGTTGTTTTAGATATTCTTAATCTAAATCGTTTGATTTTTCCATGTTAACTTAAGGACCAGCTGTCCATTTTGCAGAGAAAAAGAAAAGGCAGCTAGGGTTGGTGGTGATTACACTGAACCTGTAGGTGATTCTGAGGGGCCTGCTCTCCTCCACGTCTGCCCAGCCCTTTCTGGCTGCCTACCCTGAGATCTGGGGAGGCGAAAAGAGGGACGCCTGGGGAGCCCTCGGGCCATGGGCTGGGCAGCAGTGCCACGGGCGGAAGAGGGTGGTGAGCTTGGGCGGGCAGGCCTCTCCCACAGGGCTGGGGTGGGGGGACCACCTCCCGCTTAGCGCCTTCCAACCTGGAGGGCAGGGCGTGGGGGCAGGCACCCTGCCCTGGGACTAGGGGCCCTGTGAGTGCCCCCCACACTCCACCAAACCCCCACTGAAGCAGGCACGACACAGAGGGACCTGAAGTCCCAGAGGTAGAGCGACGTGCCCTCAGGGAGACGGCCGGCCCTCAGCACAGCCTCACTGGACACAGCGGTGACGGGTCTCTCTCTGCCCGCAGCCTCTGGCAACAGAGCCCTGGTCTCTGGCTGGCTCAGCGGGAAGAGGAGGAGTCCCCTGCAGAGGCTCTATGACCTGGACCAGGTAGGTGGGCAGACTTCGGCCCAGGGATGCCTGCCTGGCGCTCCAGGCGTGAGGCCCGAGACCCAGTTAAACCTGCTGGAACGGGGCTAGAGCCACTTTGGGGCGCGGAAAAGCTCCCTCTGCAAACTCAGGCTCTGCCCAGAGAGGAAGCCGCCCGGCCAGGCCAAGAGCACCTTGGAGACAGGCTGAGCGATCTGGGCCCGCCCACCACGACCACCCACCGCCTGCCAACTAGACGGAAGCAGCTCTGTGCCTCGCCCTGTTCTATGCGCTTGGATGTGAAGGGGCAGAACAGAGCCCGGCCTACCCTCAGGCTGTCAGTCTAGCGGGGACACGGTGACTAAATGAACCCCCAAATTTTAGTGGCGAAACATGCAGGGAGCCCCGGCCCCGGTGCTGTAAGCAGGCACACGGACCAGGCGGCCTTGGTTCAGGGAGGGTGACTGGCTGGCGCTGGGCCACCTGGCAAGCTGGTTCACCGCTCCACGGGTTTCTGGGTGTAGATGGGGCTCACAGCCCCTCACAGCTTGAAGGCCCAATGACCCTGGGCACCAGGGCACTGGAAGTCTTACTCCTTGCCCTTGGCGAAACAATAGTAATAAAATAATCTGGCCAGTAAGTGCTAGTTGCATACCAGGCATTCTAGTTCTGTGAGTTCATTTAGTACCCGGTGGGGTTGTTGCTAGGAATTACAGGTGAGGAAACTGAGGCACAGGGAAACCAAGGACCCTGAGAAGGTCACAGCATTCTAGGGCCAGTGGGCTGGGTCCCCTGTTTCCTAACTTCAGAACTGTAGGCAAGTCACGGCCTCTGGGGTTCAGTTTTCTCACCCTAAAAACGGAGACAGCACTAACGGTGTGGCTGTTTACAGGGCTGCAAGCAACAGAGAGCTGACTGAGGGTGCTTTAACTCAGTCGGAGCGAGTGCTTCCTTCCCAAGGTGCTCAGAGCCCAGCGGCCCCTTCTCACAGCACAAACAAAAGTCACAGACTTGCTGCCTCACGCCTGCAAGATGACTGCCAGGGCTCCGGACATTTCACAGGAGAGCATCCCAGGCTGGCAGGGAGGGGAGGACAGAGGCATTTCTTTCCCTTCAGGAGCTCTCACTTTTGTCCTGAAGGAAACTTTCCCAGGAGCCGTCCAACACAGACTGCCCCTTACTCCTCCACGGCCAGAGGCAGGCCACGCACCCACCCCACACCCGGGGCGTGTGAAGCTGCTGTGACCAGCTCCTCCCGAGGCTGGGCACACCCAAACACACTTGGGGTCTGCTGGCAAGGGAGGAGGGGGCTGGCAGGGGGTGAGGGCCACCATTTCCGCCGCCAGAGATGGGCTGTCCGGGAGCTGAGAGCAGACCGTGGCTGTGGGGCCCTGGGTGAGCCTCCTCCTGGTGTCCCCCTGGGGCCAGGCCTCTGGGGCCGACCTTGTGAGTCGGCATGTTCCCAGGCTCCCGTGGCCACGGCTGAGCTTGGCCGCTCCTCCCAGGGTGAGATTTTGAAAAAGTAACACAGCGCGTGCAAGGGCGTCCCCCCGGCCTTAGAAGCACATTCACGAAGACGCCCTTCCTGGCCTGCCCCTGGCTACCCGGCTCGGCCGATCTCCGTGTGTGCTCCCAGCACGTTCGAGGCGCGGCATGTGTTCTGGCGTGGCTTCTGTTGTTTTCTCAGAACCTCACCGCAGGGACGCCTGTCTCTCACCTTTAACTTTCATTTTGAAAAACTCAAACATAAGCCAAATTCAAAGTTGAAAAATTCAAACATATGCAAAACTCAAAACTGAAAAACTCAAACACATGCAAAATTCAAACACAGCTCAGTGGACCCCCACCCCGCAAGGTCGGGCCCGCCCCTGCAGACACTGCTCCCAAACACACCACTCGGAAGACCCTTCCGTAACTGAGTGAAAACTCGCGAGCCACAAACGCACGGTCTTCGAGGGGAAAGTTCAGTGGTTCTGGTCTGTTTGCAGGTTGCATAACCGCGGCCACTATCTGATGACACCCAGTTCCCATCCGCAGCCCCTCCCACCCCCTCCCCCAGACAGCCTCCCTCCACTTTCTGTGCCCGCCGCGCTGCTCTGAACACGGCACACAAGCACATCACACGATATGTGGCCTTTGGGTCTGGCTCATTTCACCCAGCCAAGTTTTCAAGGTTTATCCATGTTTCATGATTATCAAGCTTCACTTTTATGATTAAATAATGTTCCGTGGTACGAACATTCCACAGAGCATTTGTCCATTTCGCAGGTGATGGCCATGCGGGTCGTTTTAACCCCCTTTACAGATCGTGTCGCTGCACACTCGTGGGTGAGGCTTTGTGCGACGTGTGCTTTTAGACTTTGCTGCAGACCCAGGAGCGCAACTGCCACATGGATGTGAAACTGCTCTCTGGCAGCGGTGCCGTTTCACGCCCTCACCAGCAAGGAGGGGAGGGTCCACTTTCTTTGCATCCTTGCTGCTAGTTGTCATTGTCCTTTGTGTTATATTCTGAAGGCTTCGACTGCAATTTTTTAGAACTGAGAAATGCTTTCGCCTAAGGATTCTTAGGCCAGCAACCATGATGCAGAAAGGCAGGGATCTGGGGGGGACACTTGGCGGTGGAGACCCTGTTTAGGACAGAAAGGATTTCAGAAAAGGGAGGGGGTCCTGCCGCAGGCAGCTAGGAGGGGCGGCCCTCCATGCTCCCAACCACCCCACTCTAAGAGTTGCGAAGGGCACCGAAGGGGCCTGCCCCAAGTGCTAGACAGATGCTGGCTGTTACAGTGTCACACAGGAGGGACAGTCTCAGGACACTCGGGTTACAATCTGCTGGGTGGGGGGAACAGAAAAATACCAAGACTCAGAGACACATGTCAGTTCTTAAACTCAGATGCAGCTATTTTGCTGGGGAAGTCTGCCAGCGCTGCATTCTCCAACTCATCATGAACGCAGGTAAGGTGGCCTCTGCACACACCACCCGACAGTGAGCGGATACTCAGTGTGTGCCCATTAGCACTCTGACGTCACACTTCTGTATCGGGCTCACTCTGACACTGTCTCACTTGCCACCAGGCCCTCCTCGGCCCTGAGTGACCAGCACGTGATTAGTCCATCGGTCCCATGGGGCTCGGCAAGGCTGATGTCATCCTACCCCCAATCTCGGTCCAGGTCAGATTTCTGGACCCCAAATATCACGGTGACCAGTGGCCTCGAGGGGGCAGGACCCCGCCAGCCGCCAGCTTTGGCCCAGCCGGAGTCAGCAGGCGGGGCAGCCTCCCTGACCGTCCCCCTGCCATCCGCAGGACCCGCGCTCCTCCCTGGCGGAGCTGCACCGGCAGCGTCGCGACCAGCTGCGCCGGGCGTGCAGCCGCCACACGCGCCAGCAGCGCCTGCTGCAGCCCGAGGACCTGCGGCACGTGCTGGTGGACGACGCGCACGGCCTGCTCTACTGCTACGTGCCCAAGGTGGCCTGCACCAACTGGAAGCGCGTGCTGCTGGCGCTGAGCAGCGGCGCCCCCGGAGACCCCCTGGCCATCCCCGCGCACGAAGCGCACGCACCGGGCCGCCTGCGCTCGCTGGCCGACTTCAGCCCCGCGGAGATCAACCGGCGTCTGCGCGCCTACCTGACCTTCCTCTTCGTGCGCGAGCCCTTCGAGCGCCTGGCGTCTGCCTACCGCAACAAGTTCGCGAGGCCCTACAGCGCAGACTTCCAGCGGCGCTATGGCACGCGCATCGTGCGGCGCCTGCGGCCCGGCGCGCACCCCGACGCGCTGGCCCGCGGTCACGACGTGCGCTTCGCCGAGTTCCTGGCCTACCTGCTGGACCCGCGCACGCGCCGCGACGAGCCCTTCAACGAGCACTGGGAGCGCGCCCACGCGCTCTGCCACCCGTGCCGCCTGCGCTACGACGTCGTGGGCAAGTTCGAGACGCTGGCCGAGGACGCGGCCTTTGTGCTGGGCCTGGCGGGTGCCTCTGGCCTGCGTTTCCCCGCGCCACCGCGGGCCAAGGCAGCCAACGCCCGTGACCAGGCCGCGCGCCTCTTCCGGGACATCAGCCCCTTCTACCAGCGGCGCCTGTACGATCTCTACCGGATGGACTTCCTGCTCTTCAACTACTCCGCCCCGTCCTACTTGCGGCTGCACTAGGCCGCGCGGGAGGCTCCCGGGTCTTGGGGCGTGGCCGAGGAGGGGCGTGCCTGACCAGTGACCGCGCTGCTGCTCGTCCCGTGTCCACTCGGAGCCCTCGCACCGGCCCTTCCCTGGATGGCAGCTCAGCGGGGTGACACCCATCCCGGCCGAAGTTGGGCGCGGCCGGCCTCGGCGTCTGTGCGTCTGTGCGTGTGTGCACTCGACGCCTGTCCTGCCTGTCGCCGGAGGCGTGCTTCCGCCGGTCACTCCCGCTGCAGGCACTTCCGGGCGCCATGGAGGACGAGGACTGGGCATCGTCTGTGTAGGCTGTAAGAGCGTTTTTGTCTGCGCTGCCCCTAAGCCCATCCCTGTCGCGACAGCAGACTGCCGTGCCAGCCCAGGGCCCTCCGCGGCTCACCACTGGTAAGGTCTGTCTTGGCCAGGAGAGTGGCCCTTCCTCGCCGGCACCACCCTTCTGGGGGAGACGGGCAGCGCCAGCCTCCACTGCCCAGCACAGAGCAGGGCCCCTCTTCCTGGCTGCCTGACCCCCAACCCTTGACCTCAGTCTGGCCAGTTGCTAGGGGGGCTGTGTGCCCACAGTGACCAGGCGGCAGGTTTTACAGGACCTCGCTGGGCAGGGGAGCCCACGTGTTTCACAATAAATATGTTTTGTTACCTTTTGACATTTGGGGATTTTTCTGCTTCATTTTGCCATTTGCCTGGTGCAGTCTGAGCTCAGGCAATTCAAAAAGCTGAGCCTCGGCTTCCCCTACCGCCAGGTGCACAGGTATGTCAGGGGTCCTGTAAATCAGGTAAGAGGGGTGGAGAGCCAGGGCTACGGCACAGCAGCCCCGGTGGGAGGGCCCTTGAGGGGAGGGCATGCTCCGTGTGCGTGGGTGCTAAAATCTGCCTGGAGGGGCAAGAGTTACAGCTTGGAGAAACTCTCTGTTGGGCCCGGGATTAAAGGCAACACCAGCCCAGCAAAGCCTGGTCCTTGGGCTGCCTCCACCCATGGGTGTGGGTGTGGGTGTGGGTGTGGGCTGCTTGGCAGTCAAGGCCCACCTCCTGCCCTGGGGACAGCCGGCCACAGCATTCCTGGCAGAAACCGATGTCCCCTTAGTGACTGGCTGACGGTGTGGTCTTTTGTCGACTTCCTGGGTTGATAAGTAAAAACGCTGAGCTCTGGGGTGAACTGGATGCTCAGGTTCGGAAACGTGGAAACCAGAACACAACCGAGGAAGGGCAGCTGGCAGGCGTGAGGCCAGCCCTCGCTCTGAGCCCCCTACGGCCCCCGGGAGGCCGGAGCCTGGTCAGTCTGTGCCGGCCGTCCCACCTCGGCCCCTCCCCGAGCCTGAGACCTTCAGGACGCCCCTCTGCATCCCCCGTGCTGTGTCAGAGCTTGCGTGGGCCTGGAAGGGGCTCCCCGAGAAGCCTCAGAGGGACACTAGAGGGACAAGGCCCAGGGCCCTGGACGGTGACCAGGATGAGGAGGGCGGGGCCGCACCCCTGGACACACCCAGGAGCCCCCGGGCCTCACAGGACCCTGGCCACAGGCTCCCTTGGGGCACGGCGCACCGCGTATACCACGTCGTCCTCGGTGCTACACCCCACTCCAGGGACGCGCCTCTCCGTCCAAGCTGGCTCGGCACCACACCCCGGTGAGCCCCGCCTGCTGAGAGCCAGCACCGGCCAGGGGTGCAGAGAAGCCACGCGCTCTGCCGTGGCCGGGTCTGTGGCAGGAGACAGGCTGGCCCCCGCCTGCCCAGCCCCGCCAGAGGCCGCTAGCGCCTAGGGGCCCAGGACACGGTCTCACGCAGACCCGGGCAGGGGCGAGGGCTCATGGGCGGGGCTGCACCTCCAGGTGCTGGTTCCCGAAGGGCTGAGAGCAGGAGACGCCTCATGTGCTTTCCCCAAGGGTCCCGTATTGCCGTTTCCAGCCGCTCAGGGTGGGGTGGGGCAGGCCGGCCGGCCGGGAGGAGGGCAGCGCAGGGTCGGGTCCTGCAGACTGCTTAAAACCCGCTCCAGTGCTTCTGCTTTTTCGCCTTGCGTGGTCGGGAAAGTGTTTCCGGGCCTTTGCCGTGAGGGTGTCTGGCTCTGTGTGCTGTTTCGTTATTCTGTCTCGCTCTGGTCTTTGTGAGGACGCTTCTTCCTGCCGTTCTAGTTCGGAACTGCGGGGAGCGCCTCTGCGGCTCCAGCGGCTGCCGTGACCTGGGCTGCCCTTCGGGTCACCTGAACGGCCCAGGTCCCCAGTGCCTTCTCCAGGGCACGGCAGCCGTGGCAAAGGGGCGACGCCCACGACTTCCCGGGGTGGTTTCCTCTCCAGAGGAAGGCGGGTGGCCCCCTCTGCTGCTGTCAGCCCTGGGAAGCAGCCTGCCCCTGTGGCCCCCGAGAGAGTGGCTCACGTGACAAGTGTCCGAATGTGGACACGGTTTTCTTCGAGCACAAGCTGTGGGCGGCACTTTCCAGCAGGTCCCGCTGGCCAGCCTGCCTGGCTGCCAGAGAGACTGCCCTCACCAGCCCACGTCCCCCTGTAGTCCCTCTGTAACCCCCTCCTGGGGGCTCCTCTGGCCAGCAGACCTGCCTGCTGTGGCGGGGCCTGTTGGGTTCTGGGTGGGCACATGGGGAAGCTAGTGGAGTGGGAAGTAAACACCCCAAGCAGCCTTCCCCCCAAGTCTGGTGGGAGCTGGGGTACATACTGCAGCTTTTGCTCTCTGGTGGGAGAGCACCGAGGCGTGGCCCGCAGCACCCAATGCCCCCTGGACTCAGCCCGTGGTGCCAGCCCAGCTGCCGGTCTCCCTTCCCCCACTTCTCTGTGTGGCTCCCCGGAGTCTCCTCCCAAGGAGACCGCTCGCTCCACCTCCCAGTCTTCATTGCATCCGGGGCCCAGCTCAGGGCAGGGGATCCATCAGGGTTCCCCTGCAGCCACCTCTCCTCAACAGTGAAGCCCCCCGAGTTCAGGGCAGCCACCCTGCCATCCGGGGCTCCCCCCGCCAACTGGGGACAGTCAGTGTCCCCGGTTTTATGTATTCTCTCAAGGACACCAGAGCAACTCTCAGCCCCTCCCTCTGGAGGTGGGGCCCACACCTTCAGCAGGACCCCTCGCCATGCGCGGCAGGTGTTCTGGAGGGGCGGCTCAGTCTCTGCCTGCCCAGCGGCTGTGAGTGTGCCCGTTTCCTCCCACACTTGAAGAAGCACCTATCCTTTCCTCCATACTTCTTTTTAAATGAAAGTCTATTTTTTATTTAATGCATACAAGAACTGGGGTACAGGCCAGAGGCACTGGAGTTGAGAGGATTCACCAGAGACAGTGGGGAGCAGAACAGGCAGATCAACAGAACTACACTGCTGAGGGGAGCAGCGGAGGAGGCAGGAGAGGTCTACTGGGCCATGTGGGTCCCCTCCCTGGCCGGGGATCGAACTCGCGCTGCTCTGCAGCGGATGCTTCACAGTGCGGCGCTCAACCCGCTGCGCCACCAGGGAGGCCCTCCTCCATACTTCTCTTACCCCTATTCATTTATTAGGTTGCCTCTCTTCAAAAACTTGCAGTGCACCAGCGAATTACTAGAATGTCTCCTTCCCCCTCTCCGAGCCGTCCCCAGACCCCCAGTTCTTCTCCCACAGATCATTGCCTGCTTCGGACACACGTGCACACACAAGCACAAACACGTACACGCCACACGCACGTTCCCACACATAGGATGGTCATGAGTTAGACGTCCTCTGCTGCCGTGCTTTGAAAATCGTAGTTGTAGCTCCTTCTAGATCGGCACGTGGAGAGCTGCTCCATCACAGGAGTGACCGCCGGGATTCTGGGGTGCGACGTGCTGTCATTACCAGCCCCCTTAGTGGCTGTGGGGGTGCGCCCCAATCTTTTGCTGGGTCCTACAGAACCGGAATGACTATCGTTGTGCAAATATCTTCTCTTCCATGTCTGGGCCCATCTCTGGGGTGCACTCTTGGGAAGGCATTATGATGCTCGCCCGGCACGGCAGGGTTACACGCGACGGCCCCGCTACGCACAGGAGAACCCCAGAGGCAAGGGGCCAGGCCGGTGGAAGCGGGATTTGAACTTGCAAAGTTTATTAACTTGCCCTGGCTGCTGAGGGGTGGGGGGGCCCCCTCACCACTGACCCCTTCGTTACCACCCCCTGCCACCCAGAAGGGAGCCCTCTGCTGCCCGGGGCGCCAGGGGCGAGGTGGTGCAGATGCGGGCTCTGGGGGAGGCCTGTGGAGGGGTGGCCGGTGCTGGCTTCCGGCCTCGGGAAGCGGCGGTTCAGGAGCTGGAGTTCCCAGAGCTGGCTCTCCGGGGACAGAGATGGCGGCGGTGGCGGGCGGAGTCTGGACACGGATGAGCTATCTGGGGCCCCGAACCTAGAGAGGCCACACAGTCCACCGACCCCTGAAGCCCTGCCTGTCCGGAGAAGCTGGCCGGCACCTCAGCAAGGCTCTGCTCTCAGTCCACACCCCCCAGGACCCCACACCCAGCCCCTGCCCACTCCAACCTCCCATCCGGCACCCAGCCCAGAACCCAGCAAGCCCGAGGTGCCTCCTGTGGGCTGACCGCTGGGCCTACCTGGCCACGAGGCGGGCGTCGTCCAGCAAGGGGGCCCGCCATGTCACGCCACTGCAGCCACCACCCCAGAGACACCCACCACAGCCAGGGCCAGCCCGGCCCCTGCCCACTGCCCGGTGAGTCTCTCTGACAGCTGAGTGGACACACGTCCCGGTACGCCCTCCTGCTTCTCAGATGCCGCACGCTCCCTGCTGCCCTTGGGCGGGTGTCGCCTTTGACCGCCGCCTGCCTGGACGCCCAGGAGAGCATCAGGCCGGGCAGCGTGTGCAGAGCGGCCAGCAGGGGTGACTGTCAGCGTCCGGGCCTGTGACTTACCCTCGGACTGGGATGGACCGTGTTGGCACCAGGCTCTTCTGCAGGGGCAGCTGTTCCCGCAGCGAGCTGCTCAGCGTCGTGATCTCCCAGGGCTTCAGGAACTCCGTGGTCGTCTCCGTCAGCCACGAGAACCTGCAACGGGCACCTGGCCTGTTCAGGTGGCCTGCGGCCGCCAGGCCCAGAGAGGGGCTTCCGCTCACCGGAACGGCCTGTTTGCCAGGCTCTGCCCTAAAGTAGCTTTTCAGACATGAACCTCCACGTTCACGCGTTGCCTGGCTACGAGGCAACTGTTGTCACCCAAACCTTATGAATGAGGAAAGAGGCACAGGAGGGTAAGTGGCCTATCCAACGCCACACAGCTGGGGGAGGCGGAGCTGGGCTGTGGCCTGCCACGTGCCCCAGAAGTCACGTCTTAGCCACTACAGCCAAGGGGCCCGACAGGGGCCCCCAAACCCTGAGTTTTCGTCTCCCTTGTTTAACCCAAGGACCATACTCTATTCCAGATTGTTCTTGGGGGGTCTTTTGTCACAATGACCTCTATGCAGGCTCCCCTCTATGCGGGTTCCCTCTATGTGGGCTCCCTCTCTGCGGGTTCCCCTCTATGCGGGCTCTCTCGAGGGCAGGCAGACCATGGCGCACACGGCTCTATCTTCCCCAAGCATCCGGGTCCTCAGCCTCCTGCAGACAGGGGCACACCTCCTCTCTCTCTCTCTCCCTCTCTTTCTCTCTCTCCCTCTCTCTCTAGTTTCAAGAAGTAGGACCACCCAGAACCCTCCAACATTGCTGTATTTTATCCAGGACCCTGTTAGGCAAGCAAGGGCAAGACTCCAAGCTTCGGCCTGCCCTGGTGGGCCACTTCACAACTGGCCCTGCTGGCTGAGCCCCCGGGCTGCTGGGCCTGTGAGCCCAGCCCCCTGGGTGCGTGGTCCAGGGGGGCAGCCCGCCCAGGCTCTGTGAAGGTGAGGGCCCCAAGCATTTGTGGAGCGACCCTCGGCTCAGGTCGGAGTAAGGGTGAAGAAGGTGGTCCCCAGGCTGTCGGAGTCCAGAGCTACTCAGGGCCCGCCTGTGCCATGGGCCCCCCAGCGCTGGCCCCTGTGGCCTGGAGCGTGCTGCGAGGGGCTGGCCTATACCTGTATGCGATCTTACTGGCAAAGTTCTCCTGGACCTTGGTCTTATTCTTGCACTGGTGGCACTTCTTGGGGGCCCTTGTGTCCATCAGGGAAGGGGGTTAAGCTGTGGTGCACCTTTTGGCCATGGCTAGAAGAGAAATGGAAGATGACCGTGGGAAAAGCTTGTCTGGACCTGGGCAAGGTCAGTGGCTTTGTGGGGACCCTGGGTCCTCATCTGTGACATGGACACGGGCACGTGGTCCTGAGTGAGGCTGGGGCATGTGGCCTGTCCCCGGCGCCCTGGCCTCACCGCACACTAGTTACAGCCACTCTCACGTGAGTGTGTATGACAGTGTGTGAGATCATGCATGTGTGTGTTCATGTGTACGTGTGTTACGACTGTGTGTGAGTATATATGCAGTCAAATGCTCTGCCTCTGAGCTATTCCCCTTGCCATTGTATGAGTGTATTTGCGTGTGAATGTGTGTGTTCCTTGGTGCAGCTTCATGAAACCACCACAATTGAGATCCTCAACTGCATTACCCAATAAGGATCCCTCATATTTCTCCTCCACAGCTATATCTGCCCTCTACGCCATCCCTAACCCCAGCAACCACTAATGTGTTCCCTTCTCTATGGTGTGGCTTCATGAGTGTTATGTAAATAGTCATGTAGTAGGTATCCTTTTGAGACTGACTTCTTTCTCAGCATCATTTCCTTGAGAATCACCTCAGTTGTGTCAAGTTGGTTCCCTTTTCAGTGCTGAGTAGTATTCTACCACCAAGCATGGATATGCCATAGTTTTTTTAACCATCACCTATTGAAGGACATTCAGGCCATTCCCAGTTGGGGTTCATACCAGTAAAACCACTATGAATATAATGTACAAGCTTCCGCATGCAAATACATCTTCATTTCACTGGTACACATGCCTAAGAGTGCAATTCCTAGGCCACAAGGGAAGTCCATTCTTAGATTTAAAAATAACTGCTAAACAATTTCCAGAGTGGCTGTCTGTACCATTGCACATACCCACTAGCAGTGCACGAGTGACTGTTTTTTAAAGCACCAGTGAAAATGAAGTCACAGTTAAGGTCTGATCTCAAACCTCCTGACTCTCGCCTACCAACGACGGGACCAATGTATCTGCAGCGGTCAAACAGTTGGTGTCCTATCAACACAGGACCTTAAAGCTCACTATGACTACGCCAACCCCTGCCAGCACCCCACCTTCTACATTTGGGGGGGCGCTGCACTGAGCTGGCAGGGCAGTGCAGCTAGGGGCTGGCTCCTGGTGTGGAACGCCCCCCAGGAGCAGACCTCACAGGCTAGCAGTTCAGGCTGGGACCTAGAGCAGAGCTCAGTGCCCCACGCGAGTGCCTGCTGTCACCTCTCCCCGAAGGCTGTGTCTGCAACCCTCCGGTAAGGCAGGTTCCTGTGGGGCAGGAAGTCCTGCGAGGGGCCCGGCAGCCTAGGATGGCACGGCCATCGGGCAGGTGTCGCGCTGCCGTTGCTGCCCAGACTCTCGGGCCGGTCAGCCACACACTGCTCCCGAATCCTGGCAGTGGCTTGGGTGGCAGAGCCTGGCAGAACCCCCTGGCACTGCCCCTACCCAGGAAGAAGCACCCCCAGGCAGGTCCCGGCAGGGGAGACTCGTGGGAGTGGGCCGACAGCTCAGCGGCAAGTGGAGAGGCACAGGCCGGGGCCCAGAGCCTCCAGCGAGAAAGGGGGCAGCAAGTGCCTCTCGGGCCCGGCTACTCACGGATGGGCTTAAGTGATGCCAGAGGGGCGGAAGCCGGCCATGGTCCTGGCTGCCATAGGGAGGACTGGGCCCAGGCGCCTCTGCTTGGGCCACAGGCTCATTGCGACATCAGAGATCCCTGAGGTCACAATCCTAGACGCTGTGGCTCACAATCCAGCCTGAAGCTCCCCTGGTGCAGGAAGTGGCTTAGAGGCAGCAGGGCATGGGCGGGGCTGGCGGGCACTCCCGCCCCGGCACCCTGAACAGGGACATCCACGCGCCACGTTCTTGAGCAGGGGCTGAGATTCAGAGGCTAGAAATGTGAGGATGCCCAGAAGTAGCTTTAAGCGGCACTGTGCCTGCAGAAAAGCTCCTTGTCGGGCTGCCCGTGCCCCGAGACCCTGCTGTGGGAGTTGTGGGCTGCGGGGCTGAGCCTAGGAGCAGTGTGGAGTAGGGTGAGAGCTTGAGGTCCACCCCTGTGTGGCCCCAGGCACGTGAACAGCCTCTCGGTGCCTCCATGCCCCTCACGGCCGCCCGGCACCCATCGCGGTCCCGCATACTAAGTGCTCGGGACGGCCCCTGCAGGTGAGCTGGACGCCCACCCCCAAGGCGTAGGCAAGGGGGCCTGGGAGGGCCCTGCGCAGCTGCCCAGGTGGCAGGTTGCGGGGGAGCCCGGGGCCTGTGCATTCTCGCAGTGGTGGGGCTGGGAAAAGGCCAGCCTCAGGGCCAGGGGCCATGAGAGCGCACCTCCTCCACTGCCCTGTGGGAACAGCCTGCGGCTCCTGCCGACAGCTATTGTATCAGCGAGCACAGGCTGCTCTTGCGAGCGGTGGATACTTGAGGACGCTGTCGGAGTGGTGCCTGAGCAGCACGGTACCATGGGGTCGTCCTCTGTACGCGGTCATGCTGTGTGGGATCACCTGCAGAAGCACACCCACACTCGGGCCTAGACCGTGTGGTTGGCTGTCATGCCGCATGGGCTCGCCTGCAGAAGCACACCCACACTCGGGCCTAGACCGTGTGGTTTGCTAGAGAGCATTAAAGTGAGCAAAGAATGACAAGGACACTTCAGCACGCACAGAACTAGCTTCAACTGGTCAAATCGGGACGACTGGGGTGTCACTGCCCCAATGGAACACCACCCCCCACGGAAAGGATGGCGCCGCCGACTCCCAAGCACGGCTTTGCCGTGCCTCACGGCTAGGAGCCACCAGGCACAGACGAGGACGCCTCTCGCACAGCTAGTGACGGAGACAGCGGGTCGCCGCCAGGGTCAGTGTTGAGAGGGAGTGGGTTGGCTCCAGCGGGCACCAGACCTTTGCTGGGATCGTGGAATTGTCCACTTTCACAGCCATTGCGGTAGTTACTTCAATTAAGCTGATGGAAAAGGAGTTTGTTGCCCGTGTTTGAAAGAGAGTCACATAGAAACACGAATTCCCTGTTTCTCTTCACCATTTGGGGGAGTCTGGCCCCCCCAGGCCCATGTTACCAGGAGGCCACAGTGGGCACAGTGAGTGGGGCCCGTACCCGCCCTGCCTTGTGGAAATGCTCTGCGCCTGGCCTGGCCCCAGGGCACATGGCTTTGAGACCCTTGACTTAGGAAGGCTTCTGCAGGACAGAAGGAAAAGCCACGAAGTGGGGCTGAGGTTGAGAGCCGTGTCCAAGGAGCCCTAGGCCAAGGCAGCCTGGGCATCTGCACAAGGGCACGTCCCCCCCCCCCCCCCCCCCCCCCCCGGCCCNCTGCACAAGGGCACGTCCCCCCCCCCCCCCCCTGCAGCTGTGGCTGCTGCTCTCTGGTGCCATCCTGTGGCAGCACAGGGGACAGCACCAGCAGTTCATAGAATTCTTCGGAGTCCCTGGAGTGGAGGGGTCTGGGGTGCAGCCCAGAGACCTGGGAAGCCTGAGACTTCAGATAATGTGAGTCTGGGCTGGTGTGATGAACTCGGCCTCCACAGGAGGTGCAGCCACATTTGTTCCCAGATTTTCTGGACCTTCATACACACAGGTGCTCTGTGTGTTGTTCCAAGCTTGTGTGCGTGCATTTCCTCTTTCCTCCCAGTTCATCGCTAGAGGGGCACTGCCCCGGTGCTTACTACTCCAGCATGGGCGAAGGCAGAAATCTCCACAAATATTTGATGATCTCTTGCAATAAATTCCTGCTCAGAAGCATTGCCTGGTTTTCCACTAGGAAATAAAACAGACTGCCATTGGAAAAACTGTTACTCAGAAACAGACGAAGTCCACTAAACCACACCGTACAACAAATTATCTAAGCTTGAACTGTTTCAGTACAAGCTCACTGACCTGTGTGTTCTACGAGTATAGTGTCATGAGCTCGTGAGTCCATAGTCCTCCATTCTAAAGGTAAGACCACAGGATACACTTCCAGCAGCTAGCCTCCTTCACAGCTCTGGACAGGGCTGTCCCCCACTCACCAGCCTGCCATACAGATCTCCCACCAAACCCCCCTCACTCCCACCTGAGGTGATCCCAAGAGTCTGCTGGGACAGTGCTCTCCAGCTAACCCTAACTAGCCCAGGCTGTGAGGGACAGGCTCTCCTAGCCATCTTTCTCCATCACGGATGCGCCAAGACTTGGTGGGACCTGCCAAGCCCAAGCCCGCCGCTCAGCAGGCACTCCGCAGAGGCTCCGGGGTCCCTGCGTGGCGTTCCGTTTGCAACAACGAGAGAAGTTCAGAGCTAATGCTGTGTTCCTGTACTTTTTTGTTAAAGTCCCAAATCTAGACGAGGCTTTGTAGTGCCAGGAAGGGGCACAAGGGGCACATCCAGGTTCTGGATGGTTCTAGCAGACGGGGTAAGGAAGGAGTCTTGGAGCCCTCAGTGGCTTTTTCAGTTTTATTTACAGAGGTGGCCAGGTACATGGCAGGCAGGGGTGCCGGGGGGCCAGGAGGCTGGCAGGCCTCCCAGCCTCCGGCGCATCTCACCCTCTGGCTGCTTTGCTGCTTCTTCTCTCTCATTCTGCGGGCGTCCTGTTCTCCTGCTGCTACTGCTGCTCTCTGTTCTGCTACTGGTGTCCTCATGACTCCGCCCTTATAGGCCCTTGTCCAAACCCAGGTGTGCCCACTTGCACATGCCCACCTAGGCACACGCGCAGCACCGCAGGTGTCCATCATTATACCAGTGGCGGGACGGCGGAAAAGCCTGAATAACTTTTCTCTGACCCTACAGACTTGTTCTGTCGGCCCTAAGAGTAAAGTCCCAAGACATTTTAGTTATCTGACCAGATTTATACTAATTTTAATTGGTAAACACCTTTATCTATTGTTATGGGAAACATTACTCTAAAATGCAGAACTGGAAAGATAATTCATCTCTGGATATGGCCAAACTGGACTGGTTGGCCCGGTCTCCTCAGAGACTGCGGTTGGTTGGCGTGCTGGCTGGCGAGGCCGGCCTGAGGAAGCACTCACTCCCAAGTTCATTTACACGGTGCGGGCAGGCCTGGAGGCTTCAGCTCCTCACCGTCTGGGCCTCTCCAGGGGCGTCCTGATTCCTCCTGACAGGGCAGCTGCCTCCTCCCAGAGCAAGTGACCCGAGAGGCAGTGAAGAAGAGTGACCAAAGCCGAACCTAGTCTTTTGATGACCTAATTTTAGCAGGTGACCAACTATCACGTCTGCCACGTGCTGCTGGCCGCCCAGGCCTATCTCAGGCTAGGGGAGAGGGGACGACACAAGGGGTATCGGGGAGAGGAGTTGGGGGGTCCAGCCTGGGGGCCAGCTTAGAGACTGCCTGCCACGATGAGTCGGACAAAGCACTGAAGAGCCCACAGCCCCTCTGCCTGCCTGTTGGCCATACTGTGTCCGCAAGAACTTCCCTTATCACTACAGAAGCAAAGACGCTGTATGCTGGGAACGTCGTGGTGTTCGGGTCTTAGAAGTCTGTGAATCAGGCAATGCTGTGCACTTAAGGACTAACAGGAAAGTTAAGTGATTTATTCTGTCAAGGAGCAGGTGTCATGGGACAGCCCCAAACCTTCATTCTCTGAGCTGCCGTCTTCCCATGACTCCCCGTTTCTGTGGCTGGGTCCTGGCTCGCTGGGCTCCTTCCAGCCTGACCCCCACTGATCCTTCGCTCACCTCACACACCTCCGTTCTCCACTTTCCATTATCTTGGATGCATTTAAGCCTTTGGGGTCTTAGTGTTAGTCCCACAGCTGAAATCCTTTTGCCCCATTCCACACTCGTGTCTTCTGAAATTTGTTGAGCCTAGTTTGTGGCCTACCACAAATGTTGTGTGTGTGCTTAAAATGAGGTTTTTGTGTTGGATATAGCCGTCTTCATAAACTCATGAGTCCAAGCTTGTTAATTATGCTATTCAAATTTATTATCTCTACTGATTTTTTCCTCTGAGCCAATACATTACTGAGGTATGGTAAAACTTCCACTATTACAGAGGCTGGTCAGTTTTTCCTTGTCAGCACCTGTACATTATCAGATGTAGATAGGGATTCTTTCCCAGGTGAAACTAATCTTGCACCATTACATAGGGTTCATCTCGACCTGAGAAGAGGAAGGTGAAGGGAAAGATGAAGAGGGAGCGGGGGAAGGGCGTGAGATTACTACAGATCGCCTTCTCGCCTTCACGCAAAAGGAATATCACAAGACTTTCCAGTGATCTGTAACCTGGACAAATTTTGGGGGTGAATCATTCCCTTCCACCCATGCCAGTGAAGAAGCAGGCAAGCTTCTTTGCCACCTCTTTCTGTGAGTCAGAGTTGTGTGTTTTTTACACTCCCTTTCATTGGGGAGAGAGCCCATTGGGGTTCCAGCTTTCCACAAGGTTTCCTATTAAAAAGTTTACCTTGGGGGCCTCCCCTGGTGGCGCAGTGGGTTAAGCAACGCGCTACGAAGCAAATCGCAGCCACTGCAGCACGAGTTCGATCCCTGCTGCCGGCCAGGGGGGGGACCCACATGGTGNNGCAGACCTCTCCTGCTGTGCCCGCTGCTCCCCTCAGCAGTGTACTTCTGTTGATCTGCCTGTTCTGCTCCCCGCTCTCTGTGGTGAATCCTCTCACCCCGCCCCCTACACCTCTGGCCTGTACCCCAGTGCTTGTATGCATAAATAAATAAATCTTTAAAAAAAAAAAAGTTTACCTTGGGCAGGTGGGCCTTAAGCTTTTTACCCAAGGCCAATGCAATGCAGAAATAAGATTTTCAGGGGTTCCTGGATTCATTTCATTTCGGGTTCTGGAAATATTTGGTTGTGTATATATGGTACTTAGCAACATAGTAACACAATTTAAAAAAAACTTATTTTATCTAGCATTTTAGTTGAATCCACAAAAAGTGCGTTTGAAGCCTGCAAGGGCAGCCAGACAGAGGGCACCTCAAGAAAGCAAGCAGCCCTCCCCATGGAAATTATCACGGAGCACAGGCTTCCTTCTTCAGGGCCCTCAGATGCTGACGCGCCTGTCACGCGCTTGTGTGTTCAAGTGCAATCTCACAAGGTCATCCGTTCCTTTACTACACCTGACTGGATTGAACAGGCTGTGGACGAAATCATCTTACAGCTTCAAATTAGTCAGATTTCACATCATACAGTATTGAAAGCCTTTAATATCACAATCAACATGAGAAGGAAAAGTCAAGCATCTTTCTCTGACATGAGATCCTGGGCCTCCGAGGAGGGCCTGCAGGCCGAGACCGCCAGGACCGGGGCAGGCGGGATGCTGGCGGGGCAGGGAGGCACTCCGGCTGACCGAGCCCCGGGGGAAGGGCGCTTGCCACCCTGCCCCGGCCTCTGAGCCGGCCTGCAGGGCTCCTCCACGACGTTCTCACAGCCACGGGCCGGGGACGCCACCACGCTAGTCAGTCTCACCACTGAGAAAATACTTTCATAGGCACAACAAAGCAAGGGGCTAAAAACTAGCAACGACAAAAGGCACTTAGGTCAGTTGTGTGATTCAAAGGTCTTTGGGAGGGAAGCTCAGTTCTGACTTGGAGGAGATCAATCTTGGCTCACCTCGAGGAGAGGTTCCGAGCTAAGACGTCACGTAGGCAGTCTGCCTGCCTCTCCCGTCAGGCGAGCCGGGCAGTCGCCCGCTGCTGTCCCGTCTCCTTGTCTGGTGCTCGTCTCCGGCTGTGCAGAGAAGCTGGCAGGGTCCCGTGCTGTCTTCGCGGGGGACAATGACAAGGAAAACGGAGCAGCAGCGGGCCTAGCCTCAGCAGCCCTTCTGAGTGATGTCCAGTCCTGAGGACTTCGTGATTTCCAGCGTTGTGAATACCTGTTTGAAAGAAGAAAACAAATTTATAGTTAGCCATCGGCACTTCAGCAGTGCTTCAAGAAAACCCGTTCGAAATCCTACTCCCACGTTATCCTTTGAAACAAACAAAGCAGTTACTAGTACAACGTCGTTCTGACAGCGCGCTTTGCAAAGTCTACCCACTGAAGGTAAAAATAAAGTGTCTGTACCTCACCGCAGGTGGGGTGGATCCCTATGGTGTCATCGAGCTGCTGCTTTGTGAGCCCGCACTTCATGGCCGCAGCAAAACCCTGGGTAATCTCACCCGCGTTCGGTCCAAGGATATGGAATCCTACCACCCGGTCCTTGAACACAGAAATAGAACAAAGGGGAGCGCAGGACGTTAATGGCCTGATTAGAATCCATTCATTGCGAGTCACAGTTGAAATTTACAGCAGCTACTACAGGAACTCAGACGTTGCACTGAGCAGAGAACATCACCACGAAAGGGAGCCACTCTAAGAATCTGTTAAATGAGCCAGTAAATGCACATCCTGAGTTAATTTGCACTCAAATTTACTAGAACAAGCGATGTGCCCATGGCACGAAGGAGTTCATTAGTTGATGTGAATCTCCAAATGACGCCGAGACGTGCTCAGTGAGAACACAGATCGAGTCACAGCCCGACGCTGGGGTGGCGCTGGGGCAGCAGGCTCTACTGGAGTTGCAGTGATTCCTGGACGGAAGCCAGTGGCCTGGCTCCTGCAGACAGATCCCGGGGAGCCCGGGCAGGGCTTGTGTCCAGGGCTGACTGCGGTGGGGCTCGAGGAGCCCTGGCGAGCAGACAGGTGACAGGGAGCTAAGGTGAGGGGTATGCAAGCTAACGCTGCCTTCAGGCTGCCCTCCTGCGATGTTTTTTCATCAGCTTGTAGTCTTTCATTTTGATCTTCAACAGTGACAGTGTACAACAGATGGAGAGGAAGGAAAAGGGTAGCAGAAGCAGCGAGTTTTGCTCCCCTACATCCTAGAGAAGACCAGCTCAAGGCAGCCTAGCAGTGACGGGAGGGACCTCTCTCAGGGCAGGGAGTCAGGTGGGGGGGGGGGAAGGGACGGGACTGGCAGGGGGTGAAGCATCTCCTGAAGGCTTCTCACACTCAGCCCATTTACAAAGGTGCACAGAACCTTAATGTTTCATTATTTGATTATCTAGCTCTGGGAAAAGACAACTTCTGGGGATTACTTAGAGAAGGTGTTGATAAGCCTCAGTTACAATCTGTCACTGGTTCAACCTGTGCACACACATTCACTGCGTAACAATTTGAAGGGTTCTGCCTTGTTCTGAATGTTTTCTTTCAAGGGATTATAAAAGCCCACCTCTAGAATAAAAGCTACATTAAAATCACAGCATTTCAGTTTCCAACCCTATTACATACGTTGTCGAATTTATTGCAAATTATCTTTGCGTAACAGGTATTGTTGTCTCTGCCGGCCACCGTCCACTCAAGAGGCCAAAACAAAGTATGAAATACCTGGAAGAGAGAGCGGGGCCAAGGTTAGTGTTCATGAAAACCGCTCCTTGTTGCATTCTTTAATTACAGAAAAAGGATAATCTATCAGCTTTTGGAAATGATAGATCCCAACTTTATGTATCTGATGAGAGCTTCTGGGCCAGGGCTCCTAGGATGCAGGCTGCAAAACTGGTTTTCGTTTTGCTCCACTGTTAAGTCAAAACAAAAAATCCCTCCTAAGTAAATTCCATTTTCAAGCATGGCGCACTGGCCCCCCAGGCAAGCACCAGGGCCTGTGAGAGATGCAGCAGCAAATGAGGGCTGAGTTCCTGCCTTGGTGAGCTCACAAGCTACTTACATGATTCACATTCAAGTTGAATCTAGGAAGAGCAGAAAAAAATAAAGCCGGTACAGCCATTCAAAGAGACATTAGGAATATTACTGATGCTATAGTTCCCGGAGGCCCTCACTCTAGCCCAAGCACATGACTGAGGTGCCTCAACCTGGCCCAGCCCCTGGGGACAGAGCAAAGCAGTGAGCCCTCGTGCCCCCGAGGCTGCACATCCCCAGGCCGCTCCTCTGGCTGCAGAAGGTGAGGAATTAACGGTTCAGGGTAAGAGCCGTGCTTGCACCTGTATTTCACACTAGAGGGGTGTAAATCCTGACTCTTTGCTCTTTAATAAAGTTATATATTTTGGATGTTTTGTTTTTCTAAAAAGATACGAGTTTATTATAAGAAGGATGCAGTATAGATATTCACAAAGAAGGAAAAATAAAACCCACTATCTGGTAACAGCCATTTTAAATGTTAGGGATGCATCAATGGCTGGTATATTTGTAGTTAAAAATTAAATATTTATTTTAAAGGTATCATATTTTTAATTACTTGCAATAAAACACTAAACTCTTACTTAACTCTGTATTTAAATGTAATTAAAACTCTGCATTTAACAGAAACTCATCCATGTATTTTAATATAAACCTTTCAATCTCTGTGCCCATTCTGTAAGTATTTCTTTAAACAGTATTTCCTAAAATACACCTCTAAGCCTTAAGAAAAGAGATGGTGAAAACTCTGAAGTTTTAAATATGATTTTAAACCTTGAGCCTCCGTTTTTGACAAGTCGTTGGCTCCCTGCTATAAAGAACAAGAAACCAGCACTCCCACCCCCTTCCCTCCACTCCCTAGTTTTTGTTAAGTGTGGCTTTTTTCTTTCCTGTACTCTGAAGATTTTATTTAAGTCTTTAATCCTCCTGGTTCAAAGTGGGTGTAAAGTGTGGATTCAGCTTTACTTTTCTCCCGAATGGCTGTCCATTTATTCCATCACCCTTAAATAAAGATCTTTTCCCACTGAGCTAAAATACAGACTTGCCACATACTAATTCTTATAAGCATTTAAATCGACTTCTATATTTCATGTTCTATTTCTCTAAGCTGCTGTCCATCTGTATGCCACCACAGCACAGTTTTAATTATGGCTGACATATTATAAACTTTAATTTCTCATAGGATAACCTTTCATTACTCTTATCTTCCTATTTTTGCTTGTCCTTTTTGTTTGTTTAATTTTCGTCAAATCATGCACACTAACTACAGGTGTCACTTTTAAAGCTCTGCTATGAAAAGCAGCAATTTCTGCCCTCCCCACCCATTTCAATCTTCTCACAGGCAATCACTTTCACCTTTATTTTGTTATTTAGCTCCATGTTTCAAAATAACATGCTTATATTACTACTAACTGACTTTTTTTTTAGGCTTTACTGATTTGATTTAGCTCTTTCTTTCCAGGGCCCTGCCTCACTCAGCACCTCCCTGCCACCTACCCTCAACCCCATGCTCTCCTCCAGCCCACCCTCCCAATTACAGCTATGTGCAGACCTAAGTCAATACCAGTGCTTCCTTTACTAGGTGAAAGTTATTCACAGACAGCTGGAAATCCACATGCAAAAGGATGAAGCTGGACCTTACTTCACACGGTACACAAAAACTCAAACTGGACCACAGGCCTAGATGGAAGAGCTACTGATAAAGGCTTTCCTTTTGCATTCCTTTCTTTTCTGTAAGTCTTACAGCTTTTCACTCCCCAATCCCTCCATTACTGCCTTTTTCACATTTAGGTGTTTGTTTTTTTTTAATAGTATACTATTTTGATTCCCTATCCTTTTCTATATATTCTTAAGAGCTATTTTCATAGCAGTTACCTTGGGGATTACAACTAACATCTTAAAAACACAATAATCTAGTTTGAATATTAACTTAGTTTTAATAATATCCACTCTCCTGTACCTCTCAATCTCCTATCTATATATTCTTAATGTCAAAGATCACATTTTAAGCTCATTAACTTAGATTAGTAATTAGATTTTTCTTATAGCTTCCAGTTACCATTCAGTATCCTTTCATTTCTACATGGAGGAGCATTTTAGCATTTGGGGCAGGTCTACTGGTGATGAATTCACTCAGCTTGTTTCCTGGAAATAGACTAACCTCTTTCAGTTTTTGAATATAGTTTTCCCATGTATAGAACTCTTGGTTGGTAGGTCTTTTCTGTCTAAGTTTTTTTTTTTTTTTTAAAGATTTATTTATTAATACACACAAGAGCTGGGGTACAGGCCAGAGTCCAGGGAGGTGAGAGGATTCACCAGACAGAGTGTGGAGCAGAACAGGCAGACTGACTGAAACACACTGCTGAGGGCAGCAGCGGGCGAGGCAGGAAAGGGCTGCTGCGCCATGTGGGTCCCCTCCCTGGCCGGTGGCAGGGATCGAACTCGTGCTGCAATGGTTGCAGTTTGCTTCATAGTGCGTTGCTTAACCCGCTGCGCCACCAGGGAGGCCCCTGTCTAAGTTTTTTTTTTTAAAGATTTTTTATTTATGCACGCAAGAGCAGAGTACAGGCCAGAGGCGCGGGAGGTGAGTGGATTCACCAGAGACAGAGTGGGGAGCAGAACAGGCAGATCAACTGAAATACACTGCAGAGGGGAGCAGTGGGCGAGGCAGGAGAGGTCTGCTGCGCCATGTGGGTTCCCTCCCTGGCTGGGGATCGAACTCGTGCTGCTGTGCTGCGGATGCTTCACAGTGTGGCACTCAACATGCAGCGCCACCAGGGAGGCCCTCTTTTCTGTCTAAGTTTTAAGTGTATTACTCCACTATCCTCTGGCCTCCATGGTTTCTAATGGAAACCAGCCTTTCCTCTTCTTGAAGATCTCTATATACACATTGCTTGTTGCTCTTGTTGCTTTCATAATCATCTCTTTTCTTTGGGTTTGAACAACTTGTTCAACACACAACTATAGTGTGTGGATATGGGACTCTGAGTTATCTGTTTAGTGTTTCTTGAGCTGTTTGCATGTATAGGTTGTGTATTTCATGAAATCTATGTAGTTTGAGCCATTTTTTTTTTTCTTCTGTTCCTTATTCTTTCTCTCTCTGGGATTCCTGTAATGCATCTGCTGCCATGCCTCATGATGTCCACAACTCTCTCAGCATCTCTTTGCTTTTCTTCATCCTTTTTTCTTTTTGCTGGTCAGACTGGACAACTTCAGTTATCTTAGTTTCAAGTCCATGATGCTCTCTTCTGCCATCTAGACATCTAGAACTCCTTTAGTGAGATTTTCAATTCAATTACCATAATTTTCAGTTCCAGGATTTCTCTTTGGTTCCTTATTATAATCTCTTTACTAATATTTGTATTTTGTTCAGATACTATTTTCCCAGTTTAACATTGACTTAACCATCTATTTAACATCCTTGATTAATAATTCTAATGTTTGGGCTTCCTCTTAGATGTTTCTGTCAAATTCATTTTATCCTATGAATGAGCCATATTTTTCTATTTTTTAATGTTTAATTTTAAGTTGAACCACGTCCTCCTGACAGTCATTTGCCGAAGCTCTAACCCCATGTATCTTTGTCCAAGATCTTAATTGGAAAAGGGTCATTGCAGATGTAATTAGTAAGATGAGGGTGTCCCCTACCCCACTAACTGGGGTAACATTCAGTATCTCTAGCTCTTTCCTATGGTTTATTAGAGAGTCTCCCGAGAAAGAAAGCTTTACCAAGCCCTGGCCAAATAAGGAGGAAGCCGGTTGCCAGAGTTCTGAGAAGTGAGTAGGAGAAGGTGTCTCAGGGTTCAGTATTTGGTCACTTAAGCCTTGCACTGGAATGGCATCCAGGCCTCCATTTGAACCTGGTGTCCCGAGTCAACAGACCCTTAGTTTTAAGCCTCCCCAGAAAATAACCTTCCAGACATCTGCCAGTGTGCAGAAAGTGTCCCGCAGAGGTAAGACACTTACTGTTTCACAGACGGGACACCACAGCCCTACCTGTTCAAGGTGGGCCACTGACTGTCCAACCTTTGATGACTCGTGATCGGTTTCTCAACTTCCCTGGCGCCCGCTTAGACATCTTTATCTGCTGGGTACTGACCACTCACCTGTCTGCATTCCCCCCAAATTTCATTGCTCTCTCTTTTCCTATCTTCCTCATCCTTGGGCATTTAACTTAAAAATCAGAAGTTTACTGACGGGACGCTACTGTCCTTGGCACCGACTACCGTTAAGGAAAGTCTGAGACCTGGCTGATTCTTGGCCTGTTATGAATGGCTGACTTAACTGGGACATGGCTGTGTTCACATTTCAATCCTGTCACATGCAAAATAAATAAATATATAAAATAGGTGAGTTGATCTGCAATGAACTCGAGAAAGAGACCTTAAAGTAACCTCCCAAGCTAGGGGAACTTTTTTTTCCTATAAAGATATTCTCTTTATCTGGAGTATGGTCTTCCATATTCTTCCGCTCATCTGCCTACTTCTCTATCCTAATTTCTTTTTTTTTTTAAAGATTTATTTATTTATGCATACAAGAGCTGTGGTACAGGACAGAATCGCGGTAAAAAGATCCACCAGAGACAGAGTGGGGAGCAAAACAGGCAGACCGACTGAAACACACTGCTGAGGGGAGTAGTGGGTGAGGCAGGAGAGGTTTGCTGCGCCATGTGGGTCCCCTCCCCGGCCAGCAGCAGGGATCGAACTTGTGCTGCAGTGGCTGAGGTTTGCTTCATACTATGTTACTTAACCAGGGAGGTCCTCTATCCTAATTTCTTTTTTTCTTTTTTTTTTTTTTAAAGATTTATTTATTTATGCATACAAGCACTGGGGTACAGGCCCGA
>JAGFMF010011681.1:267320-293536 GCA_019455555.1 Galemys pyrenaicus | reverse complement strand
TTGCTTCATAGTGCGTTGCTTAACCCACTGCGCCACCAGGGAGGCCCCTCTATCCTAATTTCTAATTGATTTTAGAAAGTCTTGCAGCTGAGTGTTAAGTCTATAATTGTTAGCATCAATTTTCTAAGACCCAAGTAAAAGTTCACCGCTGCAGAAAGAATGGTCATTATTACACAGAGCTAATTAGAAACACTGATAAAATAATGTCCTCTGAAACAGATTCCTCATTGAAAATAACTACCTAAAATAACATCATAAAGTTTTAATCATCTATTTTCCCAATGCCAGAAATGTAAAGATGAGTTTTAATAAGTCACTAAGCCATTTAATTAGGGAATATTCATGCTAAGGCTTAGGGAAATTTTCAGTAATAAATTAAAATGCCTTCAAGGGAGAGGACTGAGATTTTAATTCTCTTTTGCTTAAAACATCAAGTAGTCATAATCCTCCAACTCTTTCCAACCCTCCTATGTTTATTTTCCCCTAATTCTCCTATGTTGGGAGGGTGGACAGAAAAAAGCTCCTCAAAGCCCCCACTGAAGTAGAATATAATAAGATATTTATCAGGTTACACGTGGACAGGACAGGGGAGAAGGAGAAGTGGAAGTACGGCGCGGGGAGGGCACCTTTTGGCAGGCGGACAGCCCTGGAAGCCCGGGTGGGACAACATTGTCCCACACGGAGCCCAGGGAGGTGTGGGCTCCCGGGAAGGAAGCAGCCGGGCCGCCGCCGCGCCAGGTGCAAGCGGCCGGACAGCTGACCCACTCCAGTGACTTGGAATTGAGGCTGAGAAACAATGAGTCAAATGGTCCCTCCGCAGATAAGCATGCAAGGAAGAAAGGCCCTGTTTGGGCTGCTATGTGTATCCCAGGGCAAAGCGCCTGCCTGCGGAGGTGGAGGACGCTCTGCACGCAGCAGCTTGCACCTGCTCCCAGCACGCGCGTGGGGCACCCACGACTGGCCGTTCCCCAGCTCCCACCTCTCAGCCCTCCCAAGGCCTTAGGCAACCCTGCTTACCCCGAAGATCTGATAACAGTTTCCTTGTAGAGGGACTCAAGTAGACATTTGTTACCTGTCCCTCTAACGTCCCTCTTTTCCCAGCTGCATTTTTACATTTTGCTAGAGACGTAGGTTTCAAATGATTAAATTTCTAGTTTTCCTAAAATAGAAATGATTCCCCATAACAATACAGTAACTTGCAAAACAACAACAAGTGACTGCCAAGGCAGCAGGTTGAAAGAGAAATAATTTAAAAAGTAAACAATAAACCATCTTACATCTAGATTCTCTTTTTTGTGTATTTCGATCGCTTTCTCTTCGGGCAGTCCACAGCAGCCATATTCCAAGGGGGTGAATACTGTAGTTGGAACATTGATATAATCACACTGAAAGGGAGACAAATGACTTTCTCTTAGTTTGTAATTTTTACAGCCAAAATCTAAGTTACGTACATTTATAAATCGAAAATAAGTTCAATTCCATGTAACTGACTCTTGCACTTCACTGTGCCAGAGTATTCTAAGTCACACTGAAGGAAGTGGGGGAAGCCGTGGCTGCAGGGTGGACCTCACGACCAGCAAGTAAAGCTGGCTGTCCCAGACCCCAACTTCCCATCTGAAAAGCCAGGCGGTAGAGGCAGAGGTGGCCCAGTAAACACTCTGTAAAACGTTTTCTTTCCATCGCACAGCCCGCACCAGAGCTGAGACACCCTGGCCGCCTCACCGAGCTGTGCCCCCCGGGGGGGCGAGCAGAGCAGCTGGGGGGCTGGACCCAGTGGCCTCATTGCCAAGGGCCGATGGCGCAGGTGGGCGGCCGCGGCTACGGCAGGACCCCTTCAGAGCCCCTAGCGGACAGACGAAAGCAAGTGTGCGTGCCAGGCGTCACCGTGCCTGCACCGCTCCCCAGGCGGGAGCGAGCTGAGTTGCCACCTGGAGACGCCTCTGTGGTCCGGCGGAGAAGAGCTGAGCCATTGGCGGCACTGCTGCGCGGGTGAGGATGGCGCGCCATGGCAGGCAGGCAGAGGGTGGAGGGCACAGCCAGAGATGACGGTCACCGTGCTGCCCATCCACGGCCCCTCAAGGCCCAACACTGCCCACTGCACGCGTGCGCCCCAAGCCCTGTCAGCTGGTTGCCCAATGAGCTCAGGGCTGGGCATCTAACCCAGAGTTAACACACACACACCAGCCAGCGTCTGCGCAGAGCCGGGAGCCTCGCCAGTCGACTCCTTCCTCCACAGGCACTGAGGAAGCCAGCTGCAGGACCCCGCCCAGCCAGCCTGGACCCTCTAACCCTTGCACTCAGACTTCAGGCCCGCTAACCTGCGAAGCACGCGTAAGTCAGGCATTGGTTTTCTTTTTTCAACGGTGACTAGAGAAAAGCAGGTAGCCATGGGGACTGCCTTGGCATTTCCTGATTCCTCACAGGCCCTGCTATGCCCACCAATCCACCCACTGACCAGCGCTGACCCCTCACCCCAGGGCTTACAGGGAAGCCTCGTTCTCAAGAGACGCCTTTAGCCCTTGTTTCATGTCAATGGAGAGAGGGTGACAGGGAAAGCTTTTCTGGGATGCAGATATTACCGTTAGCGCAACAGTAGGACACTTACCTTTTCAAAACGGCCCCCGAAGAGTCTTCGAGCCAGCAGCTTGCCCGCTTGTATGGCGACGGGGGTGAGCTCCAGCCTGCCCTCCAGAATATCCCCGACAGCATACACATAGGGCACGCTGGTCTGCTCCACATCGTTCACTGGTATTTTGCCACTCCTGTCAGGTTTTGGGAAGAAGACAATCATCGTGACTAACTACGCTGCTGCATGACTCACCCAGTGCAGGAGAGACGGCCTCACCACACAGAAAAGACCTCCCTGGAAGAACCAGGCACCGCACGTCATCCATCACTTTCAATAAGCCCCATGGCTTAAAGGAACAGGGATTTCTATAGCTCCTAAGGAAACACCTTTCTGGTTGGTGAAACCGCACCCAGTTTTTGGATCAAGGATATTTTCAAATTTCCCCTGGAGTCACAGTTAGATTTTTGAGATTTTTTTCATTGCCTGAACAAGGACACAAAAAAATCATCTAAATCAGACTATAGGTGAATATCTTTCCAATTATTTTTAAAAACCACTGTTTTTGTGTGTGATCTTTAAGGCACACAACAAAGAGTTACTGACTGGTTAATGAGAAAAACAGCTAACACAGAGCTTGGCAGATTGCTTATTATCAAATAAGTGTAAAGCTTTAAAATTCTGTGCCTTCATACTTCAGTGCGAACTGCTGAAGGTGACGGATGTGTACAAACATCCGCTTTGTGCAGGGACAGGCAGCGAATGATAGCGCGTGCACTTACTTCTCGTTAATCTTGACACCGATCTTCTCCAAACCTATTTTCCTTGTACAGGAGTCACGGCCAATTGCTAACAACACCTATTTGAGAGGGAGGTAAGGAGCACAAACGGTCACTATTAGGAATGAAAGGGCCTTACCACAGACCCTTCGGACAGAAAAGAAGACGACTCCTACGAACACCCTGTGCCAACAGAGTTGACAGGTGAGTTCAGTTAGATTCCTCGAAAGACACGACACAGAAAACTCACACACAAATCTGAATAATCCTATTATATGCTCAATATGTGCCCCCTAAATGCGTATGTTCAAGTCCTAACCCCAGTACCTCAGAAAGGATACCTATGCATGACCAATTGGGGTTTGTCCCCCAAATATAAATTTGGTTTAGCATACAAAATCAGTCAAAATAATTGATCATATTAACAAAATAAAGGTGAAAACAACAGAGTCAGAAAAAACAGTATAGTCTTACAAAACAGTTTTTAAAAGCTTAAGGCTGATATAACTTCCCGTAGGTTCCAACTGTGCTAATTTGTTTGACTACTCACTGCTGATAAAATAAACACTTACTGTGTTATATACGTCTTCGAACGTTTCTGGTCCTCCAGTGGATTTAGCCACTACTTTCAGCTTTCCGGGTGAACCCTTCTCCAACTGCTGAATCTGGTAAGGACAATAAGGCGACAATTCTATCTAAAGATGACAGGAGAGAGCCACAGGGCGCACACGCGCGTGAGTGACAGGAGCAAGGACATCGGGTCCCCAACAGAGGACAAACGAAGGCCACTCCTGCAGCTCTGGGGACTGGGAGCATTATCTTTAAGGTTTTCTATTGCACGCACGCTAGCTGATTGATTGACACGAAGTAGGAGGATAAAGCATGAAGACTCCCAAGTTCATTCGGACTCACCGTCACAGGCACAAACTTCCTTAAAAACTTAACACCGTGCAGCTCCATGTAGGACCCCACTTTCTCTGCCATTTCTTGATCAAAGCCACGCAGAAGGACCGAGCGCACCATGACCGTGACATCCAGGCCGATGCCGGCCAGGAACCCTGCGCACTCCAGGGCCACGTAGGACGCGCCCACCACCAGCGTTTTGCCTGGGCAGTACGGCAAGGAAAAAAGGTCATCGCTGAAAAAGAAAAGTAAAGAACATTAAGACAGTGAGAATGAGTGAGTTACCAGGTTATCAGGGCTTCGCTGTGGTCTCTCGTGGGCTGAATTGCAACGTGGTGCTTGCTTGAATGAAGAAACGCTAAAAGAAATGGCATTGTGGGGTTTGTGACTGCCCACTGTGAAGTAAGAAGGTTATCTTCATTTTTTTCCAAATTAGTGGGTCACAAGCAAAGTTAAAAAAAAAACAACAGAATAGAAAATATTAGGCTACATTATCTGTTATAACAAGAAACATTGTTTGTTTCGGTGTGTAGGTGTTCACCTGAAATGACTTAGTATGCACGAGGTCAAAAAGTTTGAAAAGCTTCCTACTACGCTATCCCGTGTCCTCTTTATAACCACCCAGGAAAATGCCTATTAAATCTCTTTATCACAGACAGCCACACTTCTCATCATCAACCAGTGCACCACTACACGGGCACTAACGCCAAAGCTAAGTGTATTTATTACAGCTTTGCTTTGGCCTCTGGGAAATTCAGAACCAAATTCCCAGACCACCACAATAAAGGACCTAGAAACATACAGGATACCTCTGTGCATAAACTTGAACTTATTATCTCCCTAACTTTGCTTTCTTGGTTCTGTTACATTCACTACTTAGCTTCTTGCAACTTTTGACATCAATTCAAATGTTTTGTGCAAAAAGACAGGGAGGAAATGCATTGCGAACATAAAACATGATTTACAGTGAGAATGGCTTGGTCCGCCTTACCTAGTAATGCAGTATTCTTTATCTCCAGGGACCCCTAGATACCGCGGTCGTTCTCCTGTTGCTATGACAAAGTTTGCAGCAGTGTAACAAGTTTCCTGTCCTTTTTTGTTGGTTGCCTTGCAAAAAGAAAAGCAGATGTCACTTTTCAACAGACACTCTAAAGCACCCGACAAACTTACCCAACAGGGCTTCCCAAGCAACGGGAACAGTCGTGCAAAAATAACGTATCCGTACCAGGTCTCTACAGAGCACCAGCCAGGGTCTGCGGCAGCAGTGGGGCAGCGCACCGAGGTGCTTCGAAGGTGGCAAGAGAAGTGAGATGACGTGGAGAGGAAGGCAACCGGGTGAGAACAGAGGTCAGAGCCCCCAGAAAGCCAGTGGTGTCTGAGGACCAGCAGATGGCCAGAAGCGCCACGGAATGAGGACACGAGTCACGGTGAAGTGAAACTGGCAGACCAGAGCCAGGAGTAAAAGCCTCATGCGCCCGTCCACAAAGTGCACGGGGAGCCAGTACAGGTTGCTCGCATTTATTTCCAACCGTTCAAGTAAATCGTAACACGTTTTCATTTTCAGAAGTTAAATAGCAATGAAGAGCGTTTAACAGCTGCATGGAGGGAGTGCGGGGACCTATTGGGGAGGGTCCGGAGAGAAACAAGCAAGTGCAGGCTGGGGTGTAGTGGGAGGAACCTGCAGGCTCCAGTGGGAAGACGGGAAGAGGATCGTCACTCACGGAGGACACAGAAGCCAGCAGGGGCAGGTGTGGGTGGGAGGGAGCCCCCACTCACCACACTGACAGGCAAACTACGCCTCAAGAAACACCGAACTGCCTTGTATCTCTAGTGTGGGTCCCGTGAATAATGCAGTGCAGACTGGCCCGTGGCCCGTGGCCCGCGGCCCATGCCTCATGCTTTTCCAGAGGCAGCGAATGGCTGCAACGCAACCTCAGCTCTTGTCAAGGTCACCCCACATGGTGTTGCAAGAGCCAAGCACGAGAATACTTAATGCTGGGGTAATAGCTGATGGGATTTCCTGTCTCCAATTTCAAATGTTTGTGTCCATTAAGATGATCTGTTTCCTTACTTGTTGACCTTATAACACTTGTAAGATACAACACACTTATACACTACACTAACTCTGATATTACATTTGTTGATGCTTTTATAAATAATACATACTGGAGCTTTGGATAAGGCTTCCTCTCTTTGGTCTTCTGAACTTTGATCTGTTTAGATTAACCATTTTTCTCTTAAGAAATGAAATCAAAAGGTAAATAACCCTGTTTAGAGTTCTTTACAAAGCGGTTTCTGGAAGTAGGCTTGCGGCACTGGACAACGGGAGACGCATGAGCACGGGCGGGTCGCACACCCTCGCCAGCTGCAGGCCCGAGAACTCTTTTCAAGGCAAGCACAAGCGAGAGCAAGGACACACGGCGAAGACAAAACACCCACGCACTACCTTTATTTTATGATGCTCGACGAACTCCCCATAAGAATTGACATAGGTCACAGCCTTTTCCCGCAGCGACACCTTATAGCCCCAGTTCAGGGAGCCGATGTGGTTCTGAATTGCTTCTCTCATGGTCTCCCAGTTGTGTGTCACTGAAAACAAATAATCAGGAGAAAGGTGTTAAGTGAGTTTTATTTTTAAGGGTAAATTATATATAATCACACACGAGTCATACTATATTCTGCTTTGAGAATTAGGAAGTAAACAGAAGGTAATTAGCAACTTAAATTTTTTTCTATGCCAGTTATAGCCTTCCTGTAGCATTTCTTTCAAGATGGTGCTCTCTTAAGACTCCCCAAGTCCTAAATCTTGCCCTTAAAAACAGGACCCTCCAGCTGTCTGTGACACAGCTTTCCTGCTTTCCCTTCTTCCTCGCCCACTTACGTTGGGTGTTAAAGTAGCTCAGGATTTTGTCTCTGTCTTCTGCTTTTTTCTATCTTTATGTTCCCCCAAGACCATTTTAGCAATCCCTAATTCTTCAACTGCCACCTACACACTTTGGCTCTAACACTCAGGCCTGGCCCAGCCCTGCTTTGAGCTCTCAGGTATCAAATCCCACAGCAGGGCGTTCCAAGGGACCTGATGTGAAACATCCAGGCAAGATGAAATATCGGGGAGGAGGCTTCTCAAAGGTGACTTCTACCTGGAAATTGGACTACCAGGTGGAGAGACCGCATCGTACCTACAGCAGTTGGAAGTACCAGCTGGACCAAAAGTCTTCCCTGGGGTTGGCTGTGTGGGGAAATGTGTCCAACCTCAACCTGTTACGCTGAACCCTGCCCACTGGAGTGGGCGCCTCCACACCTGCCTGCTCGCACTCTCAGCTGATGTATCACGTTTCCAGCCAGTCCCCCTTCCCGGGTCCCTTCTCCCCTACCCACGACTCAGAGAAACTTGAAATGAGCATGCTGGGTCACAATCTCTGCGAAGACAAGGCGCTTCTTTTTAAAACTCCACATGCTACTCCAAGGACACCAAACACCACCCCACCTCTAAGCCGTCCATTCCTTGCTTCAAACCTCTCCTTCCATCTTGTAACCCCCAGTCCAAGGTCACAGTCCCCACTCAGGACCAGTCCATCATCCTCTGGCTGCTGAAATAGCACTGCCTCATCTCCCCGTCTTGGGGGCTGCCCTCATGCCTCCCACCTCCAGTCTCCTAAGTTCCTTGATGCAGCCAGCGGGATCCAGAACCAAACTTGGTTCTGGGGTGTCTCCTGCTGAAACTCTTCACACGCTTACTACCTTTGGCATAAAACATGCTGCCTCGGGGCTATTTGAAAGTCGCCAGGACTGCCTGCTTCTTTATCTCCTTTCTCCCAGCATCCTCTCTGGTTCTTCGCTCCTGCCACTCACCACGCCGGCCCCACATCCCCATCATTTGGGTCAACACGCTCGCTGTCTAAGCGTCCTGCTGCCCTGTGACCGTCAGGATGCAGGTCACTGGTCATGCTCCGGCCCTCCCGTGCCCCTCCAGGGGTGGCTCCAAGGGCACCGGGGTGACGCCTCTGGAAGGCTCCCCTGCTCGCCCCAGGCCACGCACCGCACAGGCAGGATCTGTATTTCCCTCATATCGCGCCCTCATGGCCTAACCGCTAAGTATTTATAAGATGAATTTGTTTTTCATCTTTCAATAACCAAAGACATACATAACCACTGATAAAATAGACAATGTTATCACAATGGCTAAAGTTCAAATAATTGCCCCCACCATACTACTTTCTTTATACTTGAAAGAAGTCGGAAAACAGTGATTATCATCTCTCATGTTCTCCCGAGGGTCTGGAATGGCTGTGGCTGCAAAAACCCCTCTCGAGGCAGTGAGCCCAAGAGAGCAGGGCTGTGTCTAAACGGGCCACATCTGGGTCTCCTGTGCCTGCGGGCACACAACGGGCTCCCAGTCGATGTCCACTAAACGAATTTCAGATTCAACTACACAAGTGCACAACAGGTCTCTCTCTAAGAAACTCCTTCGTTCTTCTTTTCTCCCAGTCTTTACCTTATGTGCCAGTACCCACCTTGTTGGCTATACTCCCAGCCATATTTCCTTGAGTCAGCCAATGCCTGACCCAAAAGGGCAGCTTGATGCATCAGTTTCTTGGGAATACAGCCCACGTTTACACATGTACCGCCAAGACCTGAGAAAAAAAATCACAGTTTTAATGTTTCACACGTATGTGCATGTGTGGTTACCTATACGCAGAGTGGGTGTTATCAAAGCATGTGGGAATGGCAAATCTAAATGGTTGTGGGGTCAACACCTCGCCCCACAATAATGCAAATGATTAACCCAAACTTGCCAGGCAAGGGGCCTTGACAGAGGCCTGAGCACAAGCACAACTATGGACGTGCATTTGCATGGTTTCCCGGGGCAGAGTCCAAACTTCCATCTGAGTCTGACCCACGAAGGGAAGAGAAGGCTGATGAACGAGACACGCACTGCCCCACGGGCCAGACGCCTCTCCTCTCTGAAGCTGACTCCCCTGAGCCACGGTGGGTCCCCCACAAGCTGCCCGGTGACATCTACTCTGAGCCCGCAACACCACAGAACAGTCACATAACATTCCCTTGGATCAGTCTCCTGGGAACCCAGGTCAGAGGCTCCTGCTGAACAGGAAAGGGAGAAGGGAAGGAAGAAAAGAGGGAAGAGCGAGGAGAGAGAAAGAAAAAGACAAGTGTGTGCATGCCACACGAATACTATGAGAAAAAAGCAAGGTAAATTGCTTTCTTATATAAAATCCAGGCAAAAATTCCTTAAATCTGAATTTTTTAAATTATTATAATTTTTTTTAGCAGGGTTCTAGCAAAGAAACTGATGATACGCTCAAGCTGGGGAAATAAGCAATTACTGCAGGGGTGTGGGCAGCAAGAACCGTGGGCCTGCCACCAGGTTGGTGTGAAAGGGCGAGGACTCTGAGCGAGGGCTACACCCCAAGGGGGCAGGGGCCACAGGGGCTTTGGTGTTCCTCAGGCACATGGAGCCCAGTAGGCGCTGACCACCAGCGGGGAGTTGGAGGAAGGAAGATTCCAGCCCCACTCTCCTTTCGCCTCCTGTTCTTTCCATTATCCCATTCTGGCTGAGTCCAACCGGAAGCCAGA
This sequence comes from Galemys pyrenaicus, assembly GCA_019455555.1. Lineage (NCBI taxonomy): Eukaryota > Metazoa > Chordata > Mammalia > Eulipotyphla > Talpidae > Galemys > Galemys pyrenaicus. Next base: position 283,693 of record JAGFMF010011681.1, on the reverse strand, counting down.
GGGCAAGGCCACCCAACTCATCGGCCCTCTGGGCAGAGCAGAGCAGAGACAACAGAGTGTGGATTTAAAGCACAAGGCACCAGAGCTTGTGCCCTACTTGATAGTGAGAACACAGGAGGTGCGCGCGCTTGTCTGCAGCCACGTGTCAGGGCCGCTAGTTCACTGTGCTTTTGATTATACTAACCTGAAATGATCACACAGGCTAACCTGACTATTGTACAACCACCGGAGAGTTCGGAAGACAATGCAGAGACACAGAAAGTTTGTGGCAAATTTAAGTGAGTGTGACACAGTTTACTCTGTGAACACAACTAAGTGAAATGCTAGTGGGTGTGCAAAAGTGACTAAGGTGGAAGTGCTGGGACATTGGATCGTGGGATTTTTTTTTTTCTTTTGAAAGCCTTTCTTCATGGTTTTTACATTATCTTTCCAAATCACCAATTGCTAACTCAGCGACCTTAGGCCATTTACGCTCAAGGAAGCTCAGTCTCCTCCCTGATGATGCAGGCTAGTTAGACCTCTTGAGAGGGCTAGGGGAGTAAAGGAGGTAGGACGAAGCCCGTACGCGTGGACAGCAGGTACCACGATCATCACAGTGACAGAAGAACAGCTTACCCCATGAGGTGCCCTGGGGGGATGGGACCACAAAATCCAGCACCATAACTTTCTTGCCCAAAGTGGCAGCTTCCTACAAAAAATTAAAAACCAAACTACACATAAAGATTTTGTCATTTTCTAACACTCCCCCTATTTCCTCTTCCCTAAATGAAAAGACTGTATCCATGTCATAACATGCTTTATTAAACCAGCTGTTACAATAAAACCACAGACTATAACATCAAAATTGTTTTTTTTTAAGTAGCAGAGGAAGCTTATGGCAATCACCGTTTCATTTTTTTTCATACCTGAGCACACGCGAGGCCACCAGAACCGCCCCCAAGGACAATCAGGTCATAATCATATTCTGCTCCTTGCTGAAGGAGCTTCTGCAGTAAACCACTCTCGTATGCCTGTGGAGGAAAAGGGAGAAAATGCTGTATGACGGGGTTGAAGCTCTCTATTTGCACTTGACATTTAATCAGCAAGGATTTCTTTTATAAAAGCCTTAGGAATCACTCATACTAAGTTGAATTATAATTCATCTAAGTTGGAACAGTAAAATGGATAGTTTCAAATAGGGTCCAACGAGCTAGAATATCTGCCAAAGCCGATAGACTTTTATTCACCATCGCACCCAGAGGTCATGGCCGTCTTCATGGCTGCAGAGCTATGTCAGATCACGTCATTTCCCCTGGGCTGGTCATCAGAATATTATGACCAAGTATGATGATGAAACAGTCAACTATCATCTTTCAAGATCTGCCATATTGCGTTCGCCTGTGCTAGGCTTCATTTTGAAAACAACGCTATGTACCATCAGTAGGAATAAGTGTTTCGAATTGTATCACAGTTTTTCATAAATGACCTAAATTTTGCAGCCCTCAGGAGGGCTTCCTATATAACACAAACATTTTGCTTTTTCTTTCAGCAGCTGTCTCTGCACCGCATCACTTGATATTCCTGTAATCAGAAATGGCTTAGATGAGGGGAGAGATTCAATGTCAGGTGTTCGGTTCCACCATAGTGGCTTTAGAAACGCCATGCTCCTCCCAAGAAGCACAGGGAGTGCTACGGAACCCTGGACTCTGCAGCCACGGGGTGGCCCACAGAACAGGGACGTCCACAGAGGCTCTGGCACATCTAGGCAGGACTCCTGTGGGCTCTTTAGGTGCCTGAGTGACCCCATCTCCCAAGCATCTGCCAACCAAGGCAAAACCCCTTTTAATTTTGTAATCAGCATATTATCTCAGCCTCTCCAGATTCATTTTCCGACATCATTTTCCAGGTAAGGAGGGCAAGACCAGTACTTGTAAATTGGGTTATTTCTAGGACTAATAAGGCAGACCTTTACTAGATAGCAATACTGAAAATAGATTCACAAATAATATAAACAGTTTTTCAGTTCTTTTTCCAAACAAAAATATAATTTCTAATCAAAATCTCAAGCAGAAGTATTTAATCTATCACTGATTACTACCACTTGCATACTTATATAAAGGACACAGTAAGAGTAGAATTTTAATAAAAGTAGCTTTAAAACAAGGACTTTATTTAATATCAGTTTCTCTCTCACTACTTAACTGAATGACTCCTGTTCATTCTGCATTCTGGGAATCAAAAACCAAAGGCCAGGGGCCTTGACAGGGTTTCTTACACTTGACGAGAATGTTAGCATCGACTTCATTTTCTGAAATTTTAAAGATGGAGTAGCTCTTTGCTCACTCATCAGGAGAAAAAAAACCCAGTGAGGTCTTCAGGGTGGCCCACCTATTTGCCCTAGCAACCTCAATCAAAACCCCCTTTTTGGCTTTTGAAGATTGAGCTGGTAGAAAAGCTAATTTACTTTAAAGTAATCAAGTCATCTGATAACCAAACTGCAAGCTTCCCATTTTACAACTTCCAAACCATAAATGCATAGATCCTTAATTTGAATATTGTGAAAAACAAAACAGGAAGCAGCATTATAGAATGCAGCACTATTATTACCTGGAAAGTTCGGTCACATCCACCCACATGTACTTTGTTCACAAAAATACTTGGCACAGTTTTCTGATTAGTGATCTCGGACAGCACTTCTTGAATATTGGCTCCATCATCTAAAGAATAAAAACTTAAATATTTAAAATCACTGAAAGGTTTCCACACCTTGATGAGTTGAGCTTTAGAGTTACGACACCCCAGAGTTCATACACGCACACCCATGTAAGTCGGTGTTAGATAACTTTATGAACGATGACTCAAGGTGGAAACACCCAGCCTTTCAAAGGAGAACTTAAAGACTAATGACAAAGCCACTGCTGCCTTAAAAAAAAGTCAACAAGAAAACTTCTAAGTTAGATTAGATTTGACATATAATTCAATGAGATGTCAAGACAAATAGGTAAGAATTGTCTTTTCCAAACAAATATCAAGATAAAAATCTACTTCTACAGTAAATAACTCTGGAAACATTTCCCACAATTACATTTTTAAAAAGATTTATGCTCATAGTCCAAAATGTATCCTCCATCCCTAAAAATAAAACTGAGCCATGACTACTTAAGTTATCTGGTATTCTCTTTAGAAAAGTCTCAAAGACTCAAGAACAGTTCATTTATTGAGGTGACTGGGCTAAAAGGAGCTGAAGACCTGTGATGCAGAGAGCAAGCTTCTGTCCACCAGCACCACCATCCCCCCTCCCCCCAACACACACACGTGCCAGCAAGCACAGGGCAGACACATGGGCACCAGTGACAGCACATGAAAGTCTCAAATGCACATGTTCTCCTTTGTGGGTAAAACAATCAGGAAATAACAGTGCATTCTTCTCATTTATTACAGCATGATCTATGTTGCTGGGAAGTCGGCAGAGATAGCTGAAATGTCAAACATACTTGAGAGTTAATAGCTAACGTCTTCTTTCTGCTCCCTCCCTTCAAATACAAAAACAAACCAATAAAAATTTTAAAAAAATCAACACTAAATTGACATATAGAGGTTCGTTTTCTGCATGATTGAATGTGGACAAAAAAGACCTATCTGATCCAAAGAGACAAAGTCAAGAGAATAGAGCAAAGCAAACAGAAAGAAGTCAATCCTGTTGACATTTAATAAAACAACAGTATGTGCTAACCATTCTACTTACCAACTTGATCAAGTTCCAAGATATTATATTCAACTCCCAAAGAAGAAAAGAGTTCTTTAACCTGTAACAAAAAAATCACCAAAGTTTTAATCTCACAAAGACTCAATGGTGTTTAAAAATATGGGCAAGTAAAAAGGGGTGTCCAAGTAAAAGGGGTGCCCAAGTAATGTTGCTCAGGAACGCTCTCCCCTTCTCTAAATATCCTCCCAGAAGGACCTCAACTTCTCTCCCTTCTTTACCACCTGTATCTTTGACTTTAAAATAAGTGACTTTTGCCCAAATCCCCTTGCTGATCTCAAGACAGGCAAGTTAAATATTTCTCTACCATTATGCCTGTAGGCACCTCATATACTATTCATCCCTTCCCACATAACTGTTTCTCTTCCTGTATTTCATTCAACAGTCAGTATGTCACTCAGCAAATATTTATCTATCGTATGGGTCATCCCACATGGGGCACTGAAGATGAACAAGACACAGTCCCTGCCCTCCACTAGGGGAACACAGGGCACTGTGGTTTTGCTCTATCACTGGTCAGCAGTTAGCTGAATGAGAACCCCCAGGGTCCTGCTATATAAACAGAGGCATGACGACCCTCAGCTCAGGGATCACCAGGAGCTTAGAGATGGCCATTAGTAGACCCTGGATCAGACTCTGCATCTGAACTTAGCAAAAGATTGATCATGAGTCATTTTAATACCAACCTCTCTTGCGACATCTTCCTTCCCACCCCATCCTAATTCCCCACCCAGTCAATTAATTACTAAGTCTTAACAATTCTCTATGCTAAACTACTTCATCATTCTAGTTCCCCCTAGTTGCTATCTTAATTTGTTGCTATCTTAATTTGGGTCACAGACAACTATGACTGGAATTTCTCAGTAACATCCTAAGAGTTTTACTGCATCTCGCTTTGTCCCCTCCAGCTCTCTAAATGGCAGCCAAAGTGGTCTTTAAAAGCCCTCCTTCCACCATTACTGAAAACCCTTCAATGTCCTCAGCCCTCAGGATAAAGCCCAAAGGTCCCCTTCCAGGATGAGAAACTCAGCAGACCTGCTCCCTGGAGGAACATCCACTGATGAAAATCATTTTTAAAAAGCAACCATTTAAATCTACAGCAACTGTCCTAAGGACACATGGCACGTGAAGCAACATTTATTCAAGAAGCCCTACCAGATGGCAGTAAGAACAGGGAGAGTCTGAGGCATTTGAGTCATGACCTGTGCCCTCCCCTGCCCTAGATAAGCTTGATGGAAGCTCTAATCCAAGAGCGTGGCCAAGAGAACCAGCATCCCCAGCCCCTGAAATCCCAGCCACCAGAGGGGGCAGGCCACCAGCATGTCTCAGTCTCCCACTGCTACATTCCTGCTGCATGTGGCTAAAAACACAGGGACTCCCTTCCCCCACCCTGCCCACAACTCAGATCAAAGACTCTACTCCCCCCAAGGTCAAATATAATGGGGCCTTAATCACCCTGGTTCCAGCCCACTTGTAGCGCTAGGTTCCAGGCTGGGAGAGGCAAGCCAACAAGACCAGAAGACCAGACCCACCCAGAGCCAGCCGCTTCATAAGGCAGGGTTTCGCTCCAAAAGATTGGGTGACGCTCTCCACTCCCAACTCGGAACAAGGTCTCAGAGATTTTGCTCAGGGGAAGAAGTAAGTCATAAAATCAGAGAGCTCCAAAGTTCTACTTAAAGAAAAGGACTGAGGGCCTCCCTGGTGGCGCAGTGGGTTAAGCAACGCACTATGAAGCAAGCCGCAGCCACTGCAGCACGAGTTCGATCCCTGCTGCCGGCCAGGGGGGGGACCCACATGGCGTGGCAGACCTCTCCTGCTGTGCCCGCTGCTCCCCTCAGCAGTGTACTTCTGTTGATCTGCCTGTTGTGCTCCCTGCTCTCTGTGGTGAATCCTCTCACCCCCCCCCCCCACCTCTGGCCTGTACCACAGTGCTTGTATGCATAAATAAGTCAATCTTTAAAAAAAAAAAAAAGGACTGAATTTGAAATAGACCATGGAGAAGTTCAAGTCTGAAGGTGGTCCTGAGGATGGTGGGAGAAGGGTAACTGAGGAAGGTGGTCAGAGGCACAAGCTGCCAGTTACGAGGTAAATAAGTACGGGGAAGTAAGACACGACATGGCGACTGCATTAACGCCGCACAGGACACCCAGGAAGGGTTTTAAGAGAGTAAATCCTGGGTGTGCTCAATCATAAGGGGAAAAAAAACACCTCAAAACTTTTTTATTGCTTCTGTGTATGATGATAAATGTTAACTACAGCTACTGAGGCAATCATTTCACAATATATATAAACTAACCATCATTCTGTATACCTTACGTTCATACCATGATTATATTGACGATTTCTCAATAAAATTGCAAAGAAAATAATGGTGTGCTTGAAAACAATGGAGGTTGCAGTGACAAGGATTAAGAGGAGGCTGGCAGCTCCCCACCAGGACACCAGCTACACTGCAGCCCAGCCAGCTTACTAGGCAACCAGGGAGAGAGACAAGAAGGGCCCTTCTAAGGTCAGAGCAAACCTCAAACTTGCCTATAAATTATCCCTGCAAAGAAGCCCAGATTTAATTGGATCAGTGTGTGGAACAATTTACACCCCAGGGCACCATGAAAAACAAGAACAACTAGCCTGGATTAATAGAGACTAATATCTGGGTATAATACCAACAAAGGCAGAAAACATACAAGACAAAGGAGCCCTGCTAAAATCCCTGTTGTCCCAGGGTGACGGGGAGCACCCAAGGCTGCATCCTTGAAAAGTGACATCAGAGGCTTCATCTCAGGTGAACACAACCAAGACAATCCAGACAATCCGCTCTTAAGAAATAAACAAGCAAACATAAACACGCTATAGAGAGGGAAGGTTTAGTACCTAAAGTTGCTATAAAATGCTATCTAAAATGTCTAGTTTTCAACAAAAAAATTACTAGATATATAGAAAAAAAGGAAAGCATGTCCATATACAAGAAAAAAAAAGCAAGAGGCAAAACGAAACCACCTCTGAGAGGACCCAGGTAACATACTGCATATACAAAGTAGTCGTTGTAAGTATGTTCAAAGAACTAAAGGAAAATAAACTTATGGAAATTAAGACAAGTGTGAGGATAATATCTTATTTAATAGGAAATATCAGTAAAGAGAAACTATAAAAAGGAACCAAATGGAATTATGGAGTTGAGACATACTATAGCTAAAATGAAAAGTTCACTGAGTATCTCAACAGAGTTGAACTAGAGGAAGAAAGAACTTGCAAGCCTGAGGACAGATCAGTACAGGATTCCATAATCTGAAGCCACAGAGAGAAAAGAATCAAGAAAAATGGACAGGCCTCAGAGGAGTGTGGGATGCCATTAGGACACCCCCATAGCACAGTGTGACCACCCCAAAAGGAGTAAGAAGGGAAAAGAAATGTGCAAAATGTACCAAATTTGATAAAGAAAAAAACAGGGAGTTTTTTTTCCCCTGAAGTTCAATGATTTCAAAGTCAGATAACGAAACAGAAGTTCTAGAAATTGGTCAAAGACCTACAGCAACCAAGTGAATACCCTATCAAGAAAATGCCAGATTTAAGTTGAGGGGAAATTTGTGACATTTTTCATTTCTTCTGCCCATCCATTCTCCAGGGCTGCACAACACAGAACGGGGGGAAACAGCCGCCCGGTTCCAGGACCTTCCAGCCACAGAGAGAGCACAGGAGATGCATTTGCAACATTCTGATCTGTCTGAGCACAAAATCATAGGTCAGACACCTTCATTCTTCTTCTTTGACTTTGAAACTAATCTTCCAACCATTTTCCAATTTCCCTTCTCAGTTCCTTTCATGGGCCCATGCTCAGCTCCACTGTTTTCATTTCATCTTCTCCCCCTTTCCTTATACTAATTCCTTAGCGAGAGGCTGCTCTTTACCTACAGACATCCAACTGATCCCACCAGGACCAGCTCAATAGCATTTCCTGAAGTTTTTCTCACGGCCTTCCACCCCCAAAGAAGCAAAGGTCTGGTTTTCATTTCCACTGCAGGTGTCAGTCACGCACACATCTTTGGGGCAGGAGAGCTGGCTGACTACCGTTCAAGTAGGCCATGAGTTCCAGGAGGCAAGGCCATGAATTATTCATCTTCGTGTCCCCATAATACTGAGCTCCCAATAATACCTGTTCAATGACATCGGTGGCCCAATCAAGGAACAAAGTTCTCTATTTGGCTCTGTGCAGGAGCATTCAAAAATTGACTTTCTGGAAGTTAAAGGAAAGTGCCTTGTTGATATTTCCATGAGTAATGCTGCTCTTAAAGGTACCAACAGCAGCCAAACCGCTGTCCTGCTCCCAAGGGACAGTTCTCGGAATGATAACTTACAAGAACTGGCTAGAGAAGACCAATGATTGTCTCCAGAAAAGGAAAAGCAAAAATAGAGTTCACAATTGTTGGCATGGCCAAAAGAGAAAATGCATATTTGGACCAAATAACAACCAAGCTACCAGAGGTTCTAAAATTGCCACTCCTACCATGGAACCTGCATTCAACCACGGTCTGACAATAGCAGATAGCATTCAGAGAGCATCCAGGACCAATATTGGTGAATAAATCTTGACTAGGATGCAAAAAGCGTCTCTCTTACTGGTTGCATCTGTCCAAAATACAACCAGCAAAGCCTGTCCCCACCGCTCCTGAGCCTAATGGCCATTCGAGGTTCGGCCATGGGGTTTCGTGTAGTCTCCCCGTCTCGTGGACACATGAGCGAGTGATGGGCCATGTTTTCTCACTGCACTGAGGCATCCCTGGGACCTGGGGCTTTCTACTGCACAGAGCGAGCAGAGGCCATGAGACCACGTCTGCAACACTGTAGAGAGACACACAGCCTCTTCTGTGGCCACAGCCATGGGGGGAAAATTGCCCCTATTGGGGGAACTCCTGGAACTTCACGTGATTGGGGAACCCATTTAATTGTTTGGGTTCCCCAATTATTTTGACTGGCTTTATACTATTTTCACTGTGCTTACCACCCTCAACTTCCTGGTTTAGTTGGGCACACCAAAAGTATCATCAAAACTCAATTGACTATTTGTAGAGGCCCCCCAATACCTTGACCAAAAGCACTGCCATTGGTCCTTCTGAATCTCAGACCAACCCCCGGTGGTGGTCCTCACTCAGCCTTTGAGACAGTCTCAGGACGCCTAGCGCACCTGGTTCCTGCCTCGGATCCAAGGCTGCAAAGCAATCTTCTCTGATTCTGTAAAAATTTAATTGCTTCTACCTAAGTAACCATGTGCTGGTTGAACAATCTTTTCATAGAGCACTCTGGGGATATAAAGACCTTAAGCACACAGCTTGCAACCTGGAGATCTAGTCTCCTACAAAAACACCTCCAGAAAGATTCCTTCAGCCTCACTGAAAACGCCCCTATGAAGTAATAAATCCTTGTATAGCCAAAACTCCAGGGAACAGACTCTTGGATTCATGAGGCACATCTGAAGATCCTGACTGAACCTGCACGCTACCTGGTAACCTGGAGGTAAAAGTGCCCGGCAATTATAGTAGGCAGCATTTGAGGAGACAGCCTCCGGAGACAACAGCACCAAGTCTACTAAAAGGAGACAGACTCAGATGAGAGATGCCTAAGAGATCTCTTTCTCCCACCTCATTACTCCAGTGCAGCCTCGAGAGCTTTCCAGTCCATGCATTTTCCCTCCAAATGGTACAGGACACCCAAGAAAGGTCCTTCCTGGCACTGAGGAACAAAAGGCCATTGAATCCAGGATAAACCAGACTGACTCCCAGGTAACAATGCTTCCAGAGAAGATAAGGACTAAAGGTGGAATTGTGAAGTTGCAATACAGAAGCCCTGCTGAGATGCAGTCAGGAGCCTTCTTAAAAGAGAGCTCTCACACAGGCACACTCAGCCAGCCACAGCTCCCAGCACTCCTGCATCTCCTTGGGAAGGGATATGCTTCCCTGTCCCAGCTGGAGGAAGAAGGGGATCCAGTGGACCTGGCAGGAGCCCCTCCAAAGGCTACATAAGAGAGCACTAGTTTTGACTCTGGGGAAGTGAAGGTCTGTCTCCCCTGCAAGACTGTACTTTCCAAACTGGATTTTTGTTGTCGTTTCTGAATAAACCCATTTTGTCAATGAAACAGCTGCTTGGGTTTTGCTTGAGGTGCACAACAGGCACAGCCATACTGTTTTTAGGAGCAAAATAAGCTTAAACAAAATAGAAAACTACTGAATCAAAGCAGCAGAATCAATTAACTGTGCTATGATTCATCGAACTATGGTATGAGTCATGAGAGTAATGAAAATTAAGAAGCCACTGTTAGAGATACTTACATACATGAATCTCTAACACTTAACTGTTGAGGGGGAAAATGCAAACGAATACATATGTATGAGTCCATTTACATAAAGTACCAGAACAGGCCAAAAGAACAAAATGTTGTTTAAGGGTATATGTGCACTTAGCAAACCTGTGAAGAAGCGCAAAGAATTTTGGATAGAGATTAACCCAGGGGGAGGAAGGAAGATAGAATGAAGGAGCGACAGCCACAGTCTTCTAGAGCACTAGGGATACTTGCTTGTACTGTAAAGTGTGTATGAATGATCGAGATGAATGTGCTATGAAACAGCACGTGAGGCAATGCAAACTTGAAAACAAATTTGAAACTCATAGCCTATAATTTCACAAAGACAACTCAACAGCTTTGCTTTTGCATATTCGTGTATTATCTAATCTTTCTGATAATAAATATCCCTATGGATGGATTTGTCTTCCAAAGTTTCTTTCTATGTGGGTTCTTTTTAAACTCAGACTACATTTGCCCACAAAAATTATCCTGAATTCTTAGCTAAATGCCCTGAAAAGTTAAGGGAGTGAGCAACATTGCTGGAATTATCCATCGCCTGGTACATTCCTCACACCCTTCCTTTAAGTTCATTTTACAAGATGTATAAAACAGGGCTTCGTGGATTTCTGCAACCAGGGCAAGGTCAGGCAGGTAGGAAATGGGATGGATCTGAACCATCTCCAGCCCACTCCCACCCAAATAGTGGCCACTCCTTGAACTACTCTTTCATCTGGCTGAAACGTAAAAAGAAAGAAGTTTGCTCTCCCGATTAGCTCTTGATAAACAAGGCGAACGAGGTGCTAAAAGCTTGGCGGGAGAGGACCGGCGGCTTGCCACTTGCCACCGACCCAAGAACCAGCGGGCGGAGTCCTCTGGGAGGCCCGGGCTGCTCCGGGGGCCGGGCCGCGTGGCTCTCCCGGGGCGCCCGAGGGGCCGGGCCCGGGGACCCTGTCCTGACTCGCTGTCACCGCCCCGGAGCCAGGTCCCGGCTCTCCCAGCGCCTCTGGGTGTCCCGGTTGGCGTCCGAGGGTGGAGCAGGCGGCACTCAGGCTCGGGACCCCGGGAGGTGCAGGGGCAGCACCTGCGGGACGCCCAGCGTTGGCTCCGGACGCAGGCGGCAGGACCTCGGCGCTGCGGGGGTTGGGGTCCCGGGGAGACCCCGCCGGCCGGCGCCCGCCCGCGCCCGGGACCCGCCGCGCCCCGCCTACCCGCGTGCTGTGCGGACAGTAACTCTTGCTGAAGATCATCACTCGGTTACTCTCGACCAGGCTCAGGAGGCGGCGCCGCAGCTCCTCGCGGGCCTCGGCGGACAAGCGGCTGGTCCCGGGGGACGCCAAGCGGGCCCGGCGCCCGGGCGGGGACGACGCGGGCACGCCGCGGACGGTGGCCAGGCGGCGGTTGGGGACCGCGCCCGCCTTCGTCGGGCCCGGCGACATGTGCGCCCGCGGCGGCGGCGGTGGCGGCGGCTGCGCCAGAGCTGCGATGTCGCTCCCGGCCGGGCCGGGCCTACTCGGAGACTAGGACGCGGCGGCGGCGGCGGCGGCGGCGCGGGCGCTGGGACTGGGACTGGGACTGGGAACCCGAACACCGCCCACTCCCCGCACCGCCGGCCTCCAGTCAGCTGGGCGGCCGCTCGCCCGGCCCGGCCCCGGCCCCGCCCCCGGCACGCCCGGCCCCGCCCCTCCTGCCCGCGGCCCCGCCCCGCGCATGCGCACTGGGCCGCCTGCCTTTCCCAGAGGGACGGGAACCAAGCTGCAGGATCTTTTTATCCACATTTTGCGCTTGTAGATTATGCCAGGTTTCTGCGGTGATAACCGAGGGTACCCCCGCTTTGGAGAATTTTCCACTCATTACACTCTCCACCGGCCTCCTCAAGCCACCTTAAAAATAGACATATTATTCAATAAGGATGGATGTCTCAGTCATTTGGAAAATGTGAACAAATAAAGCCATCGATAGGAAACGTGGTTAATTTTGAAAAGTTTGCATCCCACAAGTCAAAACCACTACGCTTCCTATCGCAACACGGCTTTAAAATGAGTTCCCGGACCTCCCTGGTGGCGCAGCGGGTTGAGTGTTGCACTGTGAAGCATCTTCGGCACAGTAGTGCAAGTTGGATCCCCGGCCAGGGAGAGGACCCGCACGGCGCAGCAGACCTCTTCTGTCTCACCCGCTGCTCTCCTCAGCAGTGTATTTCGGTGGATCTGCCTTTTCTGCTCCCCGCTCTGTCTCTGGGGAATCCTCTCACCTCCCACACCTCTGGCCTGTACCCCAGCTCTTGTATGCATAAGTAAATAAATTTTTAAAAATTAAAATAAATAAATAAAATGAGTTTCCTAGGTTGCTTCTTCTCAGTTCCTGCTACATGGAATTCTGGAGGCACTTCTAACAAAGACCCTGAAGTCCTCTGTGCCCGAACAAGAATCCTGGAGCCCTCATTTGGGTGGGTGGATGGGTGGGTGGGTGGAGCTGGGGATCTTGGGACTGAATTGCTCACGGAGTTTTGCAGCCCCCTATGATGCAATTAATGAATGAAAATCCAACAAAAAGAGAGGCTCAACTACAAGACCAGCAGGTGCAACCTGCTCCCTGCCTAACTCAGTCATTTCCTGAAACTCTCGGGGTTCACTGTGCCTCAGTCACACGAGCTTTCTTGTCTGCTTGGGGTATGTCAGTCTAAACTTATGGCCTTTGCACTTTCTGCTTCTTCAGCCCAGCAAGTTCTCTCAGTCCACCCTACCTTACCCACAGCTACCTCCTGGAAAATCTAGCTCCTCAGAAGCTGCAGGGCTCCCCTGCACCCTCTCAACACCCTAACTGCAACTCCACAGGCACTCCCTGTGGAGCTCCCTCTTAGGTAGCTCCCTCTTCGGGAGCTTTTGTATATGTGTTGTCAGGTGGCCAGACCCAGAACCTGTGGGAGTGAATCTGACCTAATGATGGTTTTTAGATCCTTTCCCCTTAATGCTAATTCACTTTTTCCTGTTCCCTAAGTTACACACTTATTTCATTTCTTTTCCTTGTTTTCCAAAATATGTTGATTTAGCAAAAATAGCACGCTCATTAATTCAAAAACATCTCAAGCAGCACATAAAATTAGAAATGATCAAATAAAATGTAAGTTAATAATTTCCCCCAGTCTATTAAAGCATTTGTTTTTACTGTATCATTACTATTATTTCAGATAGCTCTACAAAGAAATTAATAGATAGAAGCATATAGACACAATTTTACCAAATATTGTCATGCTAATTTTAAAGTAAAATGTACATGAAATTTTAAGGGGGAAAAAAAACTGAAGTAAAAATATAGGCTGAAGTAAAAATATAGGCATTATTTAGTGATGTTTTTTCAAACACTTTTTCCAGAGAAGACATTAGTTTCCCAAAGCTCTCTTTAAAGAAAAACGATATGAACAAAGAGGATGAATTCATTATATTTTTAGAAGGTTCTGACTCTCAACTTTTTTTTTAATTTCTTGCTAAGAAAAATGAAGAAAGTACAACACTTTTTCTTTCTCCTACTTAACCCCTCTGTCTTACCCCGTCTCCTCCTTCTAACCATAAGTATTGTGAGTTATGCTACTATTTTACATTGTCAGACTTTATAACACTTGCATTCTGTGTGGTAAATATACCTCTCACAATGTAATCTTACTTATTTAAGTGAGTTTGATATCAAACACTAATCTTATCATGGCTTTTGTATTCCTGAATGTTAACATTTTAATTACTTCATTGTTCGGTTTGAATTATCCCAAGTAATTTTATTCAAAACAATTATCATCGCTCTCTGCCCTGTCTTCACATGTTTGAGAATGTCTGTCTGTTTCAAATAGACAAAACAGTTCAGTGAGTTCTAAAATACTTGCATCATCCTTTCTTCCCCTCTGACCTTTGTGGGTTGGGTCCTTGCCTTCTTTCTGAAATGCAGTATGGACAATTCCAAAAACAGCTTCCCCTTCACATCATACATTAGTTCTCTATTGCTGAAGAGCAAAGCACCACAAAACTGAGCAGTGGAGAACAAATACTTACATCTCACAGTGGGTGAGGCTGGGCGAACCAGTGACTGTGAAGCTTTTGCAAACCAGGGTTAGATGCATGTCTGTGGCCAAGAGGAAAACAGACTTCGGGAAGTTACTGAGGACAAGAACGCTAAATTAAACTGTGGGCGGCCCTTGCTCTGCTTCTCACTGTCACATGGTCCCTGGAACCTGATCTCTGTTGCCCTCCTGATGTTGAGTTAACTTGGTAAAACTCCAGTCAGCCAACACCCTGCTTCCATGTTACCCCTCCCTGGTGATCAGCCCCATGAAACCCGGACCCCCACAACCCTCAGAACTAAAGTGTGGACCCCAGCCCCCATTGTGTGACCCACAGTAAATGTTTCTGCTTACATCTGGATTGGGTCTCCTCTAAGTCCTCTCATCATCTCAATGAAGCCAGACATGCACACTCAAAGGTTGGTGGCACTACTGTAAGATTTTTCAGCACAGAGACATTTCCAAGAGAAGATAAGCGATACTTAGAAAAGAATCTTGTGAGTAAGCAGGTAACATCAGATCTGGATCGACCTCAGCTAACCTGAGGAAATCACCTCAGGTTTCTCTTTTCCCAGTACCACCACCTCCTCATAAAGTCTAGACGTAATAGAAACATGTAATGATGTGTCTGCTGCTTTGTTGTTGCTCCCAGGACTTGGCCCCCCCCCCCCACTGGTGGGGTGATGCTGGGTATCGGCACCAAGCCTTGTGCTACATGACCAGAATAATACTACAAAACTGGTGAGGGACTGAGGTGACCGTTTCTGTGCTGAGGTGAATCTGGCCATTCATCAGTCCATTTGCTCATATAAGTTGTGCACTGTAGTTGCCTCCCTGGGGTCTGTCCTAGCTCTTCCATGTGGGGTCACTTCCACGTGTCTGGGCTATAATTGATAACCAGCGCAGATGGGCCACGATGATCTTGAATGCCCACGGAGGCCTCCTTCTCACTCCATTTTCTTCAGAATGTTGTGCATGAGCCAAGTGCAAGCAACTCATTCCTGCCATTCCCCTGGCTGCTCAGACTGGTTCAGACATGATCACGTGACCCCAGCTGGGCTGTGAAGAGTGTAGCCCAGGGTTGTTTGTTGGTGGGCTGTGGGAGGGAGAGCCACCTCCCAGACCAAGCGTTTGTTGGGAGGTATTTGACCCCAGATGCTGCAGCTGGCTGTTCTCTTATCATGAGGAGAGGCTGCTTTAGGAGAAATACTTCCGCCCTGAGAGCAAGGAAGGAAAAGGGGTCTTGGAGTTTCACTGAGCCCCTGGGTCAGCATCTACCTGAAGGCTGCCCTGCCCCTGGCCAGAGGTGGCCCCCGGAACTCCCCTCATTATTTAGCCAGCTTGAGTTGTGTGTTTCATTACTTGCAATGAAAAGTAATGTAACAAATAAAAATATTTCAAGATTGTAATGCTAGGCATAGAAGAACTCATGACTGAAAATTTCTTAATGACTTATATCTTTGATCATGAAATATCCTGTGTCTTACCTAACTTTTTAGTCCTTACGTTCTCTTTTTTTAAATGTTACCATCTACTTTTTGTGTTGGTATTGGTAAACATATCGGGCTTTCTTCCATATGTCTCTTAGGACTGGATATAGCCTAATTAATTGTATTTTATCCCTTATAAGTTCTTAATTAATTAAAGACAGATACAAGAAATCAGATAATAGAGTTAAGGAGCTATTACAACAGAAAGTAGATTAGTGGTTGCCTCAGGCTGGGTAGCAGTGGAGAAAATTGGGAGGCCTGGATTTGTTTGTTTGTTTTGAGTAAGAAAATGTTCTAAAATTGATTGTGATGATTGATGCATAGCTCTGTGAAAATACTAAAAGCCATTGAATTTACATTCTGAAGGGGGACTTGTATGGCATGTGAGTTATAGTTTAAGTTGCTAAAGAAGGAAGATATTGAATAATAAAGCAAGAAAAATATTAGGAAACTAGAAAGATTAGGAATCAGCATTTTGAAGTATTATGGCTAAAATTATTTATTTATTTATCTATCTGAAAGATTTACAAATAATGCCAACAATACTTCAAATTATTAAGTTTTTTCCTAGTGTATAATATCGATTTCTTTCTGTTAATTTATGTTATATATAATTTGGCACAGATATGGAATATAGATTTATGGTGTACATATACACACATGGTTTTTTTTTTTTTTAAAGATTTTATTTATTTATGCATACAAGCACTGGGGTACAGGCCAGAGGTGTGGGGGGGTGAGAGGATTCACCACAGAGAGCGG
>JAGFMF010011681.1:239830-267152 GCA_019455555.1 Galemys pyrenaicus | reverse complement strand
GTGGGTCCCCTCCCTGGCCGGCAGCAGGGATCGAACTCGTGCTGCAGTGGCTGCGATTTGCTTCGTAGTGCGTTGCTTAACCCACTGCGCCACCAGGGGGAGGCCCACATATACACACATGGTTTTATGTATCAGAAAATTCCCACAAAATGATACAATACAAAAAAATGAATCCATGAGGTTGAAATGTCTATCTAGTAGGCACTGCAAAACCATAGGACAGGGAAAAAGGAGAGAAGTAGGGAAATGATGATTACTATGATGATTAAAGACAATTGGCCAGAACCGAAGCGCAGAGGCCCTCAGCTCAAACACTTGTAAGTGCCCAGCACGATGGCTCAAGGCCCCACGTGTCAGCAGAACAAAATTTCAGAATATCAAAAATAAAGGAAATGTCCCACAAGGGTCCAGGGATGGTGGTTCAGGGGAGATGTATTTGGCACCAGATGCCTCACAGATGACTTCAGGTGCAGGGAGAAAATGGAGCGCGGCCTCTGAGTTTCTCAGGGACAATAGCTTTGAACATACACATGTAGAACAGGCCTGGTTTTGAGCTATGGAAGGAGTTGGGAGGTTTATCCTGTGCACAGTTTTCCCCAGGAAGTTATTTGAGGCTTCCCTGCACCAGAACAAGGGGCTACTCCTTGAAGAAGGGCTCCGGGAGGGAATGACAGGTCCACCCTCGGAGGGGAGAACACATCCTCAGGTGACAGCCCAACAGCAGTGTCAGAGAGCAGCTTGTTCGAAGATGAGGAAAATGTCCAAGGAAAAACTCAGGGCCCCGCAGCAGTGTCCTGCGCAGGAGAGCGGCCTCTCACCCTCAGGTCGGGGGGCTTGCCAGGGGATGCCCAGCCTCAGCAGATGCCCAATATTTGTAAGGACTCCCCAGTGGGGGCTGCTTTCCTAACAGAGCATCTCAGAGGGCAGGGGTGGAGAAGCAACCCACAGAGACCCAACTACCCAGTTGAGTGACCTTGAGCAAGCCCACGACAGGGGCAGGAGAATAAAGTTAGCAGGTGCATCAGTTAACCATCGCTGCATAACAAACCATCTCCAAATGGAGTAACTTTAAACAGTGATCAGATAGTCTCTGGAGGTGATGCATTGGCCGCATGTTCTGGACTCAGCAGGGTTTGCTCATGCCTCAACGGCAGGTCAGCTACACATGAGCCAGGAGACTTTGCTGCCTCGGTTGTGCTCTCTAACATGTCTGGAGAGTCAGCAGGGGCACCCGAGCTGCCTCCCTTGGCTCCAGGTGGTCTCTCATCCTCCAGCAGGCCAGTTCCGAGATCCAAGAGAGAGGAGAAGTTGCAAGGCCTCAAAGGCCTCACTCAGAGCCAGAACACATTCTGCCACTTACTTTTGACCAACGGAAGTCAACCCTCTTGGTTTTCAGGGGCTGGAAGACACTATCTTGATGGGAGTGACCAATTGTCATCATCTCTGCAAGGGACAGTGATATAGGAGGCGTGAAAAATCAGGGCTCCATCTGCAATCAGTCTGTCATGGGGAAAGAATAGCGGTGCTTTAGAAGGTAGCAAAATGGTACTGCTTTTCCTCGATGCACAGGTCAGGGATAGTCTATCTCCCACATCCAAACTGCTTCTGTGCAGCCCAGACACAGCTGTGCTATTTCCCTACATTTCACATGTAGGGAAGCTTTGCATACTCCCAGCCTAGCACCCTGACCAGTGTCCATCAGCTCGCCCTGCAGCAAAGCACTGAAGGGGGCTCTGCTCCTCCCTCCAACGCAAGGAGGCAGCAGAGTGTGGGAAGAAGAGAGAGCCCCCAGCCACCCTCCCGGGGTTGATCTTTCCAGACACCAGCCATGGAGGTTCTGAGGGTAATGGAAGTGCCTGCTGAGGCGGAAACTTAAAATTATGCAGCTGCTCCCCATCTATGGATGGAGACCGTCAGTCACCTGGGAACAGAGCTACCTTATTATCTCTGGAGTTTCCTTAAGTTTTATAAAAAACTGGGTTTTTGGTCTTTTTGTTTTGTTCTGGGTTTTTTGTTTGTTTGTTTCACGTTGTTTTGTTTTTAAAAAGCAGGTAAAGGGAGCCTGGCGATCTTTGGCTTGGAAAACCGCCCTTCTGCGGTCTTTAGCACACAAAGCCAGGCAGATCCACACACAGGCCTACAGTCCCGAGGGGAAGGGGTTTGGAGATCTAGCCCCCTTCCGCAGGGACTACACCCTTTCCTGGGGACTCCTCTGCCTCCTCTCCCGCTCCCCCACCTCCCCAAGGGGGCCGCCATGCTGGGTATAATTCTCTAGGAGAGCAGAGCCGGCAGGCTGGTGGGTGGCCTGCCTGCTCACGCCAGGCACCGATTCCCACACAGGGCGTGGCCGGGGCAACTGCGTTGTCAAGTTAGAGCCGGGTGTGGGCGGCGGCCTCTGTACAGCCTCTGAGAGCAGAACAATTTGGGCGGGAAGGTTTCAAGTCAGGGAGCAGAATCTGTGCCATGGAGCGAGCAGGGGATCAGGAGCTAAGGCTGGGCAAGAGCTGTGCTTTCTGTGCGGGCTGAACACAGACTGGCTGGATTCTGCTTGCAGTTCCAGCACTCGGTACCCCCGCCTCAGCTGGAGGCCCTCCATCTGCCTCAGTCTCCCCAGTCCCCAGGGGTCCCCTGAAGCGCAGTTATTGCTCTGCGGCAAACCCCTACCCCTGAGTCTGCCTCGCCTATAGCAGGACCCAGGGCCTGGTGTCGCTAGAGGATTGTGGTGTGATGTGGTGGGTCCCCAAGCCGGCTGCGAAGCCAAGCCGAGCAGGCAGGTCTGCGGGGGGTCCTGGCGGAGTGCTGCTCGAGGTTCGCGGTACTGCCCCCCAGCCGCGGGGCCCGCCGGCGATTCGGAGGCTGGCCGCTAGGTGGCAGTGGGCCTCTGGGGAAGCGAGCCGCCGGGTCCCCAGGCTCCCCGGGCAGCCCCGCAGGGCCACCCTGCCGCCGCCCACCGGCACCTGCCCGCGAGATGAGGCGCGGCCACTGGCTCCCTCACCGCTGCGGACCGGCCTCCCCAGGGACCCGCCGCAGAGCGCCTCCTCACTCAGTGATGCCACCTCTCCGGATTTGATTTCCTCTTGAACAATGCACGGGACCTGAGAGCTGGCCTACTGGGGGAATTGAGATTGCTAAGGTCGAGCACGCTCTGGCCAAGAGAGCGCACAGGCAGAATCCGCGCCTGAACAACGTCCTGGGCCCACTACTCAAGCCCCGTTCAACACCAGCCCTAAGAAGTAACGGGCAGGAAGGCCCGTGACAGTCAGGGAAAAACGTCAAAGACCGAGTTCCTTGTGAGGAGAGAACCGTGAAGACCGCGCGCTGGCCGCTTTGCTCGTGCTGGTTCACTGGACCGCACATTGCACACTTAGTCTCTCGGAGCTACTTCAGTGCTCCCCACTTTACTTCGCTCAGAGGGTGGCGACCTCCTGGCACCTCGTCTTAGTAAGCAGCCCAGCCAGATGCAGAGTGGATTGGGGGAGGGGCACAGGAACCTGGGGAGAGAGGAGAGAGGTAGACAGACGCCTTAAAGTAAGAGGGGTGGGGAGGACAGGTCGAGGCCACGGGCAGCAGGGTGACCAGCAGGCGACCCCTTCCACCGCCAGAGGCGGCCAGCCTGGAGCGGCCCCTCTCCCTGGAGGACAGCAGGCTCAGTGTCCTCGGGGACCAGGTCCAGGCCCATGGCCCTTGCCCTTTGCTGTGAACCACACTCTCCACCAGCCCCCACTGGCGCTGCTCCTCGGAGCCCTTGCACACAGCGCACTTCCGGAAACCGTATTTGTGTGGTTTTCTGATTAGCATCTGGCGACCCCAGCCCCCAAGGCGGGAAGTCCCACAAGGGCCGGGAGCTTGCCGTGTGTCACCGGTGCCAGCAGGGCCAGCGCAGCTGCCGGGCTCACTTCCCCGGGGCAGGAATGACATGAAGGGCAGAAAGGGCAACCCTGGTGAGGGTGTGGATTGGGCAGCCTTGGGTTGCGACTTGCACCCCTTTGTCTCAGTCCATCTATTGCAGGTCCTGGCTCTCCCAGAAACCACCCGTGACCCTTCAGCACAGAAGTTAGGGGAACTGCCCATTGGCTGTAGGAAGTGTTCAGAGGGAGAGAATGCAGGAGGCCCACCATGTCTTTGGGGTCACATTCTTTCAGCTGCCGCCCACGGTGAAAGATTTAAGTGTAACTGCACCATGTGTACCTGGGAGGCAGGAGGAATCACTTGCGACTCTGCCCCTTCGCCTCCCAGGGACAGGATAACGGCCTTAACGGCCTCGTAAAGCTGGAGCTAGCACACTGGCCTTTCCCATGCAGCTCCCGTTCACATGCAGGGATCATTCCATGTGCAAGAATGTATTTTATTTCTCAGCAGTAGCAGTAGCAACTGCTGGTTAAGGATGCAGAGTAATATTTATTGGAGATGTAAATGATAACTGCAAGTCCTAGTATCTAATTTGGGAGACCAGTAATTATTGATTATTAGAGTCCTGGTGGATTTGTTCTTCTATTTATTAACATTGCAGTGTTATTTGTGCTTCCTGTCCTTAAACTGTGATGCATGAGGATTTTCTGGGAGGCAGCCTGAGAACGTGCCTTCTTGTCTGCCTTTCTTTCTTCTTAAGGGCTGCAAGAATTAGTGTTTACTTTTTTAATTTTTTAAAAATTTATTTATTTATGCATACAAGAGCTGGGGTATAGGCCAGAGTCGCGGGAGGTGAGAGGATTCACCAGACAGAGTAGGGAGCAGAACAGGCAGACTGACTGAAACACACTGCTGAGAGGAGCAGTGGGTGAGGCAGGAGAGGTCTGCTGTGCCATGTGGGTCTCCCCTGGCCGGCGGCAGGGATCCAACTCATGCTGCAGTGGCTGGGGTTTGCTTCATAGTGCGTTGCTTAACCCACTGCGCCACCAGGGAGGCCCAAGAATTAGTGTTTAAATAAAATCAACCAACAGGAATGTGTACCTCCTACTGCTTTATGAGTCTGACAGATGACAGTAATGGGCAGCCAACCTGTGGAATAGAAAACCTATGAAAAGGGCCTCAAAGCACCACTCTTTTGTCAAATTGTGATGAAAGATACCTATAGACTCAGAGAAGAGAGCTCAACCAGGCAGGGAGAGTGGGTGAATTTCCTAGGCCTGGCAGACAAGATGTTTATAACACACAAGACTGAAATTCTAAGTTGCAAAGACATCAGGACTGGCTTTGAAAGAAGATCTGGAGTGTCTCCATTTACAATGTCTGAATTTGGGATTCTCCTGTATTTATTCACAGGGGAGCAAAAGAAAAAAAATCCTGATTCTAATGAAAAGTGGGAAGAAGAAGACCTGGGGTCTAATGAGTAGGTGTCTGGGGCCTTACCTGTGGGGCGGGATTGTATGGAAGGAAGTGGGGCTGGGAGGAAGTGGGGCTGGAAGTTTCATCCATCCCACCAAGAACCTCTGGACAACCCAGCCTCCCCACGTTCAGTCCCCAGTGGCCCAGCAGGGTCAGTGACGGAACATAACACATGCATAGGCGCCACCTGGAGCAGACCTCCTAACCTGCCAGTGTGCTCACTCACCTGTGTCCACACGGATCCTCCCCCACACTCGGTTTCCTCCTTTCAGCCATTTCTGCATTTGCAACAGTCAACTGATCTTATTTATTTTTTGGCCCAACCTGTGGCATTTTTCTGGGATTTTCTAATTCTTGTCTTTCTCTTCTTTCTCCCCCCTCCTAGAAGGACACCTTAGTCTCACTCTGACTCCCAAAGGAGCCACCAAATATTTCCCTTAAGAGACCCATCAAGTCAACCTGTAAAGAAGTGTCTATGAGTTCCCATTTGGGAAGAGAAAGGAGAGTGGACGGGAAGGAGGGGGTGCAGGCCAGGGGGCTGCCTCCCTCCTCCCCAGACAAAGCTGAAGCGAATACCTGTGATCGATCTCCATTTTAGCACCAGTGCCGCTAGCTGTACAGAGCTGTTTGCAAATTTGAGGTGATTTGAGAATCTGAGCATGAGTAATGAGAAAATCTTTCCACCATGTTTCTAAATAGTCACGTTATGAATGAGAGCCACCAGATTCAATCAACAAAAAATATAGACGTGCAGAGTCAGATTCAATAGAGAAAGCAGGACAAACACAATAAGTTAGGTTGTTTAAATTTTAAACAACATTGTGGATGCATTATCTGGAAAACTGACAGGCTCCACGGGACTAACCACTTGTCTGTCCTACCACCCAGCATTTCTGTTTGTGCATATGTGTCCACAAGGAAGGCAGGGGTATCTGTACCAAAGAGAGGGGTGCTGGAATGTTCACTGCAGCTCTGTTTGCAATACCCACAAACTGTGGCCAACCCAAACCTTCATGCACAGAATAGATGACTTGTGATTTAGCCACAGAATGGACTACTATACAGCACAAGAAAATATCAGTGCTCTATGTCCCTGTGTGGCATAACGTGAGACATAATGCTGAGCAAAAGAATCCAGAAACAAAGGAATAAACACTATGATTCATGTACATAAAGTTGAAAACCAGGACAAACTATAGGTGTTGGATGTCAGCATCGTGGTTTGCCCATGGTTAGGAAAGTGGCTGGGGGACTCCATGAAAGCTTTTGAAGAAAATGTTCTGTATCCTGTGCTGGGTAGTGTTTGCATGGGTACATCTCTGGGGAAAAAATCATCAGACTGTATACTTAGGATTTGGGTATGTTAGTCCATTCTTTTAATATTTAATTTTTAAAAATGTAAAATAAATTAATCATGGAAGAAAAATTCTAAAGAAGTAACAAAAGGAACAGAGGGAAGTAGAGCTGTGTTCTTTGCCTTCTTGTGGGGGCAACTTAATTCCAGAGGGTGTTTTGAAATAGAAGCTTGATTATACATTTTTTAAAGGAGAAAAATTTAATTTAAAGAAAATTCAATAGGCATAACAAAATATAAGAAAAAGAGGGAAGAAACAGTAGAGAGCATAATAGACAAAACCAAGAAAGAAGTGGAATAAAGTGTTCTAATAATATCAATCACCACAATAGATGTGAAGGGGTTAAACTTGTTAATTAAAATTAAAAGACTCTGGTGGTATTAAAAACACAAACTCCAGCTGGAGGCCCTTTATGTGAGACATAGCTAAAAGAAACAATGCAAGAAAAATGAAAATGTGAATAAAACAAAGAAATATGGTAATATTAAATTCAGATGAAATAGAATACAGAGCCAAAGCATTCAATAAACAAAGAGAGGGATATGTCATCTTGAAAAAAGGCAGCAGTTCACAGGGTAACGAATAATCATCATTTTTGTTGTACTTCAATCACAGCTCCAGATACATAGAATGGAAACCAGATAGAATTACAAGTAGGAAAACAACAACAACAACAACAACAAACCCACATCCTCAATATCTTAGCGGGCAATTTTGGCAAACTGTCATAGATAATAAATAAATAAAGGATTTGAATAAAACAACAAATGAGTGAATCTCTCTCTATCTCTGTCTCTCTCTTGCACATGAATGCATACACACATACAATTTTATGCTCAACTCACAGAGATTACCTATTCTTTTAAAGACATGCTGAATGTTTTTTTTTAAAAAAGCAACCATGTACAAGACCACAGGGAAATCTTAATACATTCCAAAAAGAACCCCCCCAAAACAAAAAAAACAACAAAACAACTAATACTGTTTAGGCCACATTCCCTGATTGTAATGCAGTAAAATTAGAAGTTAACAAAAAGCATTTTAATAGCTTTTGAATAAAGGGAAAATTTTTAAATGTAATATACAAGCTATTTGTGTCTGGAGAGTAACAGGAATCCCACACAACAAAATCTGTTTTCCTGCCAAAACAGTACTCAAAGGAAAAAGTATGGCTTACAGTATTTATTAGAAAATATAAAATAATTGAAGATAAATGACCTAAACTTTCAACTCAAGAAACTATTAAAAAACACTTACATTTTCCCAAAAATTAGAATGATAGACTTACACTAAAGTGAATATTAATGAAATACAAACCAAAACAATGCAGTTGTCAGCAAAATAGATGCTGGAAAAGACAAACCTTTCATAAATCTAAAAAATCGCACAAGTATAGATACATAAAGTTTTTTTAATTAAAAGACAAAACTGTCCAACTTTATGTTAACGCATTCAGAGATATAGAAAAAATGGACATTTTAAGGAAACCATAAATTCTGAAAATTGGTTCAAGAACAAATCATGAAATAATCCTAAAAGAAACCTAAAGCATTCTCACATATCTACCCTCTAGAGAGGTAACTAACCCTATTTTATGCACGTCTTTGTCCAACACTTCATTTATACTGTTTATTCATAAAGCAGGGAAAGGCCAGAAACATCTCCACTCCTTTTACGGAGATAATTCATCTGAAATCTAAAATTGAAGAGGGGTAACGCAGGAAAACAAAGCTACGTGCTCATCTTTCTGATAAATAGAGATGCAAAACTCTTAAGTAAAATACCGCATAGAACAGAGAGCTGGAGGACTGTTGAGAGCTGGTAGAATAACAAGGTCGCTCTCGTAGGCTCACTCTGGGTGTAGGATGCTGTATTTTTTCCTCTCTATGTGACTCTTCCTCTCAATCTCTCCCTCCCTCCCTCTATTTTCCCCTCCTGGATTTTCATACCGCCCCCTGCTCTCTCCTTCCAACTCATTCTTACCTGGTCTCTTCTCCCTTCGCCCTTCCTGTAATTAATATGTGTTATTTTTCATCGTTCTTTTTGGATATGTTTCTATGTCAATCTTTTGGTTTTTCTTCTCTATTCTCTCTTTTTTTAATTTCTTTCTTTCTTTGTGGCAAGATCTTTCTGTGTTTTTTCTTCACTTTGTTACCGCCCAACCCCTTCATTTCTTTCCCTTAATTGGTAAAATTATCAAAAACAAACAAGTGTTATGGTTTTATTAATTGGCTCTGTTCCTTGTTCTTTATTTTAAATTGAGATGAACAGTATTTATAGAATTACCCTTTAAAATTTGACTGATGGAGTTTTAATTTTTTTTAATTAGCAGATACAATTTGGCACTATATTAAGACTTCTCAGGAATGCAAGTGTGTGTTCAACTTAAGACAAAATTTACCAATTGAAATCATTGCTTTGTTAGAATACAAGCAAAAGCACATAATTATTTTTGTAGAGAACAAAAACACTGCTAAAAATATTTAACATATACTTTCATGCTAAAAATTTCTAGCAAATTATGTTCTTAATATAGTAAAGAGCACCAGAACGTCACAAAAATTGTCATACTTGATAATTAAATAAAAAGAAACAATATTATTGTTATTGTACTATACAATCTTTTTATTGGCTATTCTTGCCAGTACTATACTATAAGAAGAGAATGACACTTGTATTAGGGGAAAAAGGGACAAAACTGTGATTATTTGTGGACCATATGATCATCTACCTAGAAAATTCTCAAGAGAATCAATTGACAAACCAATAAGAGAGTTCAGCAGCGTAGCCAGATATAAGATCAGCATAGAAAAATCGATAGCTTAATTACATACTAGAAAAACCAATTAGAAAATGAAATGAAAAATGAACTCATTCTTAAAAGCAACAAATTCCATAAAATATCTAGAGAGAAACCTAATAAAAATGTCTAAGAACTCCATAAAGAAAGCTACCGAAGTTTACTTAATGGCCTTCAATAAGAGCTAGATGTAACTGTTCCCCCATAAAGTAATCTATAAAGTCAATGGAATCCCAGTTGAATCTCAGTAAGACAGTTAGTAGCATATGAAAAAAAGATTTCTTTCTCCTGGGAAGGAAATTTCCAGAGGTGATCAAGAAATTTTGAAAAAAGAAAATAACAGAGGATAACTTTCTTCATTGGCTATTCAAATATCTTATAGAGTTATAGTTATTAAATCAGTGTTGAATTTCTATAGAAATAGCCAAAGAATGAAAAACAAATTCAGAAACATATTGTGGACATATAGAAAAATGGCCTATCTTAAAGTTGACTTCCAAAACTCTGGCAAAACAATGAAATAGTCAATAAATCATAATTAGGAAAATTAGTAATCTATAGGAAAAATCTTATATAGTAAATCTCAAAGCACAAATGACTTTAAAAGGTAAACACACACAAAAAAACCCTATTTTTATAATCTAAGTAGGAGATATTAATGCATAAAATCTACAAGCCAACAAAGGGCATGAATTAGAGATTTGCACCCAAAAAATGTGAAACTTGTTTGCGAAAAACTGAGATAAAGTTAAGAGACGAGTGATAGACTGAAAGAAAAGTTACAGTATCTAAGAAAGAGGAGTGATAGCCAGAATATATAAAGAGCTCTGACAAATCAATAAGACAAAAAAGAAAAACCAGACAAAACAAAACAAGAGGTGAGCAAAGTAAAGGAAAAGGTAACTCACAGATGAAAGAAATATAAATGAGCAACAAGTAAACATACAGATAGTTAACTTTAGATATAATGTGCAGAAAATGAAATGAAAAATTATTTTCTCTATCACACTGGGAAAAATGAAACGGCAACATCTGCTGTTAGCAAAAGGGTGGAAATGAGCATTGTCATACAGTAGGGGTAGGTGGGAGTGTTGCTACAGTGCCATTTAGTGTCACCCATGGTTTGAACTTGCAGTTCCACTTGGAGGACTCTATTCTTCAGAGATGTCTACACATGTTTGCAAAGACAAAAACAAAGGGGTTGGTGGCAGCATGGTTTACATTAGATGTAATGATCCACGAGAAAGGCGGGAACAGGGTACTGGTGGGTGGTGTGTCTAATGAGTGGACATCTGCCACCAGCCCCACATCGGCCTCCTAGGACAGTGTAGAATCTGGAGCTCCTGGCACTGGTGCAGGGTGCTGTGTTGTGCCAGTGGGCTCCAGGTGGTCGTTCCTCCGAGCACCCCGCCCCCATCACAGCTGTGTGCTGTGGACAGGTTCATTCTCTCCTGATCAGGCTGCTGATCCCTGAAGTGGGACCCATAATAACATCGCTGCTTCAGATTGACTGCAGAATTAACCAGGGTGCATTCGAACATTCCCCGATCTTCCCAGGTCTCTGTCAGAAAGACTTACGCGTGGTTGGTCTCTGCAAGGAGATGGTCTTTGGAGGTCAGTGCCAGGAGAGGAATGCCCAGGTCAGCTCAGGTTGCATGCTTCCTGGAAAGACAGGAGAAAGCCGGCTGATGCACCCTTTCCTTTTTGGGGGCTACTAGCACAACTGCCACTATCAGCAGTTCCCCCTGTGAGAGGTGAGTGCCCACTTCTGCTTAGCATATCCCCAGAAAATAGCAGAATATCTCCAAGCCTTCATCCTGGCCCACTGGCCCATCTCAGGCCCCAGCAGCCCTGTCCAGTCCTCTGCAGGCCACATCCCTGCTGCAGTGTCTGGAGGGCCCTACTTCTGACTTCTCTCCCAGGCGCGGCTGCAGCCACCCCAGCAGGGTTCTGTGCCTGCAAGTCACTGTGTCACTCAGCAAACATCCATCAATCCTGTCATGCTCCCAGCTCTGGCGTGCATCAGAGGTGGGTTTTCATTTCAAGAGTTCATAGGCATGTTTGGGGGGCAGGCACAGATGCAAAGAAGCACAAAATTGGGGAGCCAAGGGGTGTCTAGTGGATAGGCCCATGTTGAAGCTCCTATGCAAACACAAACTTCCTACTTAGGTGCTGTTTTGTCTGGCCCGGCTGTAGGTCACAGAGGGGGGTGGTTAAACTCCCCCAGTCCCTCTGGTGTGGCCGCTGCCAGACGTGGGACTCAGGAAATGGCCTGGAATGCAGAGAAGGTGACCCTTGCTGTGCCCTCACGCCAGTCACCCCGCAGGTTCCTCTGCCAGGCTCCAGGGGCTGCTTAGAACTCATGGGGGACCCCCAGTCAGCCCCTCCTTCCTTTCCCCTGCTAATAGATAAAAAAGGCTGGAAAACAGTTTTGCCAAGTGGGCAACTAGGATTACCACTGAGCTCCCCAAGGAATTGTGTCAATTTGTAGCTCTTATTACAGAGTAATTTCATTTCCTTCAAGTTTGCGTGCGCATTTTAATGGATTTCTAAACTCGAACTGTAAGAGCCCCGTGGAGGGGTGGGGGTGCTGCTCTGTGATTTCCACACAAGCTGCACGGGGTGGGAGGAATCAGGGAGAAAGAGGGGCGTGGAGCGGGGAGCTGGAGGCAGTTCTCACCAGGACAGTTTTCTCACCAGGTGTGGGAGCCGGGGCCAGCAGGGGTCCAGCTCCCGACTATCAGCACTTGTTTTCCTTTCCCATGTCCTCAGCCCTCCTGAACCTCAAGACCATCAGACCATGTTGAGGCTGCCTCAGATCTGGCTCCAAAGACCCACAGGCAAGCAGGCCGGACTCCAAAGGGATGCACAAAAATTGGGGGGAGGGGCTAGGAAGAACTCTATCTTCTGAGCCATTTGGACCACAGTTCAAATCCTACCTCTGCCATTGCTCAGCTGTGGGACCTTGGGCCAGTCACATGCCCTCCCTGATTCTCAGTTTCCTCCCCCATAAGTGTAAATAATGCAGGTTACTTGAGATAATGAATAGCATAATGATAACTGAACGCTTCTTCTTTGCCAGGTGTTGTTCTGATCTATTACATGTATTCATTCATGCACTCCTGCATCAGTCCTAAAAGCAGGCACTGTTCTTATCTCTGTTTTACAGATGGGGAAACTGAGGCACAGAAAAAGAAACTAATTTGTTCAAAATCACATGGGTATTGAAATGGAAGCCTTTGTCATTACTCTTTTGTTGCCTCTCTAAACATTGAGCAACTATCACATAATGAGGAGCCCATTCATTCATTCAATCATCCATTTGATGGTTTCTTGAGTATTTATTTGGTTTCAGACCCCATGCTAGGTGCTAGGGTTCAGGGATGAGTGAAAGATGTGGTCTTTCTTCTCTGAATCTTCTTTCTTAGGAACTTGTGTGTGTGTGATGGATGGTGTTGGAAACTGACTATAAACAAATAAATAAGCAACTGAGATCCAGAGAGTGACCCCTTTTTCAGAAGGGAGAAAATAAAACGCAGTCAAGTGAGGCGGGAAGGGCTGGCCTGGCTGGGGAGGTGACATTTGAGCTGAGACAGGGTGAGATGAAGAATAGCTCCCCAGGAAGAGCAGGAGAGGAGTAACAAAGCAGGGTGCGGGGGCGGGGGGGGGGGGGGGGGGGGGGGCAGCTCACCTGCCCTACCTGGTTTCTACCTGTGTCTAGACCTGCCTTTTGGATTTGGAGTATAGCTATGGTGTGTGTGTGTGTGTGTGTGTGTGCGCGCGCGCGTAGGGAGAATAATTAAAAGGGAAATAAGCTGTGCCGCTAGCGATCTTGAAGGGCGTTAGTTTGGCCGACTTGGCTTTGATGCGCCAACTCCTCTCCCTTCTCACTGAAATCCTGGCCGTGCACCTCCCCTGCCTTTCGGCTCCCAGTCAGCTCTGCTCCAGAGAGCTGTCCCGAGGGGCTGACCTTCCCGCAGCAAGGCTGCTGGGGCGCAGAGAATCCCGGCTCCCGGGAGCCTCCCTGCCTGACACTGGCTGTTCTACCTCTAAGCAGCTATTTGCTTGACTGAACAGCTAAATCCAGGGCAGAAGCTAAAGCTGAAAACCGAAGCAGAAAAGGAAATGGGGCCAAGGAAGCCGCTCCTGACTTTCTGTGTGAGGCACGTGTGCTGGGGGATTCATTCCAGCCGCAGGCTTTGTTTTGCCAGGGAACTTCTTGGATTTCAGAGGAGCAGGTGCGGACCTGAGCAAGGACCGGGAACAAAGGATGCAGCCCCTCATTGTGTGCATTTGCGCGCGTCTGCGCAAGCACACACACACACACACACACACACACACTGGAGCCCTGGGACAGTCCTGTCCGGCAGGAACAGACACGGCGCGGAGGGGGTACTTGCAGGAGCTTTTATAAAGGAACACTGGGCCAAGGTGTGTGCTGGCCGGTCCTCTCAGGCGCAGCGACCAATCCAGGGGCCATCCTGCAGCCTCCTTTGCCAAGCTCTGGCCTGGGTGTGTGTGTGTGTGTGTGTGTGAGACCCATGACTGGTCAGTGGACTCCAGAAGACTGTGGGTGCTTCTGGGGGCCGTTTCCTTTGTGCTGAGAGAAAGGGAGCCCCCGGTGCATGCTGCCCCTGCCAGCTGCCACGCTGTGGAGGGGAGACGGGCTGGCTGCTGAGGGTGCACCCTCAGGGGAGGGTTGGTCTGAGGAGGGAGACCACCCGGAGACCTTGCAAGCGGAGCAGTGGAGGGGGGGGAGCCTCCAGTCTTGCACCCAGACTCCCACCTCGAAGCCCACCACACAGAGAGCGCCAGCTCCTTGCAGGCAGACATCAGAGAGAAGAGGAGCGTCAAGTGCTATCTGCAGATTCCCACGAGAAATTTTACCCACCATGAGGGGCCAACCTGTGTTGCTCCAAAGGATGTCCCTTCTTGTGGAAACACGAAGCTGGAGAAAGGAGGTTCCTGTGACTGACAGTGTGTTCCTGGGCCTGGGTAGTGGGGGGTCGGGCAGCTCTCCCACCAAGTCAGATGGCCGTGAAGGTCGTTAGGGGTCTCTGAGGAGACACAGTTCTTAGCATTTGCCTTTGGGTGGGGCCACATGACAGGCTGCTCAGTGGAATGTAAGTGGGGGTCACTGAAGCAGGGGACCCAGGGCTTAGCTCCCTGGTCTTGGAGGTTTACTCTTGCGTGCTGAATTGACAGAGGAAGCCACGCATGTGGATGGACTGGTGAAGTGTGGCGGAGGGGGCTGGTGGCAAGGACTGCTGAGTCCTCCCAACTAATTTTGCCTGAGTGAGAAGTAAACATGGTATTAACATACCACCCCTATATTTTAACTTTTATGAGGTATAATTTACATATAATGAAATGCATAGTTGCTGAGTGCACTCTCGATGAGTATTGATAAATAATTACGTCATATAACCTCTACCCTCAGTAATTTTCCTGTCAACTTGCATCCCCTTCCCCAGGTAATAGTGTTTTGTAATTTTCAAGATACATGTTTTTTTTTTTTTTTTTAACTTCTTTGGTTAAATTTATTCCTAAGTGTTTTATCCATTTCCATGCTATTGTAAGGAGAATTTTTTCCTAAGTTTTATTTTTGGATTGCTAATGTATTATAGAATGTAATTGATTTTTACACATTGATCTTCTATTCTGCAACCTTGCTGAACTTGCTTATTAGCATGAGTGGGTGTGCACATTCCTAAGATATTTCTATAGTGGGGGAACAAAATAAGCCACCCCAAATATGACACTTTGACATATCAAATATTTTGAATTAAAGTTGCTTAAGAAACAGCTGGTGTAAGAACAGCCTGACCCTCTTTTGGTCTTTTTTTTTTTTAATATTTATTTATTTATGTACACAAGAGCTGGGATACAGGCCAGAGTCGTGGGAGGTGAAAGGATTCACCAGAGGGGCGGGGGGCAGGCAGGAGAGGTCTGCTGCGCCATGTGGGTCCCCTCCCTGGCCAGCAGCAGGGATTGAACTCATGCTGCAGTGGCTGGGATTTGCTTCATAGTGCATTGCTTAACCCACTGCACCACCAGGGCAGCCCCAACTCTTTTGGTCTTTGAAAGCTGATCAATTCCCCATGTGAAAATTACTTTCCCTGTAGTAGAAGGAAAAAAGTCTTCGTTACCACCTGAGACAGTGTATTTTGGACTCAGAAGGCTGTGTAAACAAACCTTAGTGCTTCTTTACTCTTCTTGAAGCCCAAATCTTTTTTCTTGTCAATTCTTCCTCGTCTAAAAGGTTTGACAAAAGCCACATGCTTTGGCCGCTTCTCTGGGCTCCCTATCTCTGAGACCGCCATACATAGGAAATTAATCTTTTCTCTGTTCATCTGTGTTGTGTCAATTTAATTATTAGGGCAAAGAACTAGAAGGGAGAGATTGAAAAATTTTTTCTCCCCTAGTTTATCTACCAGATCATGCCATCTGCAAATAGAGATTGTTTTACTTCATCTTTCCACTGTGGATCACTTTCATTTCTCATTCTTGTTTAATAATCCTGGTCAGAACCTCCCGTGCAATGTCGAACAGGAGTGGTGAAAGAAGACATCTCTGTCTTTTCCCCGATCTTGTTAGAAAAGCTTTTTTTTTTTTAACACAGACAAAGCAAATTTTTTTCTCCTTGACCAGCCTCTCTTTTCCTCTTGTCTGCTGCTGGAAAACACAATTTGAGAGAAGCCACCTTATACAGTTCTCTCTGCAACCCACCTCTCATGCTGGCTCCAAAGTGTTATTTCCCAAAACAAGATCTTTCAATAATAATAGACAACATGGAGTCTTGCACTCCGTGTAACCAAGCACTCCATGTAATAGCTACTCACATCCATCAGCTGAGGGAGGCGCTCAGAAATTCCCTAACTTGCCCAGGGGCAAAGGGCTAGAGAGAGGAGGACTCAGTCTATGTCCATCTCACTCTGCTCTCTCCAACCCTGTGATGTTCTCCAGGCTCAAGTGCCTCCTTGGCCCGGTCAGGTCTCAGGGTCTCTGTCAGCTGCCAAAGGCAAGGGGGTCTGGGGAGGGAAGCATTTTTTCCCAAGTGAAGGATGTTATCTCCTTGTTACTTATTCTGAAAAATTTCAAACCCACGGAAACAGTGAAAGAGTAACACAAAGGGGCTCCACTATATATTTCATCTAGGTTCACCTGTTTTTAACTTTTTCCCCCCTTGAATTATTTGAGTACAGGTTGCAGATACTCTGACACTCCATCCCTAAGGACTACTGCATGCCTCTCCCAAGAACAAGAAAGTTAACTGCCATTCAATGTTATTTTGTGTAATATATATGTGATGCATGTATCATCCCAACCTAAATTATAATATAATATCAACCCAAAACTATGACACTGTTCTGTCTAAAATGTCCCCAGATGTCCCTTATTATAGCGGGTTGTTGCTGCAGTTGTCATTTCAACTTGGGATCTACTCGAGATCCATTGTTGTCTTCCACTGTTAGATTTGTTTCATCTCTTTGAAACTCTTCTTTTTCGTTGTTGGTTTGGTTTTGTATTTTGAAACACTGATATTTTTGCAAGAGTCCCACACCGCTGGTGTGTGGGATGTTTCACATTCTGAACTTCTCTGCTTGTTTCCGCATGACTAGACTCAGGTCACACATTTTTGACAACAAGAGTCCCCACGAGATGCTGTGTGTTCCTTGCTGTGTCCCGTCAGGAGGGACACTGTGTCAGCCTGTCTCACTGTCTCTGCTGCTCAATTTGACCACGTGGTTACAGCAATGACTTCCAAGTCTCGTCATGGTGAGATAGTTTTCCCCTTTGTACTTATTAAGAAATCTGTTGATACTGGAAGGTTGGGCAATCACCCTGCTCCCCAGCCACCTTTCACCCAATGCCTTTAGTCGTCATTGTTGATTTTTGCTTATTTGGTTAACTCACTGAGGGTTACAAAATGGCAATTTTTAAATCAGTGTTTGCTAGAAAATGCTTTTGTAAGGCGTTTTCCTTGTTTTGTTTTGTCTTTAATGCTCATATACACGCACTGCTGTATTTTTGAAAAGATTAACTAGGTTATAAACTCGATGTGTCAAACTATTTTGATGCTCAAATTGTCCCAAGGTGGTCAAGTTTAGTCTCGGGGCCCCGAAGAAAAGCAGAGCTCTGTTATAGGGAAGAGGAGAACTGATCCCGGCAGTAACTGATCCCTGGCACAGCACCTGACCTGCTCAGAGCCTCGGTCCCCTGGGTCTCACACGGGCTAATAACTCTCCTGGGTGGTTTCCAAGGAGGAATGAATTGGTCATGGATTCACTGCATGGGAAGCACATGTGTCTGCCTTAGGGTCTGGTATAAAGAAAGTGTTCCAAATGATCAACTTTCCTTCTTTCTTCTGCACACTTAACACCACTGCCTTTATTCAAATTCTCTTACTTTGGATTTCTGAAGTGCCTCTGTTTTCTTACCTGTGAAATGGGGTGTCAGGTTCGCATAAGGCTCAGCGATGCTGCTCTCAGTGTAGCCCCCTCTTTTAGTTTTGTGAATTCCCATCTCTCCTTGGATTTGGCACACAGTAGGGGGTGTGGGAAGGCACACAATTCCTGGTCGCTTGTGGCTCTGACTTTCGTTTTGCTGAATTAGTTCAATGTGCCAATTATTTCACCATCTGACCCAGAAGTAAGACTTAGTCTTTTCCTTAACACCCTCCAATTCATCACCCTCAGTCACAGAAGAATTTAACCAGATATTTGTACGTATACACTTTTGGGGGAAATTATCCCCCAACTACCCCGGGCTATTGATAACTCCTCACTGAGGAACGGTCTTGGGGCTACCAATGGCTGACTGGCATGGAGACAGAATGCTGGTCTCATGGTGAGACTAGTTCTGGAGGTAATTTATGTCCTAGAAGGATCGATCAGGTTGAAGCCAGTCTCCAGCTTTGCCTGAAGCTTCACTAATTTACCCCCCTCGACTTGTCCTATTTCCTCAATTCCTTTCTTCTAAGTAAACTACTTGCATCGCAACCCACACTCAGGCTCTGTTTATAAGGAAGAAAAAGGATGGAGGGGATTTCCAAATCAAAGTATAGTATAGTAGACCCTTGAAGAGTCCAGGTTTGAGCTGTGTGGGTCCACTTCTATGTGGATTTCTTTTTTTCCATGGGTTTGATAATCACGAATTCAACTAACCATGGATGTTGGTTGATTGCGTGAATGCAGAACCCACCGATACTGAGGGCAGACCGTAAGTTATATACAGTTTTTCCAAGTGGAGGTCGCAGCCTGGAACCCCTGGTGTTATTCAAGGGCCCACTGTATTTTGAGTGAAACTAGCAGCTATTTTGTGCATAAAAGTACTCTTGCCACCCCACTTTTGGGACCTTTACCAGATCTGTTCTCTCTCAGGGTGTCTCATTGGTCTCTTTTATTAACTCTTACTCACTTCATCCTGGGCGGCTGCCAAAAGGAGCTCCAAATGCTCCTTCCTATCTCAGATGACAACCCTGTGTTTCCCAGTCTCAGATTGCAAACTCAGCTCCGGGTACACTAGGCAGATCACAGCCATTCAGTAACGCAGATGAAGGAGAGGGGCACCACTCCAGGTTGCTGTGGCTGCGCGTAACAGTCCCTTGTGCTTCTCCATTGCATGGCATCCTGTGTGAGAAGCGTAAACACAATGCTTGGCACGCCACCTACAATGCATGGAACGTGTAGGCTCCTTGGGATATGTCCCGTAAATGCTCATAGTCCTCTCAAAACAGTTAGAATAAAACTCTGACCCTGGCCTACAAAATGCTACATGGCCTGGGCCCCTCCTACGCCTCTGACCTTCCAGCCTCTGGTGCTCTGTCCTCCCTCCTCACCTTCTCTTCCATGGAGATGGTAAGGTCTTTCCTGCCTCTGGAAGTTTGCACTGGTGGGCCCTCCAGCGAAGTGCTTCCCCCACCATATCCTGGCTAACTCCCATTCATCCTCAGGACTCAGTTAAAATGCTTTTTCCTCTAAGAGGTTTCTCTGGTCTCAGCTGAAAGGAGGTCCCCTCCCATTCATTTGTCTCATAGTCTCATGGTGGTGTGCTTTTCAATTTATGCACTTCTCATAGTGGTTAATATGTTTATTCATTTGCTTGCTTGCTTTGCCATTTGTTTTCTTCACCAGTACTTCAGTACTACTTTGTTGAACGAAGGAAGTAGCCAACTTTGCCAAAGGCGAAGTTTGCCTCCACCGGTCAACTCTAGCTCCTGGGTGGTCTCCCCGTCTCAGGACATCACCCTGGACTGCTTCGAAGGTGATCTTTCCCAAGTGAGCACTGACCATCTCTTCCCAGCTCCATTCCAGGCCTCCTTATGCTCTCACTGTCAGTTTCAGTCAGACACATAGGTAGCTTCAGGGCAAGGCACCACGCCTTCCCACGCTCTGGTTACAGACAGCCCGGGGTCCGCGGAACTACAACCCCCACAGTGCCTCGCGCATCCAAGCCACATGATTGGTTGAGCCTGTTGCTTCGGCAAATAGGATGTGGTTTTGTTGACCTGTGTGGCGGCAGCTCGAGTCCGGGGAAGCTCTGGGCGTCTGGTTGCTCTGGAGCGGGGTCGCGTGGCCGCGAGTCCGCCCGCCTCCTGCCATGGGGAGCAGCGAAAGCAGCGAGGGTCGCAGGGTGTCCTTCGGAATGGACGAGGAGGAGCGGGTCCGGGTGCTGCAGGGCATCCGGGTGAGCGGGCCGCCGGCGGGAGCGACGGATCGAGCGCGGCCTGGGCCGGGGCGGGCATGGAGGGTGCCCGAGGGCGCGGAGGCCGCGGGCTGGCCGGAGGGGAGGTTCGGGACTTGCTCATCCGAGCCCTCCTAATGCCCTCTTCCGTGTGAAATGGGGACTTGAGACCCGGGAGATGCCCGGGGTCCTGCCCCGGGGAGTGGCTGCTTCCAGGCTTCACCAGGACCCTGGCATCAGGGGGACAGTGGAGAGTGGGACAGGAGGGGCGGCCACATTCCAGCTCAGGTTGACTCAGTTGTTACATGACCTGAGTTTGTCCCCATCCCTCCAGTTGTGCTCCTCGTGTTATGTGGACATGAGACATTTCCTATTCGGACAACGGCAACAGCCTCTTAGTCCGGGTGCCCCTTCCATTCTGCGACCTCTTCCGCCCACCTCTCTTCACAGCCAAAGGGGAACTTCAAGAACTGTAAAGCAGATCTTACACTTCCCCCTGGCTGGAAACCCTCCAGGGGATGCCTAATGAGTTTAAGATGAGGAGGCTCCTCGACTCCTTACCTTGTTTTACAAAGCTGTACAGCTCAGACCACATCTTACGGCAGTTTCGTCACCCTCCATCTGTTCACTAGTTCAGGACGCCCTAGTCCTGCAAGATGTCCACGTTTTTTTCCAACACAGGATGGACCTCTGTATTTGCCATTTTAGCTCCCCTGCTTTTCTCCTAGCTGGCTTTCTTAACATTTCTCGTTACATAGTGTGAATATCGTCTGAGAAACCCTCCCTTACCACTCACTCTCAAGTAACTTCTCGCCCCCAGCCACACAGTGTTTTTCACAGCACTCATCACAGTTTGAAACTATTGATATTTTACTTGTGGATTGTGTTTCCCACTAAGGCCCTTGTCTGGTTTGAGATTCTAGCCCCAAAATCTAGAAGAATATTACAAGTTACTCGCAATTGAATGCTTAGTGGAAGCCATGTATTATGCTAAACACTTTGTAGATATCTTCTCATTTTCAGCAGACCTATGAGAGCGTCTTTATTAGTCCATTTTATAGAGTAAGGACAACTGAGGCACTGAGTGATGACGTCACTTAGCCAGGGTCGCCTCCATGACAGACAGGTGGGAGAGCTGGGATTGGCCAGCTCCAGGACAGGTTCACTGGATACTACATTTCCTTCTACACTTGTGTCTGGCACAGATCTTTAGAAAGATCTCCTTGGCTCTCTTTGGGCGCTTTCCCTCTTGGTCTCCAGCTTTAGGGACTTCCCCTAAATTGAGAGAAGAATATTTTTTTTTCTTGGTGTTGTGTCAGATGGGTACATTTTGTCAGATGGGTGCTTCCTAAATAATTGTGGAATGATTAAATGATCTTGGTGAAACAGGAATCAAGTTTAAATGGGATTAAGTTTACATAGCTGGGTGTAGGTGAATTAATTAGGGAGGTGACTCAGAAGAGACACCAGGAGTCCTAAGTTCTCATTAGCTTTGTGACTGGTGAATACCTTATCTTTTGAGTTACAGTCACCATAGTTGGTTTTTTTTTTTTTTTAATGTGGGAAAAGGGTGTGGTAATCCATGCTGTTACCTTAAGATGAGATGCAAATGTTTGCGGGAGTGTTAAAGTGTTTTGTGGGGCCTCTGTTCTTAGCCATGTACAGTACTGGTTCATTTGGTGCTTGCCAGGGGTCTATAGTCTGATCCGGCCTGTGGCAGGACAGAATAAGGAGGAGAGAGTTTGTGTTGGAAGGTTGAGAGGCAGGAGCCTGCAAAGAGATTTAGAAAGGTCTCCTTGGCTCTGTTTGGGTGCTCTCCCTCTTGGTCTCCTGCTGTAGTGACTTCATCTAAATGGAGAGAAGAACATTCTTTGTGTGTGTGTGTTTTGTCAGAGGGGTACATATTATTTTATTGTACTTTACTCACAAAATAAAAATTCTCTGTAAGGTGAAAAAGCAAGCTTAGAAAGAATTTGTCCAAGCTGTTGCCTGAATAACTTCTAAGACTTTAATCTAGATGTTTTTTGGGTGCAAAAACCAGCCTTTTCTCACTATTCCCAGCTCCCTCCCTGCAAGTGATATCGAGGCAGCAGGGAGTTCTGTGACAGCCTCTGCCTGTCCTCATGGTGCTGGTGACTCCCCACCCCCACTCCGCCCCCCAATCCACCAGAGGTTATTAAAACAAGAGGGAGCCTTGGTGACTGATTTCTGGGCAGACTTACTAGAGAGAATTAGTGACTTGTCAGGAGGCACACAGTGGGGTTCCATGGTCTCCACTGTGAAAACCTGCCTGTCTTTTCTCCCTCCACCCCCTTCCTTTTTCTCCTTTCTTCTTGGAGCCAAGTGTGAAAGAGAGAGATCAGAGAAAGGAGAAAGGCAAGGAAGTGTTTTGGTGTAGGACTTTTTTCTTGCTAACAGATTTTTTTTTAAAACAGTGCCAAGGTGGAAGGGGAATACAGGTCACCGCGATTTCTCATCTGTGTTCTCAGGGTGCAGCAACAGGGTTTACTTACAAAGGGGTGACTGAGTAAGGGTTGCCAAGTCACAGGTTGCTGGCCGACCTACTCCGGCTAGCATTCACAGTGTCCAGTGGCACCGAAAGCTGCTCATGCTAGATACACTGTCTCTGATGAGAGCCTGGAACTGGTGGCACAGTGGTGAGCCGTGGCCAGGACTGACTAACCCGTGCAGCTGAAGATGGTCAGAGGTGGTGCAGCTGAGGCAGCACTGCAGCAGCGAGGCGACAGTCTGAAGCCGGCTGGGCAATGCCAGCTGACAAACCGGACAGCTCTCCACGCCATCAGGGCTACAGCTCTTTAGCGTGCTGGGCGAGGCCAGCGCACTCCGGTGAAGGAAGCTAGAGCCAAGAGCTTCCCAAAGGAGCATCCGGGTTCTCTCCCTGAAGCTGCTCCCCAGCTGGCGGAAGCCTTTCAAACCTGATGGGTCCATTTTCCAAACTAGCTGTTCTCGAGACTTGATTGGTGCCAGTGGGCGCTCAAACCTAGTCTTTCAAAACCAGCTCAGGATTCAAAACCAAAACCCCGGTTGAGCATCCGAACTGCCCTGTGCCGTCCCGCGCCAGGCACGCAGTGCACGAGGCGTGGTGGAGCCAGATACTTTTAAACCTGACCCACACGTCTTCAGAACTGCCATGTTCTCTCTCATTTTTAAAAAAACCTAAGCGCTGCTGGGCCAGGGTCAGCCATCAGACCTGGCGGCCGTGGCTTCACCAGGCTGGTGTCCCTTACTCGGGGTTCCCGGCATCTTCAGAGAGCCAGGCGCTGCACTTACAGTTTGAGGGTTGAGGAGTCCACTTC
This sequence comes from Galemys pyrenaicus, assembly GCA_019455555.1. NCBI lineage: Eukaryota > Metazoa > Chordata > Mammalia > Eulipotyphla > Talpidae > Galemys > Galemys pyrenaicus. The sequence continues at coordinate 243,669 of JAGFMF010011681.1, read as the reverse complement.
ATCTTTAGGCAAATAAGAATTGGTTGAAAAAGGGCCTCCCTGGTGGCGCAGTGGGTTAAGCAACGCACTATGAAGCAAACCGCAACCACTCCAGCACAAGTTCGATCCCTGCCTCCTGCCAGGGAGGGGACCCACATGGCGTAGCAGACCTCTCCTGCCTTGCCCCGCTGCTGCCCTCGGCAGTGTGCTTCCATTGATCTTCCTGTTCTGCTCCCCGCTCTGTCTGGTGAATCCTCTCACCTCCCGCGACTCTGGCCTGTACCCCAGCTCTAGTATGTATAAATAAATAAATCTTTAAAAAAAAAAAATTGGTTGAAAAAGACCAATGGTAATCAAATGAGGAGGTAATTTAATAGAAAGTAGATGCCAAAAAAGAATATTTGTTCCCGCTCCTTCAGAGAAAGTTAAATATTCTTAAAGACCTTTGCATTTAATCCCCTGGGCCTGGTCTTGGAAAGTCCTCCGGTTCCCTTAAAATTAAATGCCAGGGCCTTGCTGGTTTGCATACTTATTTACATAAATTTACATATCAAGTTCAAGCCCTAATTCCATGGAAGGTAAGAGAAATTTAATTAATGCAAAATGTTGCAATTATATTCAGCACCAGTTTTCAGAGCAAGCATGTGTAAAATACATAAAGATTTCATTTCAACCAGTGTGTTAACCTCATCCTCAGTAAGAGAAGGCAGTAATGTCCTGTATATGTCTGCCTTTCTCTTCTTTGCCCTGTGTGAGCAACCATCTTTAGCAATTTAGCTGAAGCTGGCTGTCAACATGCAGATTCCTCCCTCTTCCCCAACCTCTCCCTTTTCAGCTGCCAGACCCCCCACTGTTCTTTCCTGAACCTGCTGCTTCAGCCATGTCCCCAGGCCCCTTATATCCAGTACATCACCTTTACTGTCTGATGATGTGACATGGACCTCTGGTCTGAGGGGAAAACCAAGGAGCACATAGTAGGACACACAAGAAACAGTGCCCCTCAGGCCTGTGCCAGAGAAGCCCCGTGCCAAGCACTGCCCCCAGAGCCACCCTTTATCCACTCCCTCAGCAAATGCTTACTGTGCTGTGTACCTGCCAGGCACCTGGGCTGGCCTTGCAGAGACAGTTAGGGACAAAGCACCAAGTCCCTGCCACCTTGGAGACCAGCCCAGTAGGGGCAACAGACCAAAGGAAAGACAGAAAAATGAGACAAAAGAACAAAAGAGCTACAAGTGCTATGCAAGGAATACAAAGCGTTGGAAGAGTAAGCGGGTCGCCTGCTTGAGAAGGCCCCGTCAGCTAATGCCCCTGACAAGGTGACACTGACGATGTGCCCAAGCCGAGCGGGAGGGGAAGGCACAGCTTTATTCTAGGCTGAGTGTTTGAGGGGCCTCATCTTGGATATTCCTGCTGACCTTAAGAGATGTCATTATTGCCATCTCTGAGTTGAGGAGACAGGTCCAAGGTGAAGGAACCTGGGTAGATCTGCAAGCTTGGTTGCTGACTGTAGCCTAGGAGGTGAGGGGTTAGGTGTTGAGAAGGCTGCCCAGGTGATGAGGCTGGACAGATCCTGGACCTTCAACCCCAGACAGGGCTCTTAGCCTTGACTCTGGAGACACTGTAGTTCTCTCATCAGCTACGGAGCTTGGGATCTGATGATGCCGATTTTTCTTTTTTAAGAAACAGGTTTATTGAGATATATTTATACCATAAAATTCTCCCACTTAAATAATTTTGAGCAAATTGACAGAGTCGGCAGCTTTCATCACAACTGGAACATTTATAAGACCTAAGAAGACACCCTGTGTTCACCGGCAGTCACTTCCTACTCCCTTGCCCGCCCAGGTGGCCTCTGCATTTGTCGTGGACAGTTCCCTCATAGTATTTCCCTGGACAGTTCACATACATGGACTCTGACATCTTTCATCCTGGCATAATGTTTTTGAACTTGAGCCACTGATGTTGTGTGTATCAATGGCTTGCTCCTTTTTATTGTAGAATAGTATCTCATTCTGTGGCTATACTGCACCTTGCTTACCTAGTCACCAGATGATGGACATTTGAATAGTTCCCGGTTCTTGACTGTTATGAATAATGCTGCTATTAACATTTGTGTACTTGTTTTGTTTTGTTTTGATTTTTGTGTGGATGTGTTTTCACTTGTCTTGGATAGATTCCTGAGCAGGATTGCTGGATCATCTTGTTTATGAATTTGGTGAATTGTTAGGTTTAGCTTTTTGAGGAACTGTCAAAATGATTTCTAAAGCGGCTACATTATTTTACATTCCACCAGTGATAGATGAGCGGTCCAGTTTCTCCTTATCCTCACCAGTATTTAATGTTGTCTGACTTTTGTGTTGTAGCAAGGCACCTGATTGTGGCTCGAATTGACAAGTTCTCTAATAATATTTCCCTAAGCATATTGAACATCTTTTCATGTGCTTATGTGTCATCTGTGTATTTTCTTTGGTGAAATGTATATTCATATATTTTGCCCATTTTTAATTGTGTTCCTTGTCTTTTTATTTTGAGTTATAAGATTTCTCTCTGCTGGATACAATTTCTTTATCATACTATGATTTGAAGATATTTTCTCCCAATATGTGACTTGTCTTTTCATTTCTTAATGATGTGTTTGAAATGTAAACATTTTGAACTTGGATGATTAATATATCAATGTTTTCTTTCTTTTACTGATTGAGATTTAGGTGTTGTATCTCAGATATCTTTGCCTAGCCCAGTGTTTTCGAAAATTTCTCTTAAGTTTTCTTCTAAGAATTTTATAGTTTTGACTTTTATGTTGTTTGGTCTATTAGACATTTTGAGTTAATGGTTGTGCATATTGTGAAGTAAGGCTCTAGATGAGGCGTTGTTCAAGTTTTTTTGCTAGTGCCCAGATAGTACATTCAGGCTTTGCTGGCCAGAGGTATGTTAGCAGCTCTGCCATGGTGGGTGAAAGCAGCCAGGAAACATGTGCAAGCAGATGAAATTGGTTATGTTTCCATTGACCTCAAATAAAAAGTAACCGGTTAGTTTACCAACAAAGTGGGTTTATTTAGAAACAATCACAAAAAGACCATCTGAAGAGTGCAGTCTCATGGTGAGATAGGAGTACGCCTTTTCACAACAAAAACCCAAAGCAGCTTATATAGATTTTAGAGGGGTTGTGACTACTACGAGGCCATTGGGAGGAGGTAGAAAATTGACATGTGGTGGGTTTTCATTTGTTGGTTTATTCTCTCGGCTTAGCTGTAAAGCTCCCCTTCCTCCTACTGGGGTGGGAAGCTGTATCAGGTCCCATCAGAGAGATGCGAGATGTGCTGGGTTTGAGTTTGCTCATCATATGTTTCTGAGATCTCATTTAAATAGGGTGTATGTTAATCCTGTATGTTAATTTTTACATTCCAGTGAAATTTTATTAACAAAATCAACTTGGTTTAAATGTGGCTTAAGCACTTGAGTTGCTGAACCCTGAACTAACTCCATCTCTTTTGCATGAAATATCTAAATAAACTTTCAAACTGTATTTACTGCAGAGACTCGCCTTTCCCACTCGATTACCTTGGGGGCCCTTGTGAATGTCAGTTGACCATAATCATAAAGTATATTTTTGGACTCTTAATTCCATTGATCTCTATTGCTGTGTGTTGAACTTTATGCCAGTACCACACTGTCATGATTATTGTTGCTTTGTAGTAGGTTTCAAAATTGGGAAATAGAAGACCTTTAATTTTATTCTATTTTTATTTTTTTTTTAAAGATTTATTTATTTATGCATACAAGAGCTGGGGTACAGGCCAGAGGTGTGGGGGGTGAGAGGATTCACCACAGAGAGCGGGGAGCAGAACAGGCAGATCAAC
>JAGFMF010011681.1:190926-239778 GCA_019455555.1 Galemys pyrenaicus | reverse complement strand
CCATGTGGGTCCCCTCCCCGGCCAGCAGCAGGGATCGAACTCGTGCTGCAGTGGTTGCGGTTTGCTTCATAGTGCGTTGCTTAACCCACTGCGCCACCAGGGAGGCCCTTTATTCTATTTTTAAAGATTTATTTATTTATGCATACAGGCACTGGGGTTCAGGCCTGAGGTGTGGGGGTGGTGAGAGGATCTACCAGAGAGAGACAGAGTAGGGAACAGAACAGGCAAGTCAACTGAAACACACTGTTGAGGGGAGCAGCGGGCGAGGCAGGGGAGGTCTGCTGTGCCATGTGGTCACCTCCCTGGTTGGCGGCAGGGATCGAACTCATGCTCCAGTGGCTTCCGTTTGCTTCATAGTGCGTTGCTTAACCCATTGCACCACTGTAACAGGGTGGTCCCAAAAAAAAGGGAAGTTCCAAAATCCTGGTTCCGCCCTAAGTGGGTGGAGCTGAAAAAAAAAAAAAAAAGAAATTTCTGCAGAGAAAAAAAAAAAAAAGAAAGGAAGATGAAGAACAGCAAGGAGACCTGGAGGAGGCAAGTGGAGCAGAGGGACATGTGAAAAAACTGCGTTTGCTTTTGGTCTTAAACTAATTAAAACAAATATAAGTAAAAGACCCTTAAAAAGGTTAACAGTAGCAGCTATCATCTTAATTTTAATTTTGCTCTTTTCCTCCCAAATTTATCTAACTCTTTCTAACCCTTTTCTATAAGTCTCTACTGAAAGGTCCTTTAGATATATGCCAGGTTTTTGGGCCTTGCTTTGGGCCAATCCTATTTGGCTAAACTTTTACCCTCGAGGAGATGGGTAACTTTAAATACTTAACTTAATAACTATATTCTTTATTATACCCTAATTATATTAAAGTTCCTTTCCATTAAAAATTTTATATATTTATCTTAATGCAGCAAATAGCAAAACCCATTCAAAAAAAACAAACTTAAAAGTTCTGGGGTGCTCCTCTCCCTGCCCTGTAACACCACCAGGGAGGCCCTGTTCTTTTTTTTAAAAGATTTTTTTGACCATTGTAGTTCTTTGTACCTCTGCACACATTTTAATAGCAGTTTGTCAATTTCTGTAAAAAAACGTAGTGTGATGGGTGGGTACTGAATCTATACAGTCACGTGCCCTTAACGATGGGTGTGTGTTTTGAGAAACGTGTTGGTAGGCAATTCTGTCATTGTATGGGAGCATCATCAACAAATCTTGGAAGGTACGTTTGTCGCAAACTGTACTTCTTCATTTCATTGGCATAGCAGTTCAGGAGGGCATCCAGGAAGAGGTGTGTGATCATCCGTGTGGTATCTTACTGCTCCCGTTGTGCATTGACGTGTGTGCTTATCTGTATACCTGAAGCCTGGGGGTTCTCACTGTGACAGATCACAAAGGGTTTAAATTTGTAGCCTGCAGCAGTACCTTCAAGGTGTACTTTAGGGGCAGACTTAGCAGCTTTTAGGGTTTATTTGAATAGCCTTTACATTTTCTCTTGATAGTGCTATAAGGTGACCAGTAACAAAACATTAATAGTGTAAGAGTTGAGGTCATTTTCAGCTTTAGTGACTTAGTCACTCTGGAATGTAATGATATAAGTTGAAATTCCATGGTCATACTCCTTTCCAGTATTGTGAGACAATGTTGAATAACTTTCTACGTAAAAGATAAATTTATAAAGTAATAAAAGGATGGTTGTTAATTAACTTTAGCTGTTACGAAGCACATCTTGGGCAGGTCTCTCATTTGGGAAGTTAAGAGGCCATTCTAGTTCCTTCTAGATTTTCAGCTGCTGTCCCTGCTAGGAGAGGGAGGTCGCCGCGCTGGTCTCTGGGATTGAACCTGCCATCTCTGCCGTCTCTCTGGGTTGGTGGGGGCCTTGGCATGTGCCCTAGTCCTGCCCTCTTTCCCTCCTGCACTGTCTGTTTCTTGCATCCTTATTCATGAGCTGGTGAGTTCTGGATTCTAAATATCCAGCCCAGAGCAGTCCTGACTGTGCCCCTTGCTGGCCTGGTGGGCACGTGTGATTTGCTAGGTCCAGCAGCACTTGCCACTCCCCTAGAGCCCCCTGGTTTCCTGTGTGCTCCCCCTCCAGTCCCTCATCCAAAGCTGGGTCCCACATTCCTTTCCCTACATTTCATGGCAGAGTTTTCCTTTCATGGTCTCTTTATTTACTGCAGTGCTCTCTTTCTCAGTTCAGGCCCACTCCATCTTCCCCCTAACCATCTGACAAATTGTTCTTTCTCCCTGTAAGCTGGCCTCCCGCAAATCTATAATTCCAGGTGCTAGCAGGGTAAATTTTACTTAGGAACAGGTTGCAGGCTGATGGCGATAAAGTCCAGACCGGAGGGAAAAATACCTCTTGCTCCGTGTGTCCTGAGTCCTGCTCGCAGAAGCAGCCGTGACCAGCTTCTTGTATTGGTGACTGTCCAGCGTTAAAGCTGATTGTGCCACTTCCTTTTTCTCTCCCTTCCCTGCTTTGCTTCTTGTGGGTTAAAGGCAGGCTCCTGGCCCTGGCTCACGAGGCCTCCCTGTGCTGGGGCTGCTTCTGTGTGTTCCTGGCTGCACTTGGTGCCGTTTTGGCGCCGGTGCCTGTGACCCTGCTCTCTGCCTGCACTTCGTGCCCTCCCTGTTTTGGCTCGCTCCATTTCTCTTCATCCTCAGGACGATTCAGGTGTTCTCTTCTGAAGGTGCCTTCTGTGACATCACTTCTCCACCCGGCGGCCACCTCCTGGCCCTGCAGCCTCTCTGGCCTCCTGGTGCTTCCCGCTGCGCTCAGCTGCACCTCTTCCCCACTCAGTGCTGCCCCCTGGCAGGAGCCGCTGCTGTCATCTCTGTCCCACCGCCTGACCCAGAGGCTGGCCCAAGTCAGCAAAGTGCTTGTTCCACAGAATTTTAACCCCAGGCTCAATTTTCCTTGACCTAAACCGCCAGTCCAGAAACATTAATATAATAATTCATTTGACTTAATTGCCAGCATTTAAAAATTAGAGGCTTTACTTACATTCAGTTTTTAACTCTTTCTTTGGTGCACGAGTTGAAGGTCTGGTCCACATGCCCGGTGGAGAGTCTCTTCCAGAGCTCCAAGGTGGCTGCCCTCCTGGGGGTGGGGGTGTTGGCACCATGTGGGCTTGTGCTGCTTTTCCCGTCCCAGGTCCCTTTCACTCACTTTTGTCACCAGCCTGACCTCTGGGGACTTTTGTGTTTGTCACGCTGGGGTGGGGGTCTGTAGGGCCTCTTGTTCTGACAGTCTGGGATTTGAATCTGGGATGGCAGCCGGTGGATCTAATTTCAGCTCCTGGAAAACTGAAGGACTAGTGAACAGAATCTCCACGGCAACAGCCTTTGGCAAGGAGAGGGCTCTTTTGAGAAGCAGGGTTGGGCTGCACCTCTACGGGGATTGGGGTGTCTGGGCACCAGGCACTGACCGACACAGCTCGTTCTTCTAGAAACTGCCCTGCTGCCCAGGCTCACTAGAGGAGCTGTGAGCCCAGCTGGGAGAGAGCAGGTTGCTGTGTTTTCTCTCTGAAAATGGTGCATGGGTGAGTGGCCACGGCCGAGGCTCACTGCTCACCAGGTCACCTGCCTCTCCACCTTGCCCGCCTCTGGCTCTACCTGCCGCCTCCTGTGTGTAAGCGAGCTGGGGAGCGAATTCATTGGGTTAACATCAGATCAGTCACAAATGACAACAACAGTGCTTTGAAGCTGCCTCTCCACATTGCCGCTTCTCGAACGTGCCTGCATGAGTAACAATCGAAAGCCAAGAGAAGTGCTAATTTTCATAGAGACGTTCTGCAGGTGCAAGTGGGCTGTCTGAGGTAGGGGGACCCCTCCCACCTCCTACCCTGGGACGCCATAAAGCACCATTATAAATGGGGGCAAATGCGACTTGCAAGTGGTTTAGTGTCTTATTTTTTTATAGATTTATTTATTTATGCATACAAGAGTTGCAGGAGGTGAGAGAATTCACCAGACACAGAGTGGGGAGCAGAATAGGCAGATTCACTGAAATACACTGCTGAGGGGAGCAGCAGGCGAGGCAGGAGAGGTCTGCTGCACCATGTGGGTCCCCTCCCTGGCGGGAGATCAAACTCGTGCTGCTGTGCTGAGGATGCTTCACAGTGAGGAGCTCAACCTGCTGTGCCACCAGGGAGGCCCGGGTTAGTGTTTTATTTTTCTTGAGTTGTCCTTCAGTGAGCATGGTTAATGGTCCCCTGACCTCAGAAGGGCTCCGAATTGCTTCCTTCCCTTGTGTGAGGATCAGTGTTTGCATCCGAGTCTTGGCCCCAGCATTATGTCTTTTGTGATCTCAGGGCAGTTGTTTCATCTCTACGAGTCTAGTCATCTGTGAAATGGGAGGGCTCTTGGCGCATGCGGAACAGGCTCAGGAATCCTTGTAAGGGTGCTTTGAGTATCCTAAGGAGAAGCCCCTGGCGACACCGCCAGTTTTGAACCGCCGCGGTGGTGAGCTTTGTTGCCCCCTTCTGGAGTGTGGGGACACTGCATCCTCTCTGGGGTCCCTCTTCTGTTCCCGGTGTTAGGATTACCTGTTTTGGTCCTCCAGATGCACCCTCTTGCAGCTTCCTGTGGAATCTGCTTGCCTGTTGAGCAGAGCTGCCCGACGGACTTCGAACACCTCACATACTTAGAGCATGTCTCGGCCTACAGATGATGCCGTCTCTCCCTCGAGCCGGGCTCGGGCCTTGCCGTCATCTTTCCCTCATACATTACTTTCAGAAATTTTTCTTCTTCTTGAAAATGCATCTTATTTTTAAATGCCACCTGTTCACAATTTCTCATGAATACTTTTGGGCTTTTTCTGAGCCTACATATATAAGCAAACTCTTTCCTTTTTATAGTACAAATGAGATCACTCTTTCTATGCCATTCTGTAAATTGCTGCCTTCCCTTGCCCCGGGCATGCAGTCAGATGCCAAGTCTTCAGTCAGTTCACTTCTGCAGTGTCCTGCATCCATTCTTGCCCTGCAGAATGACACTGCTCAGCCCTCACTCCTGCTCCTGATACGCACGTCTGTGGCAGCGGCCCTGCCTCCGTGACCTCAGCCCCCCGTGGCCCTGCCTCCGTGACCTCAGCCCCCCGTGGCCCTGCCTCCGTGACCTCAGCCCCCGTGGCCCTGCCTCCGTGACCTCAGCCCCCGTGGCCCTGCCTCCGTGACCTCAGCCCCCCGTGGCCCTGCCTCCGTGACCTCAGCCCCTCTTCCTACCTTGCCAGGCTGTGCTGTGCAAGAGAAGATCCTGACCAAGTCACTGGTGGCACTAGCATGGTGGTCGCGACCTGCGCCTTAATATTTCTATATTTGTGTATTTAACAAATATTTGTGCATCTCCAGTGGGCTGAGCCCTTGCTAACTGCAGATCTAGCAAGAGCAGAACTTGTGCCCACAGAGCTTAGATTCTGGTGCAAGTGACAGAGACATGCCGTCAAATGTGTGTCCTGTCAGTGGGGAACAAGTGCGGAGAGGAACAGTGGGGCTGAGGAAGGAGAGGTGAGCGACGGTGGGGGGGCCGCGTCTCCAGACAGGGCCATCGAGGAATGCGGCGGCCGAGCCTGTGTGGGACTGGCCTGTTTCTGGCTTCTCTTGGTGACCTTGTCTCCTCTGCCTCTCATTGCCTTAGCGTCCGTAGTGGTTGGCCCTGCTGGGGGCCACTTCTGCCCTCATTATCATGGGCACCCCCTTGCCCTCGGGATGAGCGTCTTTGGCCCCCACAGCTGACTGGCGCAGTGGCCAAGGGGCCAGCAGCCTGCTCTGCAGCCGGTGGGGCTTGCGCCTGTGAGCTTCATGGCCCAGGGCAGCCCCTTACCCTCTGTGCCTTGGTTTCCTTAACTGGAAAATGTGCATGAGTGAGGATTAGTGCGGTGGAGTGAGCACGGCGAGGGCTGAGTGCATGTCACTGCTACGCCCACCACGAGTGGGGAGCGACCCCTCTTCTTCTGCACAGCTCCCTTGACTTGGCTGCTTCCCGCTGGACCCACGTTAAGTTGGAAATACCTGAAGGTGAGCCCACCGGACACCACAGCTTAGCCCGGTCAGCCTCGAGGGCCCTGAGCCCCTGCACCGGCCCACGGCGGTAGACGCGGTGGGCGGTGAAGGCACTGAGCAGCATCCAGCCCACGCTGGCGAAGCGGTCCCGCGGTGGGGGGGCCGTCCGTGCCCCTGCTCGGGCTGCGGCCGCGCCGCACGCATGCTCAGCACTCACCCGGGAAAGAGCGGGATTCGCGTGCCGCAGTGCATGCCTCTTCCACGGTGGAGAGGCCAAGCCCCAGTGAGTGGGACCTTCGTGAGTTGGCTCCCAGCCTCTCACTGGGCGCGGCCACGTGACTGACTTACAGCCCTGCTCTAACGAAGAGGCCGCTAGCCCTCTCTCTGGACTTGCCTCCGGTTCAGGTGCTCTCGGGTGAGGGAAGTGTTGTGGTTGCAGCTGTGGCCTGGGGGTTGTCAGGTGTGGGGGCTAGGCCTCCAGACGCTTTTGTTAGGACGGAAGTGGTGAGGTGGCCGTGAGGCTGTGGTTGAGGCCTGACTTCTGCCCCCGTGGTGTGCGTGGGCGGGAGCGGGGGGCCTCTGGGCTGTGGGTGTCCCTGGAGAGGTGTGGGGCACCGCGGGCATTCTGGTGGTGGAGGGGAAGGCGTCCCCGTGTTCCCCAGGCGAAGGCTGCACGGGCGCGAGCATCAGAATGGGAGGGCGCTTGAAGGAGAACCTGCCTGATTTCATTCTGGCCAGGTTACGGGAGAGGAGAGAGGAGACCTGCCGGAGATCACAGAGGCCTGTGTGGGACGCGGGGGAGTCTCCATCTTGAGCGGTGGGAATGTTAACATTGTTACTAGTGCTTAGTTCACGGATTCCTGCATGCCCTGTCTGCGCCGGGCATGGGTTATAATTAATATCTGTACAGTGCTTTGCAGTTTCACATAATAGCTGATATTCGTTGTTTGTGCCAGCCACTTATGTAGATTGCATCACTTAATCCTCACCCCAGCCCTGCAGTCTGTGCCACTAGCTGTTCCTACCACGCAGATGAAGAAACCGACTTAGAGATGAGAAGTCTCTTGTCTGAGGTCACACAGCCAGGAAGCAGCTTGGGATTCAAAGCCAGGCCTGTCTGACCCCACAGCACTTCATTGCAGAGCTGCATCGCACGCAGCCAGTCTGGCCGTGAGGGGTCCCCGTTTTGCAGGTGAAGGACACAAAGCCCAGGGCAGCTGCAGAACTGGGTTATGGCCACTCCGCTGGGATAAAAGCTGTCCTAGATCTGGCCCTCCGCCCCTGACCGTCCAGGCCTTTCTGGTCAGCTCTGACGGTGCAGTGACCAGCGGGCACCAAATCCCCAGACCCGCCTGGCTCCAGAGGCCCCATTCTGGTGCTGCTGGTACAGGGAGCCCTGCCCAGATGGTGTTTATTCTCGCATGACTACTGTGTGTGTATGTATATTTGTTGATTAAAAATATTACTTGCTGTATTTTGTAGCAACATTAAAAAATATTACAAATATCCCACTGCCAACAAGAAGCTTGCCAATGTTTTCATTAACCCCTTGCTCACTGAGCAGTGTGGTTCAGTCGGTGCCCCCCAGGCTGGGGCTGGGAAATCCGGGCCTGTGACTCACTGGTGTCGAACTGCACCTCGCTGTCCCTCACCCTTGGATCAAGCTGGGCTTCTTACCTTGGCCTGCCAGGGCTTGCGGCCTTGCCTTTGCCTGCCTCTCTGGCCTGCTCATCTGGTCTCATTCTTCTTCCCACACAGTGGCCTTCTGTCAGGCCCTTGGACATGCCAGACTCAGTTCTTCTCAAAGACTTTGCACTTATGTTCTGCTAAGCTTGCAACTGATGATATTCTTCTGAATCCAGCGACGTCAGCGTGGTCGGGGCCTCCTCACTCAAGGGCGAGGCCCCTCGGAGAGGCTCTGCCTGTGCCCGTATGGCTCTCCGCACCCCCTGCCCCGCGATGCCGTGACCGCAGTGCCGCGTCTCCCCTGTCCCGCTGCTTGTCACTAACACACCCTACCGGTTTTGAACAAATGTTTTAACAGCTCTGAGATAGGGGTGACGCAAAGGAAGTGCGATGATCATTTTGTGACTTCTTTTGTCCTCAGGTGACATTGGAGCAATGGTGTCATTTGATGATGGTGCCATAGGTTGGATGAAACGGGGTATGTGAGGTTGTTCATTCACTTGTTATGGTCTCTCACCTCCAGCAGGACGTGTGCTCCTGGAAGCTGGGGCCAGCCTCTCTGCTGGGTTTCGGCCACCACAGCCCTAGGACGTGGCTGCCCCAGCTGGTGCTTAGTAAGCCAGTACTTGATGAAGTCAGTGCCGTGACTCGTGATGGGCCTGCGCTGCTGTTGCTGTCAAACAAGGAGCCGGCGAACGCTGGAAGGCACTTTCCCTTTTATAACCTGAGATTTTTCTATCTCTGACCAAGCTAATTGGCTACTCTCTCAAAATAGCCTCTTTTCCTGATTTGCCTTCTTTTGTCATCCTCACTCAAATTCTTCTACTCCCTTGAGATGAAATTCCTTTGTCTCCTTTAACTTGGCACCGTCCTCTGCCCTCGCTGCCGAGGCGGCCCAGACAAAGCCTTTCGTTTTGTGCCGCCACCGCTGCAGGCCCTTGTCCTTTCATGACCAGGGGAACGCGCCCCGCGCCCGCGTGCTCCCCGTAACACTGCCGATTCATCTGCTAAAAACACTACTGATGTTCTTTCCTGGCTCCACAACCTCTGGCAACGCCCCACGATTGTTTCAGTTCTTTTCTTCCTGACTTCCAAGCCTCTTTCTGTGCCAGCTTCACCCAAGCCCAGTCTTAGAGACCACACCTTCCAAAATGAGCTCAGGGCTGCCGGCACCCTGGCTTCTTACTGTCGGTCTGGGAGCCTCTCCCCTGTGCCGGGCCTGCCCTGTGCAAGATGACCCGTCCCTCACAGCCCCAGGCCCCCGAGACGCCTAGCTCCTCTCCTAACTACTGCTTCTGTCACAAGAATCCATTCTGATGGCACTTCCTTGGGGTGTCTTACTATTTTGGGGTGGCTTTCTGCTTCCTGTCTGGGTTTCTCCTTTGTCTTTGGGTCTTTTCGTTTGTAACAGCTTTACTGAGATAGGATTCATTCATTTCTCATACATGATTCATTCATGTATGTTACCATACAAGTCATCCATCTAAAGTATGCAATTCAGTGGTTTCTAGAATACTTACAGATAGGTGTAACTCTTACCAGTCATCTTTACAGCACTTACCACATCCCCTACAATCCTCTTATTCTTTAGCTATCAGACCCGCCCTCCCCATCCCCCAAGATACTTCCTTGTCGTCATACCTCAAACAAGAGACTTATATGACATGTGGCCTCTTGTATCTGCATTCTCATCAATGCTTCTTCCTGCATTGCGGTTTGGGGTTCATCCCTGCTGTAGCATGTACAACGGGCAGTTCCTTCCTTTTTATGGCTGAATAATACTCCACTGCATGGACACATCACATTCTACTTGTCCACTCACTAGCTGATGAACATGGGTTGTTTCCGCTCTTTGGCCATTATGGAGAATGCTGATACGAACATTCATGTACACCACATTTTTGTGTGGATGTGTTTTTATTTCTATTGAGTATGTAGACCCAGGAGTGGAATTGCTGGATGAAGTGGTAATTCTTAAGTTTAACCTTTTGAACAACTTTCAGACTCTTTCCCACAGTGACCGCAGTGTCTTTATAGTCTCGGCAGCGATGTAGAGGGTTCTGATTTCTCCACATCCTTGTCAACACTTGTCATTACCTAGCTGCGCTTCTAGCCATCGTCATGGGTGTGAAGTGGCATCTCAGTGTGGTTTGAATTTGCCCCTCTTTCATGATTAGTGATGTTGTATATCTTTTTGTTTGCTGACTGGTCAGCGTTTGTATGTCTTCTTTGGCGAAATGTCTATTCAGATCCTTCAGCCACATCTATTCATATCCTTTGCCTACTCGTTAATTGGGTTATTTGTGTAAGTTCTTTGTTCTGGATGCATAGTCTTTATCGGCTATGACTTGCAAATGTTTCTCCCTTTCTGTGGGTTGTCTTTTCATTTGCTTGATTGTGTTCTTTGATACACATAACTTTTTATTTTGATGAAGTCTAATCCATCTGGGTTTTCTTTGGTTGCTTGTGCTTTTGGTGTCCTATCTATGAATCCACTGCCAAAGCCAAGGTCATAAAGATTAACCCTTATTTTTAGTTCTAAGAGTTTCATTGTTCCAGAGCTGACATTCAGGTCTCTGATCCATTCTTAGTTGTTTTTTTTTATAGAGTGCGAGCTAGGTCTCTAACTTCATTCCTTGGCATTTGGAAATTCAATTGTTGCACAGTGTCATTTGTTGAAGAAACTTTTTTCCCACTACATTATTTTGGTAGCCGTGTCAGTCAACCACCGACCCTGGTGTGTACGTGATACCGGTGGTCAACTGATTGATGCGTCTCTGTACACACACACACCTACAGGTTTCTCTCTGGATCCTCAGTTCTCTTCCATTGCTGTATATACTCAGTCCATCTTGTATATCATTAATGAGCTATTTGATCTATAAGACTAGAGGAACTCCATTATGATTATTATAATCGTTAGTCACTGAAGAAGTGCTCATGGTAAAAACAACTAAACACAGAGTGGAAGGAGATCCAGTGCTCCTGCCCCGACTCGAGGGACGTGGCCGTTGTGAGTGTTTTGTGTGTAGGTCAGACAGACGCGGGCAGTGGCACATGGACATGTGTAAAGGCACAAAAGCAGTTCACATATGAGTATATATGTGTACAGTGACATTTCAGCTACATTTGCATATCTGTATTTTTTATAATTGTGCACATCTTTTTACAAAACGGAATGTTCTATGACTTTAGACAGCAGCAGTGCATCCTGTGCTTTCTTCCGTGAAGGTGCGTGTATGGCTGACCTCATTCTTTCTTAATGGGTCCATAATATCTCATGGAATGTTTACACTATCAGGTCTCTAACCAGCTCCTATTGTTGCATATTTATGTTGCTTCCTCTTTTGCTCTATTCTGATGCTGCTCTGTATGTGCGGGAGCACTCTTCTCGGCTGGATACCTGGAAAAGTGGAGTTGCTGATTGTGGCTTTTGTCTTAAAGTCATTTTTAATGTCTTCCTCTCAGCTGTGCTTTATGATGCCTTGCACATATTAGGCATTTAATAAATATTTACTGAAGTGAACTCTTAAGGGTTTTTATTCTGGATTTATCCCTAGCTTGCTATTTCATTTCAGTAAACTGTTTTATGACACCCTCATGCCTATTTCACGTCCTCTCAAATGAATGAAAGCTTTGGTTAGCTGGTCTTCGTTAGGGGGAGCTAAGGTGGAGCGAGGCAAGTGGTGTTGCGATGGTCGGTTTTGTGTGTGGCCCTGGGGAGTACACAGAGGTGAGTAGGAGGTAGCTCCAGGTATTTACCACGCCACTAGGATGAGGCAGGTAGGACAAATGGTATTTCCCTAAGAGACACACTTGTTTTAGTGGGAGTATAAAGGAAGGGGAGAAATAACACTTGGGTGCTGTCAGGGACGGCTTCACAGAGGAGGGGCCATTGAGATGGGGCAAGGGTATGATTTGGAGAGGTAGAGATGCACCAGGGTGGGGGCCCTGGTGATACATCTCTACAGAGCAGCATACTGGGTTCACAGCAGGTAGGCTTGGGTCCCATGCACGGGGGAGCAGTAGGAGATGAGGCAGGAAGCGAGTGGGGGGTGTGCTCTGGTCCATCTGGCATCCAGACAGGTTGGCACTCATCTGGTAGGTGTTGGGCACCACCAGGGGTTTTTGAATACAGTTATCACTGGCGTTGTGCTGAAGGAAGGTGTGCCCAGTAAATCTGGGGTAAGGGTAAAGGGTCTTCATTTCCAGAAATTTCTGTGCTATAACTTCTCTCAATTCTTCCCTTAGCTGTCTGAAAATGTGGTTAACCGCATGAAGGACCCCAGCCAGCCCTCCAAAGTGGGGCAGCCAAGTCCTCCCCGTGCTCCGCCTTCTTCAGGTGGCACCGCTAAAGACCCAGGCAAAGGTATGGTGGGGTGCTGCGATTCTGTGGCGAGGGGGATTCTGTGAGAGAGGAAAGAGGACAGTGGTCGCAACGGAGCGCATTAGACTCTAGTGGGGCTCTCTCTGTTTCTGGGTGATGTGAGCAGCTGAGAACTCTGAGAACTGTCTCTCAGGACGGCAGGGCTCCCCAGGCCTGGCGGACGCTGTCTTCTACCGTGAAAGCAGCAGAGTTTAGGCCCAGCTTCTGCGGCAGGGGCCAGGCTGTTTTCTCCCACCGTTTCAGTTTCTCTAGATGTCAAAGATGAAATGAAAGGGCTTGGCTTTAAGGACCCCTAGAAGCAGTATGACCATTATTACTATTTGGTACGTCCCACAGAGTGACTGCGGTTTCTATGAAATGGGCAAGGGAGGGGGAGTTGTGTGGATACCTTTGGTGTGAAAGTCCAGTTTTGGTCCTGGCGTGGCTCCTGGGACACTTCACGCTGGGCTTCTAGAAGGACCCATCAGTACCTGAAGCCAGGAGCTTCGTTCCCTCTTCTGTTGTACCATCGTGAATGAAGAAATGTGTGCATTTCTCCCTTGTGTTAGCGAACACCACGGAACAGAAATATTATGATACTACAAATGGAAAACTCCTTGGAACAAGTGCTATTCCACTTGAGAAGTGATTGTGCGTGAGAATCTGGGCTTTTGCCAAACCTGTAGCTTGAATTTTTTCTCACTGATTGGCTGGAGGTGCCGTGCCACTGGGAGGTGGCCGTTGGGTAACCACTCACTGCGCTGTTCACCTTGTGTGCGGCCTCATGTTAGAGCTGCCTTTGCTGCTGCTCTTCCCTGTCAGGCGGGAGACTGCTGAAGGCAGAAGCCACACCTCCTCAGCACTTACCCAGTGCCAGCCAGTGACCAGACCGCGTGCCTATCTAATGGCACCCAACTCTAGTTAAGGGGCCCACTGTGTCGATTGTGGCATATGGTGTCATGCAATGATGCAATGCTAGAAGATGCCCAAGGTCCAGGGGAGCATGAAGGAGAGAGTAACACATAATTTTAGGGAGGGGCTTGAAGGGGAGGTGACTTTTGAGCTGGGTTTAGGCTGTGGTGAATAGCAGAGCATAGGCATGGCTGTTTGGGGGACTCGGAAGTGGCTTGCTGTCTCTGGAGTACTGGGGAAGGGGAGGTGGCATGTGGTGTGCAGGCTCACTTATGGAGACCTCTGTGCCATGCCAGAGAGCCCTAGCTTCATCCTCACAGCCAAGGGTACCAACTAGGCTTCCTTGGACCTCTACCCCAGTACCGTCTGCCTCAGGCCTTCCCAGAGCAATAGAGTAAATCAGTCTCTGGATTTGGATTAGCTGCAGATCTTTTTGGATATCTACCAAGGGTCTGAATGATATTCTTAAAACCTACACAAAACTTCCTTGTCCTCAACAGAAGGCTGACCTCCCCCTGGCGTCTCCAGCCAGCTAATGAGCGGGGTCTAGCAGGGCCCAGCCCACCTAAATGAACTGGATGAGCTGGTGAGAGGGAGAAAATGATGAAAAAGCGAACATAGCCCTAATACATTTTGCATGTATCAGTGTGAGCTTTGAAAGATAAAAGAAGCATTTGTTTCAGTTTTGGTAAGTTTCAGCAGTTTAAAAAGTCAGAATAGCAGTTCATTTGCCATTTGGTTTTCGTTATAACAAAGTGCTTTGCTCTTTAAAGGCTGCGTGTGAATTTGAGTTGCTGAATGCTGAAGAACAGTCAGCATAAATGGACTGTCTTGAAGTTGACTAATTTTAAGATACTTTACTTTTAAAGTCAGTTTTTGCTTTTATTTTAGTGATGGAACAAGATTAGAAAAAGAAGTTAAAATGAAATCCTTATGTCACACCATACTCCAAAATAAATGTTAGAGGAAATAAAGATTTCAATGTGAGACTCAAAGCCATAACGAGTACAATAACAGGTTGACTTTTTAAGAGCCCCATAAAGTGCAGAAACCTTAAATTAGGAAGAAAAGTGGGAAATATGAGCGATTAGATTTGATTTAGACAAAAAAAACCCAACATGAATCTTGAATGATAAACTAGGGAAGATCGTAGTTTCCCTTTAACGACAGGGATGCGTTCCAAGACCCCCACTGGATGTTGGGACTTCGGGTGCTACTCACTGCACCCCCCCAGCCCCCCACCCCCCTATACACACTGCTCTTCTGTGTGCAGGTTTAATTCAGAGCCCAGGACCAGAAGAGATCAACAGCAGTAACTCCTCACAGAATAGAGCAATTATAACAACTACTGCAGTAAAAGTTATATGAGTTTGGTCTTTCTCTCTCTCTTTCTCTTTTTACGATATTTATCTTATTACACATGGTACTTTCAGACCACGGTTGACTGGGGGCACCTGAACCGTTGTCAGCAGCCTACCGTGTAACATGGCAGATGTCAGTCTCATCATGTAAAGAGTCCTTAAAGAGCTTGGCGACAACTCAGTGGAAAAGGTGCACACATGGTCGCGGGCATGCCATGAGTGTCCGCTCCACTCGTGACTGAGGACGCACGCTATTTATGAGCGAGGGAGCAGGGAGCAAGCAGGCAGGGCAAGGGATTAGAGCCACTGTCCACAATAGAATTTGTAGTTATAAAAAAGGGAAACTCTATAAAAAGCAAAATGTACATGATAAATTCTGCTTCAGTAAAGGTTGTAAGTAAATAAAGAACAGGGCGCTTTAATGACAAAATCCAGGCGGCACAGTGCCCTTTCTCTCATCCCCAGCCGAGAGCCCGGCTGGCTCCTCAGGAGCGGTTTGCTGTGGCCTCCTGGCGGCTGGGGCCCTGCCGGGCGTCCTTCTGGGAGAGCCCGTCTGGAATCATCGGTTGACTGCTTTGGGCAGCGCTTCACTGAAGGGTTGAGTGCCTCTGAAAGGTCTTGGGCGTCAATAGCAGATCTTCTTATTACCACACAAAGCCTGGTTCTTCTGTAGTATTTTGTGCCATCCTGATCATTGCTGCTTTAGAGCCCTGGGATGGATACAGGAGCAGCCCATTCAAGGCCACAGAAAAGTGTGCAGCTTTGGCCAAAAGGTGTTTTGGGACGGGCGGAGGGTAGGGAAGTCAGCGCCTCCGGCATCAGCAAGTGGCGCAGAGAGTAGAGTGAGCTGGGTGTGCTCGGAGACCTGGAGTTGGTCGCCGTCAAAAGGCAGACCTGCTGACCGCCCGAGAGCCGCAAGACTCGATGTG
Source organism: Galemys pyrenaicus (assembly GCA_019455555.1). Taxonomy (NCBI): domain Eukaryota; kingdom Metazoa; phylum Chordata; class Mammalia; order Eulipotyphla; family Talpidae; genus Galemys; species Galemys pyrenaicus. Next base: position 224,533 of record JAGFMF010011681.1, on the reverse strand, counting down.
GGTTAAGACAGATCTAGGTTAGTGTGGGGTGTTTGACACCCTTGCATTACAAGTCTGTAGGGGGTACTCCGGGAGATTGGTTTAAGAGGAGAGACTCCCCACACCCCCTGCCAAAGGGAGACCCAAGGCTGCCTGGTCAGCTCGCAGCAGAGCGGTTCCGAGGCCTCGCCGGGCTGTGCGTGGGAGGTGACCTGGGTTGTGGTGTGGTGTGCTGGGGGATCGGGAGCCCGTGCTCGGCTCTGCCTGCAGTGGGCATCGCAGTCCTGGTGCCGAACTAGGGCGCTGGGGCCTTGGGCTTCATTCTCTCCCACGGGCGGGGTCAGTTACGATACCGGGTGTGCAGGCTCTGTCTGTGGGCGCATTCCTGAGCCCGTTCCTGGGGGACCGCTGTGACTGTTGATTTGGGCTGCTGCTGACAACGTTCTCTAACTTTGCAGACACCAGACCCACCAAGTCGGAGCACGGGGCGGACCAGCAGCCCTTTGGGCCGGAGGACTTCCTCAGGAGGTGAGCAGAGTGTGCTGGGGCTGCCGCCCGCCGCGCTGAGGGTTTGTCTCCCTCCTTTTATGCTGCCGAGAGCCCCGAAGTTCAGGTGGTGCTGGTCTTAATTTAACAGGAGGCGACACCAGAAGGCAGGTGGGAGAGCCGATGGCTGACGTTCTTGAACATTTGCTTTCCAGCGCTAGGGAGCACTAGTAGAGGAGTAGCTGGACCGTCTGTGCCAGTGCAGTGTGCAGGCACGTCGTAGCGCTAGGAAGAAGAGAGCACGGCCTTCCAGCTCTAGTGGAGCTGCCCCCCCGCGCTGATGACCCCACATCAGCACAGGCCACAAGCCGAAGTGCCGCCCCCCTCTGCGGTGGGAGCTGCCCCCCTCAGTGTGGGTAAGTGCAGTTCTTCCCATGGACTGTGGACTGCAGTCTGAGGCTGTGACTTCTTAGTTATGTGACCCTGGAAGTCACTGCCTCTCTCTCGCCCTCTGGGAAAGGCACGCTGATGTGACTGCCGCTGCTGGGCCTTGTCAGGAGCCGCACGGTGATGCAGGAGCGCTGGGGCGTGCGCCTGGCACGCGGAGTCTCGGGGAGTGCAGAGGTGGGACGGTGGGCTTGCCACGTCCCCGGGTACCTGACCTCTGACCGGTCAAAGGGCCCGGTGAGTCGGCTCCCGGGGTGCTCCCTGCAGCGGACCAGCCATACCAGGCCGTTCGCTAGGCATGGATTAGGTCTAAGAACTTCTCTTCCCTAATCATCAGTGTGCCTCCGAGAACAGCTTTCCTGAATCTTTTTCTTTGTGCTTTCACAAATTTAAAAAATGTTCAAGTAAGAAGCTGATGAAAGACCTAGGAAGTTCATGAAAGGAAAACAACTGGCAGACCCCTCCTCTCGCAGGGAGCGCGCTAGCGTTTGGAGCGTTTCTTCCAGCTGTCTTCTCTCCCAGCGCAGGATTACTTGTTCGAGGTTATGTAGAACCATGTCTTAGTCTTGTAATTATTTTCTGCGTGGTGTACCTGCTTTATAATCATTTTTATTGCTAAAAGTATTATTTACTATTGGGCGTCAACTTTCAGATTCGACCTGTGGATGAATCAAAGAACACCTTTTCGGACGGCGACGTGATACACCATGGTGCCTTTGATATGGCCTTGATCGCTGGACACTGAGTCTGCACTTTTCACACTGTAACAAATACTGTCACTAAGAGCATCTCGGTGCCAATAACTCTTTTCTCTCCAGGGTTATTTTACAAGACCAGGAGTAGGTCAAATGGCAGAGACACATTCAAGATGAAAGTTAAATGCTCAGAACAAAGGGCTGCTGTTCTCGGACCGCCTGAGCTCCCGAGTGGGGGCTGGGGACACGGGTTCCCGCTCTGCTGGCCCTCGTGGTAGGAGTGGCTGGCCCGGATCGAACCCACCCCTGAGGATCCTCACTGGCCTGTGCTGCCGGACTCCTTGCTGGTGGTCTGAACAGGCCTCCTCTCTTGCTCGTGTGTGCTGTCCTGGCAGAGGCAGTGTCACTGTGTCCCCTCGCTCTGGGGATGCCACTGACGCGCGGCCTTGGGGGCTCTGAGGAGAGTGGGTTTCACAGCCCCAGAGCCGCCGGCCTGCTGACGGAGCACTGCCACTCCCAGCTGTGCCGTCTGCATCTGTTCCTCCGTCTCCCTCTGGCACAGGTATAAACAGGAGCAGGCCACTCTCCAGGAAGAGCTGTTCCAGGTGGCAAAGAGGGAGAGAGAGGCAGCAAGGAAGCACTGGAGTGAGTCCCCGCAGCACCGGGAGGGCAGCGCTGACCAGGAGAAGTGGAAGGCAGCCCAGCTGGTGAGTGCAGCTCCCCGGGGATCCGTCTGGGGCCTCGGTGTGGGGACGGGGTCCTCCCCCTTGGAAAGGGTGTCTTTCTCCCAACCGTGGACTTAGAGTCTTCCATCGGGGCTCTGTCACTGATTTGCTTTGCTGCCTCTCGCCTGTGTTCTCAGTGTTTGCAGACCTCAGGCTGCTCACCACAGGGTGCTCCTCCGATGCTCTGCTCCCCCGTGCGTGCGTGCGTGGTGGTATGTGTGCCCGCAGGGTGTGGAGGGAGAGGACCGGGGGCTTGAGGCCCCGGTGTGATGAGCGAGATGGAGAGCATCATTTGCAGAGCAGGCAGTCTGGATGCAAATTCTAGCTCCCTTCTTAGCAGCTGGGGCACATCTCTGAACCTCCGGGAGGCTGGTCAAGGATCTTGTTGGCACATAGGATTCCCTGAGGGAGGCGAGGAACGGGCGCCTGTCCAGGGCTTAGCACGTGCCCGACAGATCCTGAGAGGTGCTGTTGCTGCTCTACCATCGCAGCGAGTGGAGGCTTGTTTCAGAGCACGGCACTCTAGGCGCTCCACGGCGCTGATTCAGCGGCTCGCTGGTGCCTCCAGGGTCCTGCTTCTCCTCACGCTGACTTCCTCAGGGTGCCCGTGCAGCCTCGCCGGCTGCAGTCCCCACAGTTAAACCGCAGCTGCTCCTGCCCCAGGCCTCACGCAGACAGGATGACACTTGGTAGGAGAAGGGTGGCTGTGTTGGCTCTGTGTGCAGGGAGCACGTCTCCAGAAGCTCTGAGCGGAAGTCCTCTTCCATCATTGGCCTGAGTTGCACTAGGTTCCCCCACCCCGTGGCTCGGCCAGTCCTCAGGAGAGGGACAGGGAGGGCCCACTGACCGGAGCCAGTTCTCTTCTAGTCACACACGCTGGGGAGGGCCATGACTGACACGAGGAGGCCAGCGAGGGATGGCAGTCAGTAGCCCCTAGTCATAGGCTCAGGGGCAGGAGACCAGGAGCAGCCTTGCCCTGCTCTAGGTGGGTGGCGTGGCACGCCATGCTCCATGGAGGGAAGCTGGAGATGATGTGCGACGGCCACTTGGCACTGTGCTTCGGGGAGCGGAGGCCTCTGCTTAGTGCTCGAAGTATGTAGGAGGCACATAAGAAATGCTGGTTGAACCAGGCCTCGGGAAATACAATGTCAGTGTGTGATCCTGGAGAGATTTTCAGTCCAGTTGGGAAGACAGACTCTGACCCAGAAATGTGAAGAAGGCCAGTTGGGTGCAGTGACTGGAATGGGGTTCAGGCCGTGTGCTCGGGAATGAGGAGCATTGCTATGGGCAGAGACCTTCCCGTGGTCTTGAGTGATGTGGGCCGAGGGGCCACTGGGCCAAGACAGCCTGCTGTCCAGGAGGTAATGGGGCAGAGGGAGAGAAGAGAGTGGGTGTGAAGCCGGATTGTAGAAGGCCGTGGACACTGTGAGGAGTTAACCCGCAAGACAGCCCGCAGCCACTCGGAAGCAGGGGAGGGTTTCCAGAAGCTGGTAGGGGGGAGAGCGGCGTGATGTGACTTGTGCATTTAGAATCCTGCGGGTGCTGGGGACGGCGGCTGAGCGGCGAGGAGTGGGGCTGGGCACGGGGTTTTAGAGGCTCTCAGTGAGTTTCTGAGGGGCAGGCAGGTTTCACCTCTGTGCAGGCGCCTGACAACCCAGTGAAAAGGACCCTGGTCCCCGAGGTGAAGGGTTAGTTAGCACGGTGTGAGCAGACGCCACCGAGGGACAGAGACAGCCGCCTGCCCTGTGTGGGGATCGCTCTGCTTGCTCGGAGCGCTGATGCCCGCGAGAGGGAGGGCACCGCTTCCCTCCGCCTCTGCACTGAGGTTGGTCCCACCTCCTCAGCCATCCCGGGAGAACCTCTACTTCACCCCGCCCTGGGGTCGGGGCTTGCACACCTTCAGGTGCGTGGGCTTCTTAATGAGGGGTGACTAGCATAAGGAGAGAATATTCTTTCTTGACTTCCTCCTCCCAAGCTCCTAGGGAATAGTGCAGTAAGTGACGTCCTTCGTTTTCAAAGTAGTTCTTAACTACGTTTGTGGGCGTTCCTGTGTTTTGATCATTGAATGTCAACTTTCCAGCTGTGCCCTCCATGCCTGGCTTCCTCTGCTGGAGCTACGTCTCCTTTCCCCTGACTGTGATGGCAGGAGCTGGGCCCAGCGAGACCCCCTCTGGGACATTCTGTTTCCACTGATTGAGGGGGCCGGCCGTCCAGGCCTCGTGCTGCGGGCCGTCTTCTGCTCTCCGGCCCCTTCAGGCATTCTTGGTCTGCTTGGCCCTCCTGCCTTGCTGGTGACGCGCCGTCTCGGGGCTGACGTTGGTTTCTCCTGGATGGTGCTGTCACAGATACGAAGCAACACAGGAGCCTGGTTTGTGGGGTGTACCCCCAGTTTCTGTTCTACATGAACAGAAAAGGGAAGCTGGTACCAGGTGCTGTTCTAAAGTCACTTGGGGCATGAGGTGCAGAGCCATGGCTGCTACGCCCGTTAGGGTTGGTGTGTACAGGCCAGCTGGCAGTGGACATGCTTTCAGATCTGTTCTTTAGATTTCAAAATAATGGGAGAACTACAGGGAGAAGAACCTGAACAGGAGCATGGAGAATTTCCCTTCCTCATCTGTCTCCCACATGGAGAGGATGGACGGTCCTGCCGGGCCTGGGGCTCTCGTGTCTGGATCCCAGCACATCGTCCCAGCCGTGGGTCCACCATGAGCCCCGAGGCCCACCTAGCGTGGTCGCTGGCGGGCGAGTTTATTGCCCGCTTCTCCCTGGTGCCTTCTCTGCCAGCGAGCTGGGGCCCTGCCCTGGGCCTCCCTGGTCTGGAGCCTTCCCCGCGAGCGTGCTGAGTGCAGGCTGACACTGACACGCGGTTCTGCCCTCTGCCTGAGGTGATGTTACCACGCTGATTGTTTTATTCCCCTTCTGCATGAGGGGATGATTCAGCTCATCATTGGGAAAAGTTCATAAAGCTAATGACAAGGAAAGGTAGTGATTTTTATAACCCACTTCGGATGACAAAGGTGTTAACCATTTGCATCCGGCGCAGCGGTGCTGCGACACTCCTCGCGTGCGGATGCTGCTTCCCGCTTCCTGCCGCCTGCAGACTGCAGGGCCCCGCCTTTAATCGGGGTGAGGGCCCTGGTGTCCCTGGAGCCTCCTGAGGTGCATTTCCCACTGAACTGGGGGGAGGAAGTTCGGGGTCCAAACAGAACATTTTAGAGAGAAATAGGAAGAACAGAGGTTTCTTGGGCTGAGTCTTCTGATGGGGAACTTTAAAAATCCAGCGGGTGGAGTAATCAAGGTCTGGCAGAAGCTTTCCTTTAGGGGAGAGTGACATTGTGAGCTCGCCTGTTGGATTTCTGACACATTATTAGGTAGGTGAGATGGCAGTGCCCCCGATAGGGAGTAAAACTCTCATTTCTTTTTGTTTGGTGAGCAATTCTTTTATTACACACACACACACACACACACACGATGTGCCTGTTGCGCGTCATGTACTGGTTAGTTTCTTAAGAAGTGAAATAATTGAGGGAAAGCTCCTGTCTTGAGAAGATCTGTTTATTAGGAGAGCTGAATCTTCTCAGAAGTGACCATGCAGTTGTGCCAGGGGACAGCGGCACCCGTGGAGGGAGGAGGCAGCAACACCACCTCTTTCTGCTTGCGTGGGACGGTCTTCTCGGATGAGGTGACGTGTGAGTTGGAACCTGAAGACGGGCTAAGAGTTTGCCAGGTAGAGAAGAGTGAGCGAGTGAGGTCGGACACTGTGGGATCCAAGGCCCAGTGCCGGGAGGGGACAAGCCACTTGGCTGGGGCCCCAGCAGGCGGGTGTGGCAAGAGGGTGGCTCTAGGGTTGTGGACGTGGAATGGAATTCTGGAAGTCTGATGGGGGAGACCGGGGAGCAGTTTTCTTACTCTTCAAAGGAGAAACAGCCACAAGCAGAGAGAACCTCTCCGACAAATGTCAAGCACTGGGAACAATCTTAAATGGCAGATAAAAAAGCGGGGACCAAACCCTGGACAGAGAGCAGTAGCGGGCTTGTCTAGCAGGGCGCGCCCATCCCGCCTGAGGACACGAGAGTGCTCCCTACGGCTCAGGTTTGCGGAGGAGTTTTGATCTGTTTTTGCGCCCTTGTCACTGTTCAGCTGTCTAAGAAGCTGTGACCTTGTGAACTCTGTAGTCATGCTCTTAAGAAAATGTCAGATTCATGAGTTTTTTGAATTGCAATTTTCTGAAATCACGGGAGGGAAGATTTGTTTTGGCTTTACTGGAGCTCTAGCCCACCTCCCTGGTTCTTTGTAAGGCTCGTTTCCTTCAGATCGCAGATTCCTAAGGATGGGAACTGTGGCTGATCGTCTTGGAGTGCTGCGGCTTCTGGGGGCCACATCACAGAGAGCCAGCAAATTCCAGATGCACGTGGATGGTTAGGGAAGGGCAGGTCTGGGGGGAGGGTGGTGGCGGCCCCTCCCGCTCTGGAGACTGTACTGCGGCCCTGGGGACCTCTCGCAGTGCATGGCGAGTAGGTGGGAGCAGGCCCCAAGCACCCTTCTCTAGTAAAGTGGGAGCAGGCCCCAAGCACCCTTCTCTAATAAATGGCTCTGCACCCAGTCCCAGTGTGTGTGTGTGGGGGAGGGTATATCCCACACCGGCAGGCAATTCTTTGACACTCCGGCTGGATGTCCTGCAGTTCCACTTATTTCTGACACCATCTATCTAGAGGCAGCGTCAGATGCCCCAGAGTGCGGGGTCAGCCCTGTGAGACCACCTCCCCCGCTTTTAGACACCAGTTGCAAGCCCAGGTTGTCATTTGTGCTTTGACTGACTATAATTGGAGGTTCCAGTGACCCCCTCTTTCGGTTCGGTTAATTTACTAGAGCAGCTCACAGAACCCAGAGAACCATTTTGCTTCAGACAAAATAGTTTATTATAAAAGGATATAACTGGAAACAACCAGATGGAAGAGAGGCAGAGAGCAAGGTGGTGGGGAGAGGGCACAGAGGTTTCAAATCTCCGTGTGTCCCCAGCCTGGAAGCTCTCCAGACCTGCTCCTTTGGGGCTTTATGGAGCTTCATTACACAGACATGACGGGCTGAGTCGTGGACTGTTGTGGCTGAACTCAGTCTCCGACCTCTCTCCCGGAAGTGCCAGTCCGTCAGCCACAGGGCTGGTTCCGTGGCACCCAGCAGCCTTCCTACGTGTGGTCCAAGTCAACTCAGGAACACAGCAGATAACACCTCTCACACGGGAAATTCCGGGATTTCACGAGCCCCACGTCAGGAGCCAGCTGAAGACCAAATATACATAAATCACAAAATCACGTCTAGAAAGGGTAGGATCTTGCAGTCTGACCTTTTCCAAAACAAAGAGCCTTTTGGTGTAGTGATGTCTGGCATCAACCAGGAAGACGCTTGTGTGACCCTGTGGCTAGGACTTTGGGTTCGACGGGGCAGGCCTGGGTGCGAAGCGAGGTGTCCTCACTCCTAGATGTAACTCTTTGGCGGGTGCTTCGTTTTACCTCTGAGTGGCCTGGGGGCTCTGGTGGCCTTGTGGTGAGGAGGAGGACCAGGTGAGGGCTGTGTGGTGGGGTGAGTGAGAGGTGCCACAGAGGCCGGGCCTCCCCTGGACAAGGTCCCGGATGGTGCCAGTGGGCAAGGAGAAGGTCTCTTGTTGGTGGGACCCAGTGGAAGGAGGAAAACTTGGGGCTGCCTTCTCTTTAGGGGAAGCTGCTGCTCCGTGGGCTTCTCAGATTAAAACCCAGGGACGATGGAGTCTGGGAAGGAAGGTCCCGACACGGGTAGAGCGAGGCGTGCAACCAGAGCTCCTTCATTTGAGAAGTTGGGATTCCAAGTGGGTTTCACAGCCTGGGCTGATTAGGGCTTTGTGGCGCCTCCTCCCCTCCCCGCCTCACAGATCTGCAGATGCCTCTAGTTTTCCCTCCCCAGCTCTGGGCAGCGCTCAGGTGACCTCTGCTGTGTGCTGACAGAAGCTGGAAATCCTCATTAGCTGCTAACTTTGTTAGGCAAATGGCTGATTGCGGTTCCATTCCTGGTGTCATTGCTTCTAATTAGCAGATCGCATGTCTACGAAATGTCTGGTAGCACCAGGGATGAGCTAAAGAGGCTGACAGCTGGGGCTGGGATCTGGCGAGAACTGTGAAGGAAGCCTTTTCTCTTCAGCCTCTGGGGGGACTCAGCTGCCGACCTCAGCCAGGCGCCCTGGCCCTGTGTGCCTGATGGGCCCCACGGGATCCGAGCTGCAGACTCCCTGGAAAAACCCTGCAGGGACGGGGTGGCCTGAGTGGCTGGCAGAGGCCGCGAAGCCGCAGGTGGTAACTCACTGTCCCGCCTCGTTTCTCCTGAGACGTCTGGGGCCTGGCTGAGAGTTTAGGCAGTTTTGTGATGTGAGTGGTCCTGTGTGACCGTGTGTAAGCTTAAAGTCGTAGGGGATCTGACTTCAGAAAAGGGGGCGTCCCTCACGGCAGATTGCCCTGGGCCTCAGAGGCAACCGCGCTCACCCACAGTGCCATTTGGGCCTCACAGATCTGTACCCCTTCTGTCCTCTCCTGAACCACCTGTCCGCCCCCCGCCACCCTGCTGCCCGTGCCTGTGGGTCGGGGGGTGCCCCCACACTTCTTCTGTCCTGCTTGAGCGACACTGGGCTGGCACCTGCCCACTTCTCCACATGCCTCCAGGAGACCAGCAGGCCTGGGGAGAAGGAGGTTCACGGCTTATTTTAAGTCATTTATGCAGTTTATTCACATAGTCTCTGGGGAGCTACCATTCTGCCTTTTCCTTTTTGTGAAAAAATGTTTTAGATTTGTCAGTTAAGCAGACTGTTTGCCCTCTTGGGTAGATGCCATTTCTGGCTACTGGCAAGGTAAAGAATCATGAAGGGGTGATTTGGTTGACAACGCCAGTGGAACAGGAGCGGCGCCTCGGGGATCCCCCTTGCTTCACTGTCCCTCAGTGGCCTAAGCCAGAGAGCCCTGTCCGGTGTCCGGGCTCCAGCGTGTCGGGTCACCGCGTGTGTCGTCAGGCGCAGCTTGTCTGTAACGGGTCCAGGTGGCGTGGCTTACACATGGGTGTGTTCAGCAAGCGGCGGGGGCAGACAGCCCGGGTCGTACAGCAGCTGGGCGGTTGGGAGGGGCCCAGAGTCCTTTGCTCTGCCATCCTCCGTGGCCTTCCTCATGGCTGCAGGATGGCTGCTGTGCCTCCCGCCATCATGCCAGCTTTCCAGTTACGGAGGAGGAAGGGCCCAAAGCCTTTCCCAGTGGAGTCCTGTTATTCTGTGCGAAGGGACACGTTTCCCAGGGCGCTCATCAGCAGCAGAACTGTGAGGAGTCAGTTTAGATGGGCGCCTGGGCTGACGCCTGTTGGGTCTCCCTGCCCACCCCCCCCCAATCGATGATGTGCTTTTTAGGAAGAAAGTGCTGGACACTGGCAGCTTGGAGGAAGGAGCCCAGCCCCAGGCCTGGGCCTTTGCAGACCGGCTCTGACGGACACACGCCTTGGCCTCTGCAGCTCAGATTCCTGCATGCCGACGCCCCTGAGGGAGCGGAGCCTGCAGTCTGTGCAGAGCCCCACAGTGGTGTCAGCTCTTCCGTCGCCTGCGCCCCTCGCCCGCGGGAGCTGGCAGAAGCTGCTGCAGTCCACGGGCGGAGGCCAGCACCGGGCTGGGGTGTGGCCTCCCCGTGCTGTGGCTCTTCTGAGGAGCCCAGTTCGTCATCCCCTGCCTCAGACCGTCCAAGCCGCATGCGTGTCCTCTCCTGACTCGAGTTGAGCTGGCGCCCCAGTGCCCGCGCCTTCCAGGCAGTGCTTTCCTCCTACCCAGACAGGAGCTGTTCAGCGAGCCCCACTCTTGTGGGCGGAGCACCCCACGCCCCCCGCAGCGTCTTCTGCTTCCTTTTTGGGGCTGGTGGGATGTGCCTGGGGATCTGGGACTCTGCTCTTTGCAGGGACTGGGGTGGTCGGCAGGCACTAGCGGATGCCGAGGTCACCGTACGTGCGCAGGGCATCTGCATAGCTCCATGCCCGGACCGAGCCGCACGCGGGTCCTGGCCCCACACGGCCCACGGTGCTGGCTGCCCATTCTCCTGTGCTGACGCGGGCCCTGCCCTCTCTCGCAGCCTTCCCTGCACACACGGCCCTTCGTGGCCTTTTGCTCTCTGGGCGTGGTGATAGTTTCCCCATGGCCTCAGAGCCCCCCTGGCCTCGGCGACCCCCGCTCCTCTCCTCGTCACCTGCACCCCGTTGACCACATGCGACGCGTGCAGAGCAGGACCAGCAGAAGAGCCTCTGCTCTCGGGGCTCCCAAGTGTCAGACAATGTCGAACATGGGGCCCATTCTCTAGTTGGCTGGTCGGACACGATGTCGGCACCTTATCTTCACGCTGACACACGCTGGACATTAATAGAAATACATCGGCAGGGCACATGTGCGGAATTTCAAGCAGCCGCGAGGGCTGGTGCTCTCGATAGCCTATTGTGTGCTTAACCTCTTCCGGAGAGGTTTTTGATGAGAAATGAGTAAGACTGCGGCTCTGCAGCTGGGCATGTGGCAGGTTTCCTTTCTTCCTTACCCCCTTCCCCTTCTTGATTCTTTCAGCGCTTCCTTAATCTTCGCTCTGGCGGAGGGGGCTCTCCCGCTGAGGAGTCTTCTTTAATCCACTGCTGCCTGGGCAGGCTCCGCTGTGCTCCCGGACAGACGGGCCAGCCCAGGGGTGTGGTGCGGCTACAGGGGCCCGGGAACCACGAGAACCTTCTTCTCGGTCTAGGTCTGGGTTGTTTGGCCCTGACTTTCTCACCCCGGCCCTGGGCAGGGCCTACCACTCAGTGACTGCGCGTGGGCCCCTGGCCCGCTGGCTTCTCTCTGAGCTGCTCGAGGCGCCGGGAGGTGCGTTCTTGTCGTCCTGCATCTCATCTTGTCCCTCCTCGAGAGCGGCTGGTGATGCCTTTGAGTTTTGGTTGAGTCTAGAACCCTGGAAAAGAGACTCGCTGAGGAGATCTGGGTCTTTCGTGGTAAGGGGGTGGGTCTGGTCACCGTGGGTGGCCTGAGGGCACTGGAAGAGACCTGTGTCTCCCGTCATGCAGCACAGCTTCCCCAGCTGGAGCCTGCAGGTCATAGTGCACAGAGCTCGGCTTAGGGTGGGGCGCACCGGACTCCTGCTGTGGGGTCCTTGAAAGAAATCCTCCGGAAGCCTGAACAGCCTTCCCTGCGGTCAGTTTCTCGACGGTGTCCCTCCACCTCGCTTCTGGCGCTGCCTCGTTCTGTTGCACGTTGGAACCTGCATCCTAAACTCTCCTCTGCCCGCTCTCCCTGCCCCCATCCTCCCCGTTCTTCCTGGTCCTCCTCTCCCAGATGCCGTCCCGACTAACAGCCGGTCTCAGCCTTCCTTCGTCCTGGCCTCCGTCCTTCCTCTGCGCCCACTCTGCCGGATTTCAGTCATGGCTAATCCCTGTACCCTGGGTCTCTGCTCCCGGCCTGGGCTCCTGCTGGCCACCGCGGGGTTACCCTCCCTCTGCTGCCTCATCCTCCCTTCCCCCAGCCCTCTGGCAGGTTCTCACCTGCCCATCCCATGCCCTCTGCACACTCACTGTCCAGTCCTGACTCAGTTTTCTCTGTCCATGCCTCGCCATCCTCTCTTCCTCTCCTCTTAAAAGAGGGAGCAGACCCGCTCTGTCTATGGGTCTCCCCTGCTCCCCAGCCGGGACTTGTCTCCCTCCTGCTTCCCACCTCACCTCTTCCCTGTCTGGAGCCAGCAGCCTCTCCAGCTCGTAGAACCTTGAACTCATAGTGGTGAAATCATAACCCTGCTTCTCAAACTCAGTCAGCTGGGCCTTCCCTTCCACTGGTCCTTTGTTCTCAGAAACCGCCGGCTCTCCTTCCCGACAAATCTGATGACCTGCCCTCTGTTCCTGCCGCTGGGAGGGCAGAGAGTTTGGCAAGCAGGTTCCGACTTGAGCTGTGCAGCAGGACAGAAGCAGGACAGAACTGACGGCAGGAACGGTTGTTCAGCCCCAGGATGATTTCTGTAGAACCCACCACAGTAGATACGTTTTCCTAGACGCTAACATGTGACTTCCCCTGAGCCCCACGCCACGAACCACCTGGCTTTAACTCACTTCTGCGAGCCCCGTGCCCTCACGCTGTGTGCTGGCCCTGCCCCTCGCATGGACCCTGAGGGTGGGCGCTGCCGCCCCCGCTGGGCTGGGTACACAGCCGTGACACAGGCTCAGCCTGCTGGGGCCCACGGCCTGGTGGAAACGCAGTAGGCAAGTGCGGACTCGGCCAACTCCAGTCTCGGGACACCAGTGCTGTCCCAGAACAGGTGTTTGGAGAGAGGCAGGAGCCTAGCTTAGACGGAGGCGTGAGGAGTAAGGCTCCTTTGCGGATGGGGTGTTGAGCCCTCACCCAGAGGGAGAGCTAGAATGGGGTCAAGGATAGGGACGAGGGCGCTGTGGTCAGAGGTGGGTGCGGTAAAGGTCCTTGGGGTGGGAGGGAGCCTGGGAACTTAGGAGAACGTCTTCAGGGATGGGTGAGCCCAGGGGCCAGGCTGATGGGGTCTGAGCAGTGCTGGTGGCTGGGAAGGGCTCTCCCCTGGCTCTGTGCAGGATGGTGTTGGTGGGGGGGGCGGCCTGGAGGTGGCAGGTGGAGGAGGGAAGCCTCCGGAAGCCTGGTGGGGGTTCACGACGACCCACAGCGGTGTGCAGCGGGTGGGAGAGCTGCACGGAGAAGCAACGGCAGTTTGGGAGGTGAGTGCGCGGGTGAGGGGATCACGTGCGGGCGTGGTTCTCAGACCTCTGACTGGAGCCTGGTGCCCTGACCGACACAAGAGGCCCCAGGAACGACCCCTCCCACGCTGCGTGCCCCGTGGTCTGGGCGAGCAGCAGCCGGTGGAGGCTGAGCTGCTGTAGGGAAGAAGCCCCCAGAGAGCTTCTGTTTCAATTCGGGTCACATCTCGAGCGGGTGGACAGTCTTGGGCTGCGAGGGTCGGGCCCCAGGAGGTTGCCCCAATTCTCAAGGTGCCAGGCCCATGGGAAACAAAGCAGGGCCAAGTGTGGGTCACCTTGCCAGTCATTTCAAAGACTGTTTCCACACTATCTTATTGTCAGAAAGCAATCCCATGGCCACACCCCAGTAGGGGTTTCTTGGGCAATGTAGTGTAGCTGGGTGCCCCCCGAAACACTGAGGGGAGTGGGTGTTGGGAAATCTGCCCCTATTGTCCATTGCCTCTTGTTCCCCTCAGAGACGCCGGCTTCTGCCTTTGGCCTGACCTCTGTCAGGGTTTCGGATTTTCAGGTGCTGGTTGGCTATGTCCCTCCTGACGCCTTCAGGTAACTGGAACTGAGAGTGTCCAGAGCAGAGCCTGTCGTCTTGCACACCTGGGCTTCGGTCTTTCACAGTATTGTGCTGTCATGATCAGCGGTCCGTGCGCAGCAGTCAGCAGTGGAGGCCCCTGGGGAAGGCACACCACTCGCACCCTGCAGACGGTTAGGGACGCAAGTGCAGAGCTGCATTGTTGGGCTTCTTCTGCGTGGTGGTCGGCTGGTCTTGCAGGCAGCTGGCTTTCGAGGCTTCTGCTGAGACCTCAAACACGTGTCTGTTGTGTTGAAGATGCTCCGTCAGGATGCTGAATGTGGCATGGCACACAGCTCTAACCTGGCCATCTGTCCACAGTTGGGGCCTGGCCAGACCTTGTAGAGGGCGGTGTTTTCCAGCGGGACGCAGAGAGACGTCCTCAAGGGCTGGGGATGCCTTCCCTGAGCTGGGCGGGCAGAACGAGGAGGAGGGCTGAGGTCAAGTCCAGCTGGCCTGGACACCGTGGCAGCTTGCCAGAGGGACTGGGTCTGGGTGAGCATGGCTTCCCCTGGAGTGGGAGGCCCCGGTGAACTCCCCAGCCTGCTCCCAAGCCCGCCCTTGGGTGAGCAGACCCACCCAGCTCTAATGCTAATTCCCTCCGCAATGAGCCTGAACTTCCCCGCATCCCAGTTAAAGCCAGCCCATTAGCGCTGCCCCATCTGTCACCATAAACGGAAAGTTCTTCTAACAGGTGGGCAGGCAGTCCTCCCATGCTAATGAGGAGGCGGTGGGATTCCCACGGGGCTGGCGGCGCTGTCTCAGGCCCAGCCTTTGCCCTCTTCTGCGGGAAGACACAGCTGACCACAGACGGTTGGTGCTCGGGGCTGACCCCACACGAACCTCTTGACCTCCAGAGGCTCTGGGAAGGGTGGGAGAAAGCCAGTGGGTGGGGCCGTCTCATCTTTCTTGCCCGCTGTTTTTCCCTGGAGTCACCGCCAGAACTGGAGAAAGGGAATGTGTGTTTTCATCTTTCATCCGGCCTGGTGGGGCCTCTAGGCGCCTGGTTTTCTCCTCCTGGATCTGATAACACTTTTCCGAACACAGTTGCTTTTTCTTCAGAGGAGGAATGTGCCTGCCGTGCCCTAACTTGATTCTTGTCTCTGCTCGCTGGGGGAGCAGTCCTTTGCTGGCCCCTGGCCGGAACCTGGGATCTGGTGTTTGGGAATGGAGGTTTTCATTTTGTGTCTTGTCCGGAAGCAGGACTCGGAGCCAGAGGCGCAGCGTGGATCCGGGGGCCAAGTTGCCTGGGAGCGCGTCTTGCTCTTGGTGCTCGTCGAGGGCACGCCATTTCTCGGCTGTGCCTGGTGTTGAGTGCGGGGGGCGGCGTGCCTGGCGCCGAGGCTGTCTGAGGACTTCTCGAGACAGCGCGTGGAGGGAGCTTGGGGCAGGACGTGGCGTTAGCTCGTGGCCACGCAGAGGTGAAAGGCCGCACGAGTCCCTGAATCTGCCCTGTCCCCTGTGCTTACCAGCCGCCCCCCATGCTGCCTAAGTCGGGGCGCCTCCTGATGCCCCGGTGGGACTCGCCCACTGGGTGGCTGTGGGCTCTCTCCTGAGCCCTCTCTTCAGGCGGGGTTGGCGTCGGTCATCTCCGAGCCCGTGCCACTGAGTCTCTCTGGCGCAGGCGCTGCTGGTTAGGGCTGCGCAAGGATGGGGACGGAGGCTGGACTGGGAGGAGAGTGGGGCTGATTCTCCCAGCTTCTCACTCTGTCCCCGCTCCCTGGGGATCTATGCGGTGTCCACCACCTCAGTCTAGTGAATGAAGTCTGAGGCGGCTTTGTCCTGGAGCGGCTTCCTGGCCGCCGTACCGGCCACTAGGTGGCAGTGTTGGGCCACGTGTTGGCGTGAGCTAGGCGCTGGCCTGGGGCAGGCCTGGGAGGGAAGGCCCCCTTCCCTAGACTTGCTCTCCTAGAGGGCCTGAATCTAGCCAGGCCCTGAGGCTCCGGAGCCTGTTATCCTGAGTCTGGTCTCAGAAGCCACCTTCAGCTTTTGTTGGGAGACCTGAGCTTTTGCCTTTGTCTGTCCCCTGAGGCTCTTTGTTGTGGCTGCCCTGGGACAACCACCAGATGGACAGTACCCAGTGGGGACACATCTTGCCTCCCCTGCTTTGGTGGAGCTCCCTGGGGGACGGCTCCCTCTTCTCCTGTGGTATTCTATGCCTCGTCCAGAATGTTGCTGGTGACTTGGCTTGGGTCCAGAGAAATGTAGAGGAGGCGCAGTTGGGAGTGAACTGGGACCAGGGCCCGTGGGGTCTCATGACCAGTGGGGGGCGGGTGGGGTGTTCTTCGCTCTTCCTGTGCAGGGCAGCTTGTTCCCAGGCCTGGCAGTCACATTTCTCTACCTTGCCAAATACTGAGGTTAAGGCCAAATTAAGAGCTGAGTCTGTGGCCTCTTCCCCGGCTGGCAGATGGGAGGAACGATAGGAGGATCCCTTCCACCCTGCGCTTCTCGTGGGAGCCGGTGGCACCCCTCACGTGCCTTGTCCTTGGCTCCCTTTTGCAAAACAAGCAGATTCTGACTTTTTTGTGGGCGGACGGACTGTCTCGGTTTTGGCAGCCGAGGAGATTTTTCAAGCCCCAGAGAAGGGCCTTGGAGAAATCAGCTAACATGGTGATGACTTGAACTTCAGTGCTGAATAGCTGTTGCGTTTCAGGCACCTCCAGTCGCCTCCGAATGCAGACTTTCTTGCTCATTTCTGCTAAGGAGCAAGGGCCGGGCAGCTGGTGCCTTGCTGTCCTTTTGCCCTGCTGGAGGCTGAGGAGGAGGGTGTGCAGGACTGGCGGCCTGGAGCAAATCATCCCCGTGACATTCAGTGAGCATGCTGCAGCCCGCCCGCACGTCCTCCACGCTCGCCCCGCATTGGCCCGGCCACTGGGGGCAGAGCCTTGCGCGACACCCCAGGGCACCCCTCCCTGGAAGCAGCGGAGAGCCTGTTGGATCGCCCCATCCTGATCGGGCCCTTGGCGTTCCTTCCCCGATAGAGATCAGCAGGCTCTTGCCCCTCTCTTCCGCCTGTCTTCCCCACCCTCCCTCTGGCATGTGGGCACACTGCCCAGAGCCTTCCTGGGCAGCTTTTCCACAGCAGGGGTGAAGAGAGCCACCTCGGGCTTTGTTGTTTATGCTCTGCGGGCTCCCGCACTCCAGCAGGAGTCTCCGGGTGACGGTGGGCGCCGGCTGCTGCACACACGCCACGCCCCCGGGAGTTGTTGCCACCTGAGGGGCATGCAGCAGACAGGTTCTGGGGAGGCTCACGGGGGACTGTTTCCCTGAGAGTGGGGAGGAGAGGGACCGCCGTGCTGCAGTCTTTGCTGGGAAAATATTGCTTTGAAGGCAAGTGTACAAATTCCTGGTGGAGTGAGTGCGTGTGGGGGGGTTGTTAGAATTATTCATGTGCTTCTTTAAAGTATTCACAGCAGCCCGAGTCCCTGTGGTCTCAGTCTTTAATCTGGGCTTCCAGGTAGATAAAGAAAGTAACCTATTCCACGTTAGCCCACAAAATGTCATAGCAGAGAGAGCTCCAGTTCTCTGAGTCACAGTCTGAGCTGCCCTGGGAGGGAGGTAGTGAGTAGTAGGAAAACCCAGAAGCTGGTATGTGTGGGTTGGGTGCATTGGGTGGCCTCAGTGAGGTGTCTCTGGGCACCGGTCTCTCCACTTGTCAAGTGGGGATGGGCACCCCTACTTCACAGGCTGTGCAGACAGAGGGTCACCCCCTCCGAGTGCCTGGCTGTGTGGGGTGCCCCCGGTCCTCAGCGAGCACTCCTCCTCGGGGAGACAGGCTGGCCGTGGGCTGGCCTCCAGCTCCCAAGTCAGGTCTATGCCCCGGAGAGCGCCCCAGTGCCCCTTTGCACATCTGGGCAGGGGTCCGGGGGCGCGCGGGGCTGAGCGCTTTCTGAGGTGCGACTGCTGGCAGACTTGGGGATCGAGGGAAGGGGCTGGCCTGTCCAGGAACATTCTTCCTGATGTCTCCTCTCCGAGGAGGCTGCTTCAAGCAGCTCAGCTGCCAAAGTGAAAATCCTGTGTGCTCACCCTAATTGGTTTTCAGGGGAGATTGATTTTTGCCTGTGTAACTCTGCTAGGAACCCTGATGTCTCTCTCCTTGGGGATCACGTAGCTCCAGATGAATTTTGTTTCCCGCTACCAGAGTCCATCTTCCACCTTTTCTAGAACGACACGTCTAGGAGTTGTGGAGATGGAACGGTAGGCGCCTTGAGCCTTCTGGCTTCGGAGGCTGCCCCTTAGAATGGCCCCGGGGTTAAGAAGCGACAGTAGGAAGGGACGGGCTGAGGAGGAAGTGAGGCTGCTGTCAGCCTTCCTGGGGCCGGCACCGTCCCAGTGGAGGCAACGAGTGAGTGTTGTTCAGGCGGGGGAGAGGGGAATGCAGAGTTAGAGTCCATAGCCAATGAAGAACGATAGCCTGGGAAAGCCAGACCAGCTGTCCGGGTTCAGGGAGAGCAGAAAAGGCAGGCTGGGAGGAGAAGGGTTAAAAGAAGCGAGAGTCGTCTGTCCAGGCTGCCGTGGCAGCGTCTTCAGCAGGCCAGGAGATGGACAGTCAGACGTCATCAGGGCGGGGCAGCCCTCGGGTCCTGTCTGTCTGCCCTGTCACGCTCCGGGGCCCCGGGGCCTGGAGGAGGTGAGGTGTCCGTCCAGGGACCTGAGCTAGTGCCGTGTCTGAGAGCCCTGGGCAT
Organism: Galemys pyrenaicus; assembly: GCA_019455555.1. Classification (NCBI taxonomy): domain Eukaryota; kingdom Metazoa; phylum Chordata; class Mammalia; order Eulipotyphla; family Talpidae; genus Galemys; species Galemys pyrenaicus. The sequence continues at coordinate 206,166 of JAGFMF010011681.1, read as the reverse complement.
CCCTCGGGCTCTGGTGGGTGGGGGGGCTGGAGGGTCGTCTCTGCGGCTCTGTCACTCAGCGTGGCGTCCGAAGTGTCTTTCACACTGCTCCCTGAATTCTGGTAGTCTCACCGAGCTCCCCAGGGGTTCTGCAGTGTATCTGTATTTGAGTCACTGTAGCTCTCTTTTTGGCAGCCCGATTATTTAGGCCTGACAGGTAGGCACAACTGTCTCATTAAATGCAGATATATTTGTGTGGCTTAAAAAAAAAGAATGGAACATTCCATTAGGCTAAAAAAAGAATACTGGTAGTCCCTTTTATTCGTAAGCTCAATGTTTCAAAATTCGTTGTCACTAGATTTATGAAAGGGAACAGAGTCATTAGTTGTAGCTGATTGTTGTGAAACGCTCGTGTTCTCGGTGCTGTGGCCCGTGTGTGCATGTGCACGCCCACCTCTGTGTGTAGACGCGGCCACTCCTGCCTGGCCCTGGGCCAGGTGTCTTGCCGGTCGTTTCTCATTGGATCCTCACCATGCCCCCCGCAAGGGAGGGATGGTCTCAGCCTGTGTTGCAGGTGACTGAGGCTCAGAGGGGTTTGGGGTGACGCGAAGAGCTGGGACACGAACCCACGCCACCGCAGCGGGTTCCTTGGTACTGAGGCCGGCCAGCAAGGTGAAAGCTGCAGGTGACGCAGGCCCGCCTTGCAGGCTGGAACTGTGGGGCCGAGCTTCTCACTGTGATGAGACCCTGAGCCACCCTCTGCCCTACTTGTACCCTGCTGTGCTCTGGAATGCGGGTCGGAGGGAGGTGGAGAGAGGAAATAGAGATTGCAGAGGCCTCTTGGGTGATTGTGTTAAATACGCCCACTATTGAGAATCGATAGTTTTTGTAAAAGGAGAAAGATGAACATTATTAAAACGCTTCTCCTTTGTCTCCGAAAGAACTGCGGGGGGACCCGGAGGCTGCCAGAGCACCTGGCCACTGCGTGGGCTTAACCTCTTCCTCCCCCAGCGGGCTCTAGAGGCTTCCCCAGTCTGAATGGCTTGCCTTGGGTTGGTGGGGAAGTGGAATTTGTGTCTCACCAGTTATTTTCAGGATTGCTTCTCCTTTGTAAACCCAGTCCCCCCGCCTCTCTGTCACACCCCACTAGATGCGGGCAGGCTTGGGTGGCCTCAGTTTCCTCACCTGTAATGTCCAGCCACCTCACAGGGCCTGAAGACTGAGTGGGAAATCACTTGTTTCCCCAGTCCCGCACCGCTTTCTGTGTAGCGAGCTCTGTCCTCAGCCCTGGACACAGGGTGTTGGGGGGATGGTGGAGCCTCAGCGATGTGTCAGGCGTGCACTCGGCTCACTGGGTGAGCAGTGTCCTTTCTGTCTGCTCCCTGTGCCTGCACACACAGCTCCTGGGCTAGTCTCACCTGCTTGTCTGTGTCCATCTGCTGGGTGTGGCATGTGCATGTGTTTGCTTCACCTGTGGCCTTGTGTACCTGCAAGGTGACTGGTGGCTGTGCACGTCTCTACCTCTTCCTCCCTTTGGTTTCAGCCTGGAAGGCAATCTTAAACAAGTATTTATGTTTCCCTTGATAAAGCTGTAGGTTTTACCTGGGACATTGCCTCACTCAAAAAAGATGCATCCTACCTGAAGAAGGTCCAGAAGAATATACTTAAAATGAGTAAAGCAGGGGTGAGGCAGTAACAGGAAGCGGTAGGAGGAGTCAGGGATATGATACTCTGGAAAGATGGTCTGAAAACCAAAAGGCTTCCTCCTGCTCTTCAGGCCGGGGCTATGTTGTTTCTCACGGTAGATTGTTGGGAAGCAGAGAGAGTGAACCCTGACTCCTTCACCAAACTTAAGCCAGCCCCAGGAGGTATTTCTTGAGGATAGACTAGGAAATGCTACTCGAACACAGGGGCAAAACACCATGAGGTGGCCTCGGCTGGAATCCTGAACCGGTTTTAAGAAAGTTTAGCTCAGAAGTCATAGATAAATGCCTTTCCGGGTCCTGCTGGTCATAGGCATGAGTAAGAGATAGCAGCGGTGCACAGCAGGGGGTGGTGAGGACTGGGGCACTGTGGGGTTCACGTCCCTCCATGGGTCAGCCTGCTGCAGGCTGGGAGTGTGAGCTCAGGGGTTCATGCTGGAGATGTGGACTTTAGGGTATTTTTAGATAACAGCAACTGTTCAGATTTATATAAGAAGAGGAAGGTGTTGGAGGAGAAAGCAGAAACTATGTGGTAAAAGAAGACAAACTTAAAGGCCAGACGCGGCCCAAAGGGCCACTGGGTCCTAAACTCCCTCTGGGTGAGCCTACCCTCAGGTCTCCCCGGGGAATACAGGGGTCTGGTTTGTTTTGGAACTGGAACTCAGGATTGGGTGAACTCTTCCACAAGCCCTATGCGAGTCTGTTGATAACCTTAAGTTTGTCATCTGTAAAACAGGCTACCACCAGCTGCTCCATGTCTGTGGGGAGCTTTAAAATCTTGATTAAAAAACCCCAGCTAAATAGGAAAGACACCCTGGCGAGTCAACAGTCTTGCCATGGTCATCAGTGCCCGTCAGCAGGTGCCACCCCCAGTCCCCCCCCCCCGCCCTGTGGCTGTCTGCTATTTTTAGCTCTTCTGTAACTCCATTAACCATATCCACCTCCTTGTGCCACTTGTCTGTATGTTTAATTATGTAAATGGCATTACAAATCACAGTGGTGTTGAACTACATCTCATTTCTCAGAGCAAATCAAAGCATGTTACACTATGTCTTGTTGGCCATCCATTCTGTCGAAAAGGAGGCACAGTAGAGGATGATTGCTTTTTCTTCTTGGGAGGAAAATGAGTTGGGAAAATAGTGATCTCTGTAAAAAGGATCTCGTGGGATGGATGCGGGATTGCTCTAAAGCAGTTGACTTTTTTTCTTTTAACTCAAGATGTGGGTTTTGTGTCTCTGTTAAGCCAGTTCATTGCTGACTCATTTTTAGCAATTGGTTTTAATTCTCAAGCCACTACTCCAGTTTGTATTTGAGCAAGGAGGCACAGTCTCTGAAATACAGGAGGAGAATGACATGTCCTCCGGCAGGTGCCTTGTGGGAAGAAGTGTCTTGAATCCGCCCTGTAACCTTCCCTCCCTCATTAAGTTCGTGATTGATCGAACGGCTTCTTCTAGAAAGTCCTTCCCTGTGCCTAACATGCATCAATTGTATTGTAGTGTGGGCTCCTTTCCTGTAGGTTGATCTTCAGCAAATGGTGAGCAGCCCTCTTGGGTAAATCTTCATTTTTGTGTTCTTGTTTCTATCATCTTCTCACATGCTCTGTTGAAGTTTTCACCCTCTCCTGCATCATCTCGGCTCTCCAAGGCTAGCCGTTCCTGCCTGTCCACTCCTACTCTGCGGGCCCTCCGGCATCCCCACCTCCTCTTGGCCCCTCGCCGACGACTTGAGTCTGCCTCCCCGCACGACTTTGGAGTTTTTTATAGTCTGCTGGTCAGCCTATTCTTCTTCTGCAATGGTTCTCTCAGCATCTGACGGGTTCTTCTTGCTGTTTTATCTTACTGTCTGTCTGTCTGTGTCTGTCGCTATCTATCTTCCTGCCGAATCTAGAGCATTCTCCAGGTTTCACTTTACCAGTGACATTTCTGATAAGTCCTTTGTGTTCTTTGCAGGCATCACTGTTTCATCCCCAGATACTCTTTTTCTCCAAAGAACAAGAACATGCTCTTACCTAGTCACAGTAGCGTGGTCGTTCTCTGTATCTAATATCAGGGCGTATTTAGTTTTCTTGGCCATTCCAGTCCTGTCCTTGATGGGCATCTTCTAAAAACCCAGGATGCAACCAAGGATCACGCTTTGCCTGTACTCCTGACAACTCTCCAGTGTCTCTGATCTGGTAGAACAGTTGCCCAGGCATCGTGTCATCTTCTGTGACACTGATGTTGCCGAAGAGTCCAAGCCAGCGGTTCTGTGGCATGTTCCCCAGCTTGTTTGTTCCAGATCTTTTACTCATGCGTGGGTCCAGCTTAAAAGTTTTATGCAACGTTGTGAATACAGCCAACGCCATAGACTTGTGCACTTAAAATGGTCAATTTCATGTCATATATATTTTACTCAATAAAAGAGTGAGCAAGAGGAAAACCATAAAGGATGTTATGAGTAGAATGGATAGACAATCTGGATGAAAGACTATGTGGAAACAGGATGTTCCATACAGTTTCAAAACATCATCCTACAGATGACTTATTAATTCCAAAGGAGAAAGGGACTTTAAAATAGAGAATCTGGGATGGAAGATTCTTAGCCGACTAATCAAATTTAACATCACCAGTGATGGGACATGGTGACATTACACGTGTTCCCGATGTCATCCACTGAGAACACAGGGGCACCTGTGTCATTGTCTTGACCAAAATGTTTAACCTGCATCTAATCAGGAGGTTCTGTCGAGTCAGTAGCAATGTCCTCACTTTCAGTTCTCATTTTGTTATTTCTCGGTTCTTTTTTTCTTATCTTTTCAACATTTCAAAATTGTTTGAGACTTGTTACGTGACCTAGATATTGTCTGTGGCAGAGTGTTCGACATTGTGTCTTTTAGGTGGGCTTATAGTGAGGTTCAAGGCCTCTGTTTTCTTGTTTATCTTGTGTCTAAATGTTCCGTCCTTTGTTGCAAGTGAGGTATTGGTGTCCAACTACCCATATAGAGCTGTGTATTTCTCACTTCTGTCCTGTCAATGCTTGCTTCAGATACCTTGGAATTCTATTTTTACTCATGTGTTTATAGTTACTGTATCTTTTTACTGAATTGACCCTTTTATCAAAATAGCCTTCTGTTCCTGTGACTATTTTTGACTTAAAATCTGTTTTATTCTTGACATTATTATAGCCTCCCAAATCTTATTTTTTTCATGTAATATATATTTTTAAAAATTTTCAGTTCTAACCTATGCATCCTTGGATCTAACATACAGTTAGGTTATATTTTTCATCTATTCTGCCAATCTCTTAATTGGAGTGTATGTATATTTAAAGTAACTACTGGGAAGGAATCACTTACTTCTGCCATTTTGCCATTTGTCTTCTGTATGAGTGATAGAAGTTTTTGACCTCTGTTTCTTCCATTATTGCCTTCTCTTTTGTTCACTTGATTTTTTTTTTTTTTGTATAATGAACCAATTTGATTTCCTTCTCATTTCTTTTTATGTATGTTCTTCAGATATTTTCTTTGTGGTTACTATGGAAATTGCGTTTAACCTTAAGTTTATAACAATCTAATTGAATTGATAACAACTTAGCTTCCATAGCATGTAAAATCTCTGCTCCTAATTCATAGAGACAGAAAGTAGAATAGAGCTGGGTGTGGGGAAGAGAAAGATGAGGAGTTATTGTTTAATCAATATAGAGCTTTTCTTTGGGATGATGAAAAAGTTCTGGAAATGGATAGTGGCTATGGTTGTACAACATTTTGAATATTTTTTATGCCATTGAAATCTTATACCTTAAGCTGGTTAAAATGGCAAATTTTATGTTATGTGTGTTTTATTGTAATAAAATATTTTTAAAAATCTGCTTCTATACATCTGTCCCCCTTTGTTACTATTTCAAAAATTATATTTTCATAGATTATGTGCCCATTAAGAGACATATATTTTTTAAATACATTTGTCCTTTTCATCATGTAGAAACAAAAAATAAAATTACAAGCCATTTATATTTGCCTATACCTTTCCTGGATATCTTTCTTTATTTCTTCATACAGCTTCAAGTTACTTTTTGATGTTCATTCATTTCAACTTGAAGGACTCCCTGAAGCATTTTTGTTGGGCAAGCAGTGATAATGAACTTACTCCAATTTTGTTTATTTAACAATGTTGTATTTTCTCCTTCATTTTTGAAGGGTAGTTTTGCTAGATATAGGATTTTCGACTGACACTTTCTCTCCTTCTTTTGCCATTACCTCTGACCTCCATGATTTCCAGTAAGAAATCATCCACTAATATTCCTGAGGATCCCTTGTGTGTAACAAGTCATTCTCTCTCACTGTTTTCAAGATTCTTTGTCAATTGCTTCGACAGTTTGATTATAATGTATAATGGATAGGTATATTTGTGTTCATCTTACTTGAAGTTTCTTCAACTTTTTGGACTTGTAGATTCACGTATGTCATCAACTCTGGAGAGTTTTTAGCCATTAATTTTCAGATATTCCTACTTGCCCCTTCTCTCTTTCTTCTCATAATGTGTATTTTGATATCTTATAGATTTCTTGAACTCTATATACTTTTCTTCCTTTCCCCCACCCTGTTCTTCAGATTCATTTATTTCAGTTTTCCTATCTTCATGTTTGCTGAAATTTTCTTCTCCTTACCCAGATCTGCTGTTGAATTCCTCTAGTGAGTTTTTATTTTAGGTAAAGAATTCAAAAGTTTTAAAAAGTGTTTGTGTTTTTATTGATGGTCTTATTTTGTTTATATGTCATTTTTCTATATATGCATATTTACCTTAGCTTTTTGAATATATTGAAATGGTTTTTGCTTAGTCTGATATCTGGGGTTTTAGGAGATCTTTTCTGTCATTTAATTTTGTGTATTTGAATGGGTTGTACTCTGCTGTTTCTTTGTATGCCTTGTGATTTTTTTTTTTTGAGAACACTAGACATTTTAATATGATTTCATAACTCTGGAAATTAGATTTTCTCTCTTTCCCAGGGTTTGCTGTATTTTGTATTTTTATTTTAAGTCCATAGCAATGAATTTGTTTGAAGATTTTTCCAAGTTATTTTTGTAATGACTGTATCTCTTATTGTGTGTAGTCACTGAAGTCTCTGTCCCTTTAGCTGGCATTCAGCTAATATTTTTGGAGGAATTTCCTTGAACGCCAAGGGCTTAAGGCAGTGATAGCAGCAACAGCAGCAGCAGCAATAACAACAACAACAACAACAAAATAGGTGAAAATGAAAAAGAAAAATCCAACACTTACCTAGTCATTGCAGTTTGGCTTTGTGCTGGGGGACACCTGCAACAGTTAGGCTAGTATTGTCTCAAGATAAAAGGTTGGGGTTTTTTCACATCTTTCTCAGCATCTGGCTTGCCCTTGGCCTATGTGTGACTTTCTGAATTTTCCTGTATACATGGATGCTTTAAATTACCTCATGTTCCAAAGAATATCCCCCAGTTTTTCTTCTCAGTTTGTCTCTTTTCTGTCGGAATCTCAGTCTTTCCCCCCAGCAATGCTGGCTTTCTTTCTAGCCTGTGTTCTGAGTTAGGCAATACAGAGAGCTGTGCCTTGCATCAGTCCCTCATGCAGGCTTGAACAAGTACACACAGTAATATATAAATATGATGCACTCTGCTCCCTCACAAACTGGAACAGGGCCCAACATTGGAAACACAGATTGCTGCACAGGTATGGATGGGCAGAGTAAGGGCAGGAGAGTGTCATAGAGCTTTCCTACCAATTCCAAGTCACATTATTCTTGATTCAGCGTTTGCTTGGTTGCTATAAACCTTTGACTATGTTTCAGAGTTCTGACAAAATGAGTTCTGATGGTTTCTTATTATTGTTCAGTTTCTGTGGCTCCCTTCCTCACTGAGATTCTTGTCTGAATCAATATGCAAAATGGCCATTTTGTAGTTCTCTAATTTATTAGTTGGCATTCTTCTACAAAAAGCTTTATTTAGTCTGTTTGTTGATTTAGTGTTAATATGGATTTAGATATTTTGAACAATTTATTGAAATAATTTTAGTGAGGCACAGTTTCTATATAGTGAAATCTCCATACTTTACATATTTAGGTAGATGGCCTTGGCAAATGCAAGATGTAGCAACCATGTAATAATCATCTCAATCAAGTTACGGAACATGTGCTCCCCAGAGTTATCCCATGCCCCTCGGTACTAGGTTATTTTGTTTTCACCTTTTATTTTAAAACAAGAATAAATTCACTGGAAATTGCAAAGATTATAGAAGGAGGCCCTTGGACCTTATATCCTGTGTAACTCTAGTTCAGTGTCATACTTGGAAACTGATACGGGTGTAATGTATGGCTGTAGCTCAGTGTCACGTCATCACATGTGTGAGTCCTGCAGCTGGCAGCTCAGGCTCTGCACCTGGCCTCAGCTGACACCACCTGACTGGGGAGGGGGTGCAGCCCTGTTCCTGTTCTCGCAGAGTCTCCGCCGGCATTGCAGGGATGTGGGGGAGGCCGTGGTCCTGCTGGAGAGTGGTCAAACGTTTGTCTTCCCACCTGGTCTTCTCTGATGCCCGCAGGGAAGGTGGCCGGGCATCTTGTTGTCAGTGTCGGAAATCCAGACTCCTCAGCTGGCCTTTGCTGGCGGGGTGGGCTGTAGCATTTTCTGTGGTGTTAGGCTGGAGTAGCATGTTATCATCTAAGTCTCTCTTGCCTTGTGGGGTTTTTTTTCTGGTCCCTTGGTTAAAGAAAAGCAGACTTTTCTGGTCTACTCGCAATGGCGGTTCCCTCAAACACTCAATCTGGGATACATGAGGCAAAAAGAAAAGTTCACTTGCTGCCATGTCATTGTTTGGGGCCCAAGGCCTTCTCTTCACCTGTCAGAGCCTTCTTGTGTTTGTTTTGTATATGTCATGTCCAGAGTTTTCTCTGTATTACCAGAAGGAAGAGGAAGAATGTGCTCCTGCAAGGTCTTGTTTTTTTTTTTTTTTTTAAATTAAGACTCAAATTTTTTTAAAGATTTTGACACATATTGTCAGGTTTCTCCATAGAATGGTAATACCAGTTTACATTCCTACCAACAGTGCCTGGGAGGAACAGCCCTGACATTACTGGCCTTTTTGATCTTTGTTGATCTGATAGGCAGGAATTAATGTCTTGTAATATTAATTTTTGTTTCTTTGATTGCAAGTGGAAGCTGAATATTTTTCATATGCTTATTGGCCTAACTTTTTCTTTTTGTCTTGAATTGCTTCTTTATGTCCTCGGAGAGAAAGAGAATTAAAAATTGAAAGAGAGCGGTAATCTACTGCTGCATCGGCGAGGGCCCAGCCAGCAGACAGAAACCACAGCAGTTATTTGAACAGAGAGAATTTAATATCAAGAATCGATAACTGGGTAAAAGGTTGTTAACTAGATTATTGAGAGGGTAAGAAGGGAGCACTAAGGTATTGGGGAGGTAGTACCCGCAGGAAGCAGCTCCTGCCTGTAGGGCTGGGCAGGTCGAAGGGGAGAGGCCCAGCATGTGAAGGGAAGCCCCATGGGGACTCAGCAGGGCAGAAAGCCTGGCTGGGGCATGGGCTCCAGTGTCAGCGTCGGTGTGTGTGATAAAGTACGTTCTGCAGGTTTTGCAAAAACTGCCCCTGGAATCTGCAGCTACTGCCAGTGCCAGAGCCTTGCTGGGCCGATGCACCTCGAGACCAGAAGACGGAGGAAGCAGAGGGCCTCACCTCCTTCTCTGCCTCTGTTGTTTCCTTCTAGTGCTCTCTGGCCTGAGCCTTAGGGAGCCCGCTGGCCCAGCCCCTGCATGGCTGCAGGCCCCCAGGCCCAGCATCACAGCCACCAGCCAGCATGGCGGGGCGCTGGGCTGGGACCTGCGATACAAGCTCTCCGTGGTGGTCACAGCTCCACCTGCCTGGAGGGCATTTCCTGGGCCGGTGTGGGGTGGAGCAGCGACTCTCCTGTGCCCCACGTGTCCTGGGCTTTCAGGCCCCTCCGTATTTGACCACTGAGTTTTGAAAATTGTTCTGTCCGATGTGGCTCTAGCGACGCTTTGTCTGTGTGCGTGTCCTGAGCGCCGTGTGCCCACGCGTGCCCTGCCATGCACAGGCGAGTGGGAATGTGTCACTGGGAGCCTCAGGTTTCTTGGGGGTCACTTAACTACATCTGATTCCCCCTTCCCTTTGGAACTTGCACCCCCTCAGCTCTCCTGAGCCCGGTAAGCTCAGGCTGAACTTCTTTTCCAGTCACACCGAAGACGCCCCGTCACGGGAGCTCGTGCACACACACCTTCTCTTGCCTCCCCGGTTAGTCCTCCTGCTTGAGGAGAGTCTCGGTCTCTAAGACCGGATGCCATCTGCCTCACTCTGGCACCTAAGGGCACTTAGTGTGTGACTCAGTGCATTCTTGTTAAATTAATATTGATAAAAGCAGAAGCAACACTGTTTCTTTCACATATAATTACTCATGTAATTCTCACCTCACTTTGTGAGTAGATATCATTACCATATTTCATCAATTCTGCAGTGAAATATTTTTTTTTCACATCTTAACATCACTGAATTGGGGGATGTAGTTTATAATCAGTGAGGTGACTCAGTTTGTTCCTTGGTGGTAATGGAATCATGGTTCATCTTGCAGTTGGGTGTAGGAGAGGCAATGAATCTGGTGGTGTTCCTACTTTACAGATCCTGCCTCCAGCCGCCCCGCCAGAAAGTGGCAGATCTCGGCTGGCAAGCCTGGCCCCAAGTTTGGGGGCGCTGCTCTTCCCTGGCCCCCTTCTCTGCGCCTCTACAAATAATGGCGCCTGAGCCATCCCACCTGTCTGTCTCCCTGACCCTCCCCGTCTAGCTCCACTGCACCAGCCATGCCAGCCTCTCTCTCCCCAGGCTGCCTTGCGCGTCAGCTGCACTTCTTCTTTCCGGCTTTGAGCCCACAGCACTTCCTTCTGATACTTACTTTAGCAACTCGTCTTTGTCTCCTACTTGGGAGAGCTGCATTTTCCTGAGTATTCAGACTTCAGGTCAGCTTGTTGGTAAAAACCATCTGTGGTTAAAATTACCTTGTAGGAGGGAAGACGAGGGTAGGCTTGAAGTTCAGGGCATCCGGTTTTTCTGCCACATTAGCACCTCCATGTTTCTTTGGATCAGGCTTATGTTTTGGTGCCATGTTGTAGGAAAACACTGATCTTCAGCACTGATCACGAGCTCCCTGCACAGCACCTGCTCAGGGGGAGAATGGCAACTTCTCTTCGTTTTCCAATTGAAAAAATGTTTCGGTTTCATTTTAACATCTTTACTGAAATACAATTATTTTACTGTGTGCTTCTCTCAGTGTCCAGCCCAGTGGTTTTCAGTGTGCCCACAGAGCCGCGCGACCAGCCCCGCAGCCACGGCTCACCGTCCCGAAAGGCCTGGCCACCGCCAAGGGCTCCGACCCAGAGAGTCGCTGACCGTGGGCGTGGTCTCCGTGGCCACGTCGAGGGCAGCACGATGCTTCAGCACTCCCCGCGCTGGAGCGAGTCCTGGCCTCTGAGCCGTGTGGGTTTAGTTCTGGTGTCCGGGGTAAGGACCCAGTCTAAGCCCATTCTCCACGACAAGAATCTGGAGACCCAGTTGTCCCAGCACCCTTTGCTGAAAAGTCCGTGCTTTCTCCACTGAACAGTCCCTGCATTGTGTCGAAGGTAAAACTATTTAGTTTTCTGCTGGGCATATAGAGTTGATTTTATAATAGATAAATATGTGTAGGAAGCACGTCTGTGTACTTATCCCATCTCCCCTACTAGGCTATAAACTTCTCAAGGCGAGAAATAGTCATGTCTTATTTATCTTTAATTCCCTTTCGCATCCAGCTCAGTGTCTAAGACACACTGGACTTCTGAGTGAGTCAGAGTGAGGGAGAGAGGCCTGATCAAGGAGCACGTGAGCCCTCTTCCGCTGATGGGTTCTCGGGGTGCCCCGGCCCTGCCGGCGGGGCCACCCCACTGATCTCGTAGTAAGTGAATCATACTGCGATGAGGGTTTTCCTTTTCAGTTTTATTTTTAACATCTGATTATTAAAAAATCAAAGTCTTAATATGACACTTCTGTATCTTAACATGCTCCACTTTAGTGGAGAACACGTGTCAGCCTCAGGCTGGTTTTTCATTTTCCCCAGTTATATAAAGTTTTAAAGCTAATTTAAGTTTTAAGAAAGGTAGATTTTAAGACAAAAGTAAACAAGGTGATACAGGGATGTTGCACAGGTACCAGGGCACAGTGAATAATGAAAGTTAGGGCAACACCCAGGGAGGTTCCCGTCTTTTATTTTTTCTATTCCCTTTTTCACTTTTACTTTTTTGAATAGATAATGCGGTGCCAGGACTCGAGAGTACGAAGGCTTACTGAGGCCTGTTGCTTCAGGCCTCTGGCTCCCTGGCTCCCTGCACTGGGAAGGAGTTCTTGGTCACTTCTTCCATATTCTTCCAGAGGCGCCTGGTGCACACACGAAGGAAACATTCCTGTTTAACTTTTTCCAGCTGCTTCTCATGCCTTGCCCGGCTCTCCCTTGCCCTGGCGCTCGTTCCTGACCTGGGCGGCCGGTCCAGGTTGGGGGCGGCCTGGCTGGCCCACTGCTGTGACTCTGACTGTCACTGCCGCTGCTGGCGTTGCAGGGCGCTGGGCTTTGTCAGAAAGTCATTGGTTAGGGCTGCTTTTGGCTTCAGTGGTGTCAGGGTAGGTTGGCCGCTCCGCAGTTCTTTGGTCCTTTCCTCGCAGTCACGAGGCAGCAAGTCCTCAACCCAGTGTCTCAAGCAAGAAGGAGCAGGGAGGGACGTGGCTCTGTCTCTGCATTCCTGGAGAACAGCTGTCTGGCGACTCACGGCCCTCCTGGACTGGCTCTGGGACACATGACCGTCTCAGGACGGTTCCTGGCAAAGGAGAATGGGATCGCCACGGGGAGGTGGGGAAACTGGACAGCTTTCTCCAAGGCTGGCAGAGGGGCCTCGGTTTCCTGAGATCAGAGACTTTTCGGAAGGCAGCAGCCTTGTGGGAATGGTTGTAGAGCAGACGTGTCAGCCCCGGGCTTGCAAGGGTGCCAGTGCGGGATCAAGACAGACCTGTGCCCTGAGAAGTCTCACCTGCCAGGCCACTTCCGAGTTCCGACTGGGCCCGGGCGGTGGGAGCACGGAGGCGGCACATACTCATCCTGGCCCCAAGTTTCATGTGGTCGAAATAGAGGCCTGAACTTTTTTCCCAAAAAGTTTCTTTCCCTGGAAGTGCATCCTTTGGGAGAACTCTTTGCTCCAGTCTTCTTGTTAGAAGAAACCGGAAGTGCCTCTGCTTGCCTCCCGGCTCATGGCTGTGTTCTCGGGCTCCAGTTGAGCAGTGACTCAGCCAAGGGGTCAGAACGAGCGAAGGGGGACTTGAGTTGACAGAAGGTCTGGCCCTGAGGAGATGCGAGGCTTGCTGCCTGAGCCAGGCGTCAGTGTCTTGTGCTGATGCTGACATCTGTCCTCCAGCCGCATCCCTCCCTTTCTTCCTCTGCCCTTCTTGCTCCTTCCTCCTCCCTGCCCTTCTTGCTCTCAACTTCTCTTTCCCACCCTATGTCTTGTCCCCTTAGAGACCAGCACCAAAGACCCAAGGCCTTTCTGCACCCCACAGCACACAGTTGTAGGAAGCCCTGTTGCTTCTCCTGCAGGGAGGAGGGGGCAGAGACTGTTTAGAAGGTGGAGACTTGGGAAGGGTGGAGGAATGTCACAGGAGAAATGGAAACCAGATGTAGAGATCCCGTGTGGCTGGGCCTAGTCAGGAGGGCTGGAAGGAGAGGGGGCGGAGAAGGCTGGAATAGGGTGGTCAGACTCATTTGTGTATTTAATCCTTTTGTGGCTTTACTGGTGTTCGTGAAGCAAGCGGCTCCCAGCAAGGCAGTGAACAACAAGCCGATGATTAATTGCCCTTTTTAAATTGTAATTATGTCACTCACCAGAACCCGTGAACATTAATTCTCGATTTACAGAGTGAGTAATTGAATAATGAAGGGGCTGCCTGTTTGCTGTGCTCCGTCCTTGCCCTTGCATTCCGACACTGCCAGGCCCTCTGTTTCTCTAAGTCTTTGGACAATGCCCACCTCCTGGTGATTTTAGAGCCTGTTTTGCTCTTCTCACTGTGGCCTTCTGGCCTTATCTCATTTATGGTGGGTCCAGGCTGATGTCCCAGGCTGGGGAGAAGAAAGAGCAGCCACGTCAGATCCCAATCTGATGCTGCCTTTTTATGAACGTCTCTTCCAGATGCAAAGCTGCTCTGGCTAACTGAAGCAACAGAGCAGGAATTTACAGGAGGACGTTGGAAGGATGTTAGGAAGCTTGCAGGGTAAAGGGAAAGCTGGAGAAGGAGGCCACACGAGCAGAGTCAGGGTGCAGGGAACCCACTGTTAGGAAGTTAGTCCCTGAAGACTTCAGGGAGGGACTCTGCCCCAGCTCTTGGAATCTGTCCTTTCCAGTTCAAACTCCTGAGCAAGTCGTACCCTTGGCTGGGGAGCCTGGGACACTTTGATTACAGGACTGTCTCTCCGAGTGCTCCTCCCTGCGTGCACCGATTGGGAGAGGGGCAGGGACAGTGTACTTGTCTGCTTGTACCTGAAGCAGGAGAGTGTGCCCACCAGCGGGAGGGAGCCTGCAGGGAGGAGAGCTCAGTACTGCCTGGGGCCAAAAATCTGCACCAGCCAGGCTCTGCCTTTCCCTTCTCAGGGATGTCATTCATCGCTTTTCTATTTGAATTTGCATTTCTTATTTGCAGGCCTTGGGGTACAGAAAGCCACATTCTTCAGATAGGATGCCCCTGGGTTCCATTAACATCATTTTGTGTATGACTTTGGGAACTCCCAGCAGACTCACTGTCACTTTGGATGAGGAGTAAAGGAGTGTGAAAAATACCTTGTGTTTTAAGACACGCCCCCACCCCCTCACCCCCCGCGTCTTCATACTGGATGTGTCCCGAAGCAGTCACATTCCCCGTGTGGCAGAGTTTCTCTGTAGTGAAGGGACAAGGTAGGAGCCGCATTTCGGTCAGCGGCTGTGCTGCAAGGAGCAGCAGTTGTGAGCGTGCAGGCCCGGCTCACAGTCAGAGGTGCTGGCTGCGTCTGAGATGGGGTGTGCTCGCTGGTGCACGCGGGCCATCCTCTGTCTCGGCGCCGTTGTTAAAGAACTCGACTCAGAAAGATTTCAGCTCGCCATCAGTAATTCAGGTCTCTTCAGAGCGAAACAGGGTGCCTCATGAGCAGAGTGCTCTAGACTGAATGTTGTGTCTTCCCCAGTCCTTCTGTGGAAACCTGACCCTCAGCGTGATGGTATTAGGGGGTAGCCAGGTAAGGAGGGGAACCTCCTAAGGGAGCTGCAGAGTGCCCCGCACCCCTCTGCCTGTGAGCACACAGTGAGGACGTGGTCTGTGACTGGATACCGAGCCTGCTGGTGTCTTTGTTACAGGGCAGGGAGAGGAACACCCAGAACCCCCAAACCTGCCCTCTCTGAATGGGTTCTGCCATCCGCCGCTTTAAGACAAACATACAAAACCTTTAATGGAAAGGAACTTTAATACAACTAGGGTACAATAAAGAAAGA
>JAGFMF010011681.1:174111-190546 GCA_019455555.1 Galemys pyrenaicus | reverse complement strand
TCTTCTCTGCAGAAATCTTCTTATCCTCAGCTCCACCCACTTAGGGCGGAACCAGGATTTTGGGAACTTCCCCTTTTCCTGGGACCACCCTGTTACACCTTGACACTGAGCTTCCGAGCTGCCAGTTACTGGATCTGGGTTTCCATGTTCCTTACTTCAGAGACAAGCTTCTGTTGGTTATAAGCCGTGGTGTTTATGGGTCCGGCAGCCCGTTGGTTCCATTTTAAACAGGTTGTGGTATTTTTGTTCCAGCAGCCCCAGTGGACAAAGACAGGCAGAGTCTGACTGGCCCTTTCTGTACGTCCCTGACAGATCCGCTGTGTGCGCTCGCTCACTCTCTCTCTCACTCCCCACCCCGGGAGATGCCAAGTCTCAGACATGGAGAGATCCTGCTGGTGGTGTGTCTGGCTGCTGAGGGTGTGCAGCCACAGACAGGTGGGCGTGGGTCTGTGCCACACGCCCTGGCCTTACGGTTTTCTTCCCATCTTCGCTGGATGCGGGCCCTCCTGGGGTCACTCTGCCCTCGTCGTCTTGACCAGCACGGTTCTCTCTGAGCACAGATCGTCTGTTTTGTTCTCCCCCTTCCCTTCCCTGTTGAACTTGTCCTTGTAGTCTCCAAACTTCCCTGCACTCCCAACCAGCCACTTCCAGTTTCAACACCTCCTGGCTAGCCATTTTGGGGTTCACCTGCCTCCCCTCCCTCTAGCACTCACTGCAGACCTGCTGCCTCCAGCCTTGGGGTGTTCTCTGCCCCCAAACTGTGGCGCCCTGCTGAGAGCTCAGGTGCTGACGCATGGACTGTCTGGTGTAGACACAGGTGTGCTGGCCAGCCTCACCTGCTGCTCTGCCCCACTGCTCCCTGTCTGTCTCCCCACCCAGGCATCCCGCATTCTCAGGAAGCACCTTTACCCCAGGGCCCCTGAGGGAAGGACGCTTGCACCGCCCCACCTCCCCAGCTTCTCTCCTTCACCTGAGTTCCTCTGACTTCACTTGGCATTTCCCTCCGAGCCCTGTGATCTTGATTGGCTCTGAGGAAAGGCCTCTTCTGGGACTTTGCTCTGCCCTTGCCCTTCCTCTTGCTTATATTTTCCATTCTCTCTTCCCGTTGACTCCTTCCTCGTAACTTGTGTATTTACCCAATATTCCCAAAGCACTTGGTTTTTTAATAGGCTTCCAGGGCTGTGGAAGCGGTGTGATCCTTCTGTTGCCCTTGTGATTGTGCTTATAATTTACAAAAATTAAGTTTGAAACAATCACAGGCTCATCTGCAGTTGCGGGCAGCGTGCAGAGATGTCCACGCGCCCTTCCGTCCAGGAGGGCCCCTTGTGTGACCACAGCACCGCGGCGTGGGCAGTGCGGGCTGGATGCCCTGTGGGGAGGGGCTGCCATGCGTTGTACGGTGTTGAGCGGCATGTCGCCCCCCTTGTGGCATGCAGCGGTGCCTCCAGGATGTCGCCGAGTGTCCCCAGGCCACCCCCGTGAAAACTGCCACGTGCTAGTTTTCTGTTACTGCTGTGACAAGTCACCACTCACTTCGTCACTGACAGCGACACAACTTGCCCTCCTCCAGCTCTGTAGGTCGTTGCTGCTGGGCGGGCGTCTCTGCCCCGCCCAGGGGCTAGCATCATGGCACAGGCGCTGGGGAAGAATCTGCTTCCGGGCCCATTCTGGTTGTTGGCAGACTCTGGCTCCTTCCCATGCCGTCCACACGGCTCTTCCTTCTTCACGCCAGCAGCTGCTGTCCCGTCCTCCTCACACTTCGACTCTCCGGTTCCCTTTTCTCCCACCAGCTGGAAAAAGTTCTCTGCGTTTAGGCTCATGTGGTGACACTGGGCCCACTGGATAATCTCATTTTATTCACAGTTTCCAGGGATTAGGGGGGAGACATCTTTTGATGGGCTTTTGTTCTGCCAGCCATCCCCTGCCAGAGACTAGCAACCGAAAGCAGGAAATTGACATTGATACAGCGCATTAAGTCTAAACCTCAGACCTTATTCAGATTTCATCACTTTTCACATGTACTCATTGTGTTCTCTTATTATGATTTTTGGTCATGTAGTTCTGTCAAATTTTATCTCATATGTTTATCATACACATTGACACACACACACACACACACACACACACACACACACTTTTTTTTTTTTTTTTCATGAAACTACCCAAATCGAGGATCCAGAACTGTTTTATCAGCCCCAAGGAATAGTCTTCCTTCGGCCCTAACTTGGCAATCCTTAGTCTCTTCTCTGTGAGCATGATTTTGTCTTTCTGAGAAGGTTATGTGAATAGAACCTTTTGAGATGGGCTTTTATTTCACCCGTGTAACACCCTTGAGGTACATCCAAATTACCGCGTGCATCAGTGATTCAGTCCTTCTACCTGCTGAGTACTATTCCAGTTCATGGCTATGCTGTTTGCTAATCCGCTCACCTGTTCGAAAGACACTTGAGCTGCTTTTAGTTCTTGTCTGTTACAAATGAAGCATGAAGCTGCTAAATATATAATATATATGTACTTTTTGGGTGTAAACCTAACTTGTGTTTCTCTACCCTAAATACGCAGGAGTAGGGGTGCTAGGCCGCTTGGTAAGTGTGTCTTTAACCTCATAGAACCCTGCCAAGGTTCTTTCCAGGTGACTGTACTGTTTTATGTTCCTCCCAGCCATGTGTGAGTCAGCTTCTCTCTATCAATGCCACACTTGGTACTGTCGGTCTTTAAAATACAGTAGTAAAATAAAGTAATATCAGCATATAAAATAATTAGCTATTCTAGTCGATGTGCAGTGGTATCTTATTGTGGCTTTAATTTGCACTTCTCTAATGGCTAATGGTGTGTGCTTTTTCATGTGCTTATTTAGCGATCTTATATCCTCTTTGGTAAAGTGGCCGTTCAAGTCTTTTGTCCATTTTCTAATTGGAATGTTTGTTTTCTTACTGTTCAGTTTACAGAGTCCTTTATACATTCCAAATACGACGCCTTTGTCAGATATGTGATGTGTAGATATTTTCTCATAGTCTCATCTAGTGTTGCTGAAGAATAAATTTTTTTAGTTTGACAGTCCAGTTGATCCTTTTATTTTTGAATGGATCATGCTTTCGATGACATATTTAAGAACTCTTAGTCCTAGGTCGTGGAGATTTACCGCCTATATTTTCTTTTAAAAGTTTTAGAATTTTGTATTTTTGTATTTAGCTCTATAAGCTGTTTTGGTTTCATTTTTGTATAAAGTTTAAGATTTGAGTTTCACTTCTTTGTTCTAACACTGTTGCACAGACTAGCCATTCTCCACCGAATTGCTTTTGAACCTTAATCAAAAGTGAGTTGCCTGTCTTTGCGTGGTCCTGCTCTGGGCGCATTCTGTTGATCTTTGTGTTTCCTCATCTGTCAGTCCTGGGCTGTCTTCATTACTTTGGCTGTATGATAAGTCTTACAGTTGGGTCTGTGATGTCTTCAAATGTTGTTTTCCCTTTTCCATGTTGTTTAGCTCGTTGGTTTCCTTTTCCTTCCCACAGAAAATTTAGAGTTATTTTGTCTGTATCTACCAAAATTCTTCTGAGATCTTGATAGTAATTGCATTGAGCTTATAGAGTACCTCGGGGAGACTGAGATCTTTACATTATTAGGTCTTTCAACTCATGAATATGCTTTCCCATTTGTTTATATCTTTTGATATATTTTATCATCAAAGTGTTTTGAAACTTATAGCAAACACATCCTGTGGTGATGCTTGGGTTTCTACCTAAAAATCAGTATGGGTTTTATGTTTTTTTTGGGACGTGAGTGAGGGGCCACTGCATTAAATGGCATTATGCTTTAAAGGTTGGCCCCAGGTGCTTTCTGTTAGTATGTAGAAATAGGATAGGTTTTTTTAAAAAAGATTTATTTATTTATGCATACAAGCACTGGGGTGCAGGCCAGAGGTGTGTGTGTGGAGGGGGGCTGAGAGGATTCACCACAGAAAGCGGGGAGCAGAACAGCCAGATCAACAGAAGTACACTGCTGAGGGGAGCAGCGGGCACAGCAGGAGAGGTCTGCGGCGCCATGTGGGTCCCCTCCCTGCCCGGCAGCAGGGATCGAACTTGCACTGCAGTGGCTGTGGTCTGCTTCATAGTGCGTTGCTTAACCCACTGCGCCACTTGGGAGGCCCAGAAATAGGATAGGTTTTTATGTGACAGCTTGTGTCCGGTGACCTTGCTAATCTAGACACTGTCTCACTGATTCTTCAGGTTCTTCTACTTAGTTACGTCATCTGCAAACTAGAGACGTTTAAGAAATTTTTTATCAGTTGATTTGATTTTTTTTTACTTACCTGGTTGCATTGGTTAAGGTCTCGGTGTTATAATGAACAGGGGGTTGAAGGTAGTGTACATCTTTGCCTTGTTCACAGTCTTTGGGGAAAGATACAGAGGTACAGTCTCTCTCCATCCGCTGTGGTGGTAGCTGAAGATTTTTGTAGGCTTCTCTTTGTTAGGTTGAGGCAGTTCCTTCTATTCTTACTTTGCTGAGAGTGTTATGATGAATAAGTGCCGAATTTTGTCAATTTTTCCCTATCAATTGATATGACTACGTGTTTTTTTTTCCTTTAGATTTTCAATTTTGTGGTTTATATTGATTTCTGTGACTATTTGAACCAGCATCACATTTCTGTAGTCAAACCCACTTGGTCATGGTGTGTGTGTGTAATTGCTTGTATATATGTACACACATATGTATCATATATGTGTAAATATGCTGAATTCATTATGTTAACATTTTGTTGAGGACTTTCACATTTATTTTCCTTAAGTCATTAGTTATTTTGTCTGTAGTTTCTTTTATTTTGGTGTGTGTGTGGGATCTTTACCTGGTTTTGGTGTGAGGGTATAGAACTGTGGCTTCTATTTTCTGAAGGAGAATTTGTACAATTGGTTATATTTCTTTTTGTCATGTCTGAAAGAATTTGTTAATTTAACCTTGAAGACCTGGAGATTTCTTTTCAAAAAGTTAACTGTTAATTCAATTCTTTAATAGCCACTGGACTGTTTAGATTGTCTATGTCATGTGGGGTGAATCTTTGTTGTGTGTGGATTTTGAAGAATTGGGCTACTTCCTCTAAACAGCCGAACTTTCGTATAATGCAGAGCGGTTTGTGGTGAACTCTCGCCCTCGTGATGCGGTGGAATCTGTAGTGATACACACTCACTCTTTCTTGTATTGGTAATTTGCTCTTCTCTTTTTTCCTTGGTCAGTTTTACCAGGGATTTAACTGTTTTATCAGAATTTTCAAACAACCGACTTTTGATGGTTTTCTGTTTTCCACTTCATTGGTTTCTTTATTACCCGATTCTTTTTTCTGCTTAATTTATATTTATTTTGCCTTTGTCTAGTTTCTTGATGTGAGAGCCTCGATTATTGATTTGAAGCCTTTCTTCTATTTTAATAGAAGCATTTGGTGCTGCTTGTTACAAATTATCCCTGAACTTAATGGATGGAAATAGCATTGCTTATCTCGTAGTTTCCATTGGTCCAGAATCTTCATGTAGCTGGGCTGGGCCCTTTAGGGTCTTTCATTAGCTGCAGTTATGGTTTTGGTCTGAGCTACCGGCACCTCCGGACTGCACTGGAGGTCCCTGGTCCAAGCTTCCTCATGGGGGTGCAGCTGCTGTTAGTCGGAGGCCACCCTTAGCTTCTTAGCACATGGCCCTCCCTATTAGGGTTGTTCACAACACGGCAGTAATTCAGTAGCGCAAACAAGAACGAAGAGCCAGAGAGAGTGACTGCCAGCAAGTGACAAGTCATCGTCTTCTATCACCCAATCCAGAGGTGACATTTCATCACTTTTGTTGTGTATTCTTCATTAAAAGCAAACCATTCAGTCAGGTCCACAGTCTAGAAAGCACAGGACACTGCACGATGGTGTGAATACCAGAAGGCAGGGGTTACCGGGCGCTGCCTTTCACGAATGGTGCACATTTCCCTCTGAGCTCACTTCAGCTGCAGACGTTGTCTTTTTAAAAAATTATGCTAAAATATGTGTAACATACATTTACTATTAAAACATCTTCTGAGTACAAGTCTGTGTTCCTAAGTACTTTCACCTTTTGTGCAACCGTTGCCGCTACCCATTTCCGGGTTTTTTTCATCATCATCTCAGATATAAACTCTGTATGTTTTCTCCGTCCTCTCTCCCCCAGCCCTTGGTGACTTCTAATCTACTTTCTTTGCCTCTGTGAATTTCTATATTCTAGGTAACTCATCTAAATAGAATTATACAGTATTTGTCTTTTTGATCTTATTTCACTAAGCATAATGTTTTCAAGGTTCATCCATGTTGTGGCATGTATCAGAATTTCACTTTTTTTTGTAAAGACTGGATAATGTTCTACTGTATATACAGACCATATTTTGTTTTTACATCCATCTGTTAATGGACATTTGAGTTACTTCTGCTTTTTGGCTAGTATGAATAATGCTATTATAAATCTTGGTGTGCACTATCTATTTGTGGCCCTGCTTTCAGTTCTTTTAGCTGTGTACCTAGAAGTGGAATTGCTGGATCATATGGTTGTTTTATAGTTCAACCTTTGAGAAACCCACAGTTCTCAAAGTTCTTACACTGTTTTTCATTCCCATAAGTAATGCACAAGGATTCCAATATCCCCATGTTGTACAGATTTCATATGTTACTTATTTTCATTTCCTTTTGTTTAAAAATACTTTTAAAATTTCTGAGATCTCCTCTTTGTCCCATGGCTTATTTAGAAGTGCAGTGTTTAATTTTCAAGTCTTTGAAGATTTCCCTATTAGATTTCTATTTCAACACATTATTCATACAAGAGAACATATTTTTGTATAGTTTCAGTTAATTTGAATTTAAGCTTTATTTTATGACCTAAGAGATGATACCTTGTTAAATGCTCACATATGCTTGAGACAATTGTTTATTTTTTTCTTAGCTAAATTATTGTATAAACATTATATTCTGTTGATTTATCATGTTGTTGAGTCTACACTCTTGTTCCATTTCTGTCTAGTAGTTGTACCCATTTCTGAGAGTTGTGTTGAAGTCCCCAGCTATAACTCCACAGTTGCCTGTTTTTACATACTGTACTGTAATATTTGCTTCATGTACTTTGTATCTTTGTTGTTTGGTGCATATGTGTTTGGAATTGTTATATCTTTTTAATGAATTGACCCTTTTATCATTATGTAATGTTCAGCTTTTGCTCTGAAATCTTTTTGCTATTAATATAACCAGTTTGGTTTTATTTTGAAGTGTGTTTGCAGAACATATCATTTTCATACTTTGAATCTACCTACCTAAGTTCCTTTTCTACAGTAGAGCTTTCGACCATAGAGTAATTTCTTCAGATCAGTTCTGACAATTTCTTCTTTTAACTGGTGTGTTTAAAATATTTATATTTAATGTAATTGAGGATATGGTAAATTTTAAGTTTGGTGTTTTATTATTTTTTTGTTGTTGTTTCCACTGATTTTTGTTCTTTAATTTCTCCTTTTCTACTTTACTGTAGGTTACTTGAACATTTTGTAGTATTTGGTTTCATTTCATAAAGATTTTGAATGTGTATCTTCTCTTGACTTCTTTTTGTGGTTGCTCTATGGATTATAGTATACCTATTTAATTTACCATAGTCTACTAATTCCAAAATTTTATCACTTCAAGTGGAAAACAGAAACTTTGCTACCACTTTATGTCCCTTTACCTTCCCCTTTCATGACATCTTGTCTTAGATATTATATATATGTTGAGAAGCATATTAGAGAGTGACAAGTTTTTGCTTTCAAATGTCAAGCATAATTTTTTAAACTCAAGAGAAGCATTGTCTATTTTTACTTATCCTTCTTATTACGTCCTTCCATTCTTATGTTTCAAGTTCTTGTCCCCCCTCCCTCCGACCTTCTTCCATAAACCCTCTGTGTCTCCTCCTCCTTCCCTCCATCCCTCTCTCCTTACCTTCTTTCTTTCCTTCCTCCCTCATTCCTTTCTCCTTCTTTATTTTAAAAGTATTTCCTTTTTGTATGAGGAGTTTAACAATTAGAGCAGATCTGCTGGTCATAGATTCATTTTCCTTCACTGACTAAACATTTCTTCTTCATTTATGGAAGATATTTTCACCAGATAGAGACATCTGGATTGAAAAATCCACTATTATCTGAACCATTCTCTTATAAATAATATATCATTTCTCTCTGGCTACTTTGAGGATGTTTTCCTTATCTTTAGTCTTAAAATTTCTTATTATAGTTGATCTTGGGGTGGATTTCTACCATTTGGGATTCTCTTTAACCTGTAGGGTTTTCTTTTGCTTCCGTAACTATTTTTTCTATGTTATGCTTTTTCCTATTTCCTTCTGGTATTTTAATGGTTCTTCATGTTCTGTGAGAGTTTCAAATTTTTGTTCTAAACCATACTTAAAAATGATAATTTATATAAACTTACGTTATCTGTTAAAGAATTAACTACTGTTTTATATCCTCCGGTTTTCATTTCTTATTTTGCTGAAGTGCTTGTTTGAATAATTCATTCAGAAAACATTTAGATCTTTTTCTTTAAAGCTTTCTTTTTCTTTAAAACTTTATTAAATCTTTTGTGTCTTTCATAAGATACAATGTGTCATACCTAAGATACAAAAGTAATTTTAATTCAGTACTTCGCTTCTCTACTCTCTTCTGGTATTACCTGTGAGAACTTACAGCTCTTCATCCTTTCTCCAGCCGTACTTTTCACCACAAACCTTGTGCTCGATGTGTTCACCTTTGTGTTCCCCACTAGCGTGTTGACAGCAAGTTAATTGAAAGTAGACAAGTTGTCTTAATTAATCGTTGTAAATCTAGTCCCTAGTACCATGCTCAGTAATTCAGATACCAGTAAGTGTTGGTTATGTTGGACTGGAGTGTGGAAAACAGATATATGAAGAGAGGTACATCAACTGACTGATTTGCTTCTCTGGTCTTGATTATTACTAATGTTGTTTTTAGGCTGAAACATTTTCTTGGTCATCTTTAGCTGCAGAGAGGTGTGCCAGCCCCTCAGGACTGGGGAGTGTAGCTTCATTCTGTGAGCAGCAGCTGAGGTTCTTGCTGGGGCTGGCCACCACAGCGAATCTCTGGCCTGCTTCCTGCCCAGCCTGAGCTCAGGTCTGCAGAGACAGGCACATGAATTATTAACGCACAGCAGGGCCTGGGTGTGAATCCCAGCTCTGCTGTTTATAAAGTGCATTCCCTAAGACAGGGCATTGATTTCATTTCAACCTGTTTTCTCTTGTATAAAACATGTTTAGTAATTCCCACCTCACTGGCATTGAAAGCATTAACTAAGAAAGCCTAGATGGGCACTGGGCATGTGCTCAACATTCAGTGAATCTCCATTCTTTTTCTTTTCAGCTCATGTTTGAGGAAGCCTGAGAGTTTTCCTTTCTGGCTGAATAGATAATTGGGCATATCAAAGGTGCCCGTCTCCTCAGAATGCTTTCCAGAGGAATGACACAGGGACAGAGGATAATACTTAATCCTCAACAGTCATCAGTTCCAGAATTCCAGTGTCTTAAGGCTTTTTGGAAAGGAAAGTTCTTGGTGAGGCAGAGGCTTTAGGCTCTTTTGGCTTGGTGTGGTCTTATGCAGGTGAGGTAACTTGAGTCCCTCGAAGGTTACACAGTGGTGTTGGGGGGGGGGTCCCCTTTCTCCTTTGTCTACAGAGAAGCTGCTTTAGGGAAGTCGAGGTACTGTAACTATCCTTCTCTGTCATGAATAGGGAGGCCTTGGGCTAAGAGAACTTCTCCTGCCTTAGGGAAAGACTGAAGGGAGGTGAGATGAGCGTCCGATAATAATGGACAGTGGCATCTAGAGGTAGTTGTGGGTTAGTGGGGGGTGGTGTGGTGGAAGGCCATCCCCTGATCTCCTCCTTGTAAGCAGGCGATGCTCCCACCGCACCAAGTGAGCGCTCTTTCCCCGCTCTGCTTGCTCTGCTCCTCCACCCCCACACTGCTTGGAGGAGTTCCCTGCATGTTTCTAACAAAATGTTTTGTCATCTTCTTGGGGAACCTTTATTGGGATAACTTCTGTGATTTCTCAGAGAGACATTTTCCTCTTATGAGAATCACCAACCTCCGACACTTTCGGGCGTTTCTGTGGTGAAGCTGCTGGCTTCTCTGCGCGCCAGGGAGCGCCTCTGCAGCGTCCTGCCCTGGGTTAGGGTTCTGCACCGCAACTGGAGGAGGTGATGCCAGAACCCTGCTGCCTTCCACCCACTGTATGGAGGGTTTTTGGGGGGGGGGGCCCTTGCTCATCTCCTCGAGCCCTCAAGCCTGCCCTCAGTCATGGGGTCAGGGAGGTCGAAACAGCATTTGACCAGAGCCCCAGGAGTCCCCAGTGCAAGTGCCCCAGGGAAGCGCTAGGAAAGTGGACCCCCCAAGCCATCGGCCTGCTCCTGTTATTGCCTTCAGATGGTTGAGCTGCCTCTGCTCCCTCAGTGGCTGGCAGTGGGAGAGCGGGGAGTGGTGGGTTAGTGTCAGTCTCGCGCCCCAAGTCTCTGTGGGGAGCAAAAGCGAGGAGGCTCTGTTACTGTGGAGCTGGGTGTGCAGAGAGATGGTCATTCGCCTGGGCATGTGTTTCAGTGGGGAATAGCCTTAGCTCTGCTGGGAATGCGAAGGAATGAAGATGAAGATGAGGGTGATGAGTGGGGGTGCGGGGCGAGGGAGGACGGGCTGGTTGACAGCGTAGAAATAAGAGTTCCCACGTACCGTCTCCCACCTCAGACATTCAGTTGCCAGGGAAGACGATATTTCTTGAAAACACCGAAAAACCTGAGTCTCTGGCCTGAGGTAGGGAATCTCTCAAATTTGTCCATCTCTAGAGTATTGTTCCCTCTTACTGTGGCTAGAAAATATGGTGTATGTAGCACTCGAGGGACTTTTGGATTTTCCACTGTTGGACTTGTTTTGGTAAATGCATTCTCTTGACTACAGAAGGGGTATGAGCTTTAAAAGGTAATATGTATTCACTGAAAACTTTTTGGAATGCCCAGAAGTGTTTAAAATAAAATGACTCTCTCTCTCCCAGGCTTCTCCCAGGACACTGGGACAGGTCATGGGGGGGCGTCATTCTTTATTTCTTTTTAACACAGTCACTCCAGAAAAGGCTCTAGACCTGTGTCGGGTGACTGAGCTCAGCCACATCGTTCTACCTGCCTCCCTTCGGCCTGGGCATGAGAGGGGTTCTCCGGCATGGCGTGTTGCCTGGGGAAGAAGAGGGAGTAAAACGACAGGGCCACTCTGTCATTTTGTCAAGGGAGGATGTTGGGAAGAGATGAATAATCTTTTCCCAACTGTGCTTTTTTTCCTTCCCAAGCCTTGTGCTGTGTGCTGCTAATGTGTATTTAATAAGGTTTTTTCTCTTTTTTTAAAAAAAAGTCTATAATTTTTGCTTCACAGTTTGAAGCACAGAATTATAATGGAGAGGCGGGCGGAGGGAAACCAAATGGCATGCTGAAAGTTCCAGAAGGAGCTCAGCTCAGTAGAGTGATGGGGTGCAGGGGTTCACCTTCCCACCCATGCTGAGGCTTGTGAGAGACCGTTGAATAGTGAGGCCCAGGCTGAAGCATCAGAGATGCACCCGGAAGGCCCCAAGCCTGAGAGCCTCCAGCCTCCATGGCAAGTGGCTTCAGAGTGTTGGATCTTGGGGGAACTTCTAGTCTTTGTCTCTCTAGGAAGAAAGATGGAAAGACGGGAACCCGTTAAAACCTTGCCGTTCCTAAATAAAAGGCGATTTTGGTCAAGAGCATGAGTTTTGGTGCGGGCTGTGTTGTCAGTTGTTAGACTTTGGTGCCGCTCTTGCTCTCAGGATTAGCCACGATTTGATCTGGAAACGAAACTTGCCCTTTTTAATGGATACTGTTCTGTTCTCTTTTCCCCAGCTGGTTTCCCTTTGTAGCAGGCTGCCTCACAAGGGTGTGAATGTTCTCTCGCTTTGTTTCCTGAAAAGCGTGGCGCTCCCTGACAGAGTGCTCACACGGGCTCCCAGCCCCTCCCGCCAGCCCGCGTGCTACATGCTGACCTGTGTCACCCTTTTTGTGCCCCTGGTGTCCAGCACACAAGGCCTGGATGCTCAGGGTCGGGGACTCTGACAGTCACTGATCACCCTGCCCCGTCACTGCCAGCAGACATTCATTGGATCTTGCAGGAATTCAAGCTGGGCCGCACTCCATGTGGGCCTCAGTGCCTGATGCTTACAGACTGAAAGACGTGAGTTTCTGAGTCTTCCAAGCTATTTTATCCTTGGCTCCCATATCCTGGAATATTCCATCATCTGCCTACCCCGGGCTCAAGGAAGTTTCAGGGTCGGCCTAGAAAGCACTCTCCTTCAGGAAGCCCCTCTGACCTCCCTGCACCCCAAGTGTGGTTACTCTGCCATCCAGCTCCACGCTTCATTTACATTGCAGTTTCTCTCCATTCCCTAGAACACAGATTCCTTGAAGGTGGAGTCTGTGTTTGAGTCATCTCTGAATCTCTAGCGTTT
This sequence comes from Galemys pyrenaicus, assembly GCA_019455555.1. Lineage (NCBI taxonomy): Eukaryota > Metazoa > Chordata > Mammalia > Eulipotyphla > Talpidae > Galemys > Galemys pyrenaicus. Next base: position 178,033 of record JAGFMF010011681.1, on the reverse strand, counting down.
GGCCAGGAATTTGGTGGGGACTCAAAAAAAAAAGAAGGTGTTGAGTGACTGAGGAATGTTGCCTCTGGCTGAGGATGGGTACTGGGAGCTATAATATGTGTTTGCGAGGCAGAAAGGTTACTGGTTCTGAACAGATAAGATAGAATCTGAAGATGCCTGGGCAAACGGCATGACCCTGGCCTGACATTTATTCATTTTTTTGTCATCTGGTCATATTTATATTCATGGTATTCCTGTCATAAAATGTGGCTCCCTGTCACTTTAGAAAACTGAAACAAAGTGTGAAGAAATGACTGTTCACGTGGTCTTGTAGTAGGACCAGGGCTGCAAGGCGAGCCCGCTTGTCCTGACTCCTGAACCAGCATTCCTGCGGGCGGCAGCGCCTCCCGTGGGCCTGGGTGGTGGCTGCCCGGCCCCTGCACCTGTGACCTCCTCCTTTCTGGGGTCGGGAGGAGAAAGTCAGAGACCAGAAGAGCAAAAAGAAGAGAGTAAACATCCAGAACTCCACTCTCTGGGTAGAAAGGAGACCAGTGGCATCCTGGTATCTGTCCTTCTAAGCTAATGCCAACTTTAAAAGTCATACTGTATATGTTATCTTGTAGGCGATTTTTTTCATCTAAGAAAATACTGCGGCTGTTTTTCTTGTCAGTAAATGTAGTTCTACACCATTATTTTTAAAGGTTGCATACTATTTCATGATTAGACATACATAATATATTTAGCTCATTTCCTATTATTGTAATGCATTTACTTCCTGTTTTCCGTGTTAGAATTAATACTGTAAAATGTACATCTACATTGTTTGCTTCTTTTGCCCATCATTTCCTTTAGGTTAAATTCCTAAAAGTGGCATCGCTTAGTCAAAATCACATGTACATTTCCAATTGTGACACATATTTTTAGATTGCTCTTTTAGGAAACATCTCTCGAAAAAGATTTACTTTGTGTTTATGTATTTTTTTCTAGTAATTTTGTGATTTTATTGTTAGTCTATAACTTAAGGTTTTTAAAAATTCATTTTAGTGTGTGTGTATACCAACCCCCCACAAATGGATTAGCAATTGTCTCAATATCATTGATTGACTAAGACCTTCTTTATCAGTTGACCCACTGATTTGAAAGAATTTCCTTTTTATAAATTAAATCCTCATTTTAGTTGATATTGTTGACTCTTGATCTAAGTAATCTATTGTGGACTTTGAATGTATTCATAGTAAGATGCTTCTATTTTAAATTATTTAATGTTTTTTAAAATAAATAAAGCAGTTGCATAGTTGAAGTCCAAAGGGTAGATACAGAAAGATATACAATGAAATCTCCCTCAACCTTTACCCACCCTCTCAGTTCCATTAATACTAGTTTTTTGTATTTTAATGCACATTCAAGCAAAAATGAATTTTGTTATTTCACCCATTTTGCACATGCAGGATGTGGTAGACTTTACTTGCTATTCTGTATATATTTTTTTTAACTTACTATCATCTTGGAGTCATAAACTGTTTTAATTACCATAACTTTATAATATGTTTTAATATTTGGTAAAATATAACCCACCCTGTTCTCTTCTACTTTTCAGACCTCTCTTTCTCAGATTGATTTGCTCATTCACGCACAATTTATTTATAATTAAATAGGCCATTTATAAATAAATGTGCCTACTGTGTGCGGGGTTAAACTGTAAACAAACCAGACTTGGTTTTGCTCTCCAAAAGCTTTCCTGATGGGGAAGAAGATGAGAACTAATTAGGCATTTGTAATGTGTTATTATGGATAAGGTCAGCAGAGAGTATTCACTGGGGCCCAGGACTGGGTTTTTCTTGGGGTTAAGTCGGGGAGAGAGGTAAAGAATTGTCAGGAAAGAGATCCAGAATTCATTGATGTTCTGAAGAGAGGCCTTAACTGAGAATGAGTTAGCTTGGATGGAAAAATGGGGGCAGACAGATGAATTTCAGGTCAGAAGGAAGGGCCTTTACAAAGACCTGAATGTAAGGATGAGATGGACAGTTTTGAGGAATTAAAAGGTGCTTAGAAGCAGAAGAGGGGATTGAAATAAAGGAGACTGACAAGATCAGGACCTTGCAACCCAAATGAAAGAACCTTTTGTCAGAGGCAGTGGGAACTCCTCAGATGGTTTAGGTCGGCACATTAATTCCTTAGGACTGCTGTGACAAAGTCCCACAACCTAACTCGTTGAGCACACAGACATTTACTATCTCACTGTCTGGAGGTCGGAAGTCTGAAATCATGGCGTGGGCATGGCGAAGGCCCTGCGACGGCTGGGAAGGGCCACCAGGCCTCTCTCCTCGCTCCTGGCGGACTTAGCCGTCCGTTGGCTTACACATGGGTCTCGATACCCAGTGCCTCCGCGGGTGCATGTTTGTGTCTATCTCCAGAATTTCTCCTTTTTTGCAAGGACAGCAGTGATATCGAGTTGGGGTCTATCCTAAGGACCTCATTTTAAATGAACTACTAATGTAAAAATCCTGCCTTCAAATGTGGTCACATTCTGAAGTACTAAGGGTTAGGAATCCCACACATGAATTTGGGGCAGGGGACACAGTTCAGCCCATAACCATGGAGCATGATAGGATCTGACTTGCATTTTAAACTGACAACATTGGGAGAGTGGCTTAGAGAGGAGAGATTGGAGGGCAAGGGAACTAGGAAACTGTGGCAGCACTTCAGTGCGAGATAAGGGCCTGGCCTAGAGAAATGACAGTGGACTTACAGAGGAACAGATGATTAAAGAGATATCGAGGAAACAGAATTATAGAACTCAGTGATTATAAGTCTGTGAGAATTGAGGGCATCTGGGCTGCCTGTTATAAGTGGCATATTGAACACCACCATTTACCTTTGCTCCTTCCCAAACCCAATTAAAATGAGAGTAAAGACATGGAGAGAGGAGAACAGAACAGTGGCAACAAAACTGTAAGAGCTAGAAAAGGGGTAGATGATTGGTTGGTAATTGGCTCACCAGGCCAGACACCACCGGAACTCAAGCCTGCAGTGAAGCACAGAGGCAGCTGGGCCCTGGAATCAGTGGGGTGCAGCTAGGGGCAAGGAGGGAAGGGCTATGCTAAAGTCTGTGTTGGATCTTCCCCTTTTCGTGCACCTGTGTTGTGTGGCAATTGTGTCTCTTTCAAACCTGCAGAAGACCAGTGGCTAGTTTCTAGTGTATCACCTGGTGAGATTAAACTGGAAGGCCTCAGCAAACCGCAACCACTGCAGCATGAGTTCGATCCCTGCTGCCAGCCAGGAAGGGGACCCACATGGCGCCGCAGACCTCTCCTGCTGTGCCCACTGCTCCCCTCAGCAGTGTACTTCAGTTGATCTGCCTGTTCTGCTCCCCGCTCTCTGTGGTGAATTCTCTCACCACCCCCCAAACCTCTGGCCTGTACCCCAGTGCTTGTATGCATAAATAAACCTTGAAAAAAAACTGGAAGGCCTCTGGGTGCCCAGATAAGAGGCACCACTGAGGATGGGGCTTCATGCTCAAGGTGAGGAGAGACTTTTTCCATGACTGTCTGAGGGCTCCTGCGCTTTACTCCGAGAACATAGGCGGAAGATTAGGAGTTTCCTTGAGATGTTGAAAAGCGCAAACACTGAATGCTGGAATTTCTTTTTTTTTTTTTTATTAGTTATATTTGACAAAATTTGTAGTCCCCAGGGAGTACCCACCACCATTTCACCTGTGCACCATCACCTCAGTTCCTTGTGCACCCTCTGGCCTCCTCCCTGTCTTTGCCCTCCCCCCTTCCCCTCCCCCCCATGGTCCCTTTGGTTTATCCTGGCTTTTTGGTCTTATTTTTTTGTTGTTGTTGTTGTTTACTTTTGGTTATAATTGCTCAATTCCTTGAGTTTATTCTTTATTGTTGTTGTTGTTCTTTCATATTCCTCCTAATAGTGAAGCCATCCGATA
>JAGFMF010011681.1:0-173846 GCA_019455555.1 Galemys pyrenaicus | reverse complement strand
TAGACTGAGGAACCTCCATACGGCCTTCCATAATGGTTGGATTAGCTTGCATTCCCACCAGCAGTGTACCAGGGTTCCTTTTTCTCCACATCCTCGCCGGCATTTGACATTGTTGGTTTTTTCAATAAAAATATGGAACGCTTCACGAATTTGCGTGTCATCCTTGCGCAGGGGCCATGCTAATCTTCTCTATATCGTTCCAATTTTAGTATATGTGCTGCCGAAGCGAGCACTGAGTGCTGGAATTTCGTTCTGACCAGATCAGTCTGCCATTTGGCAAACTACGCCTGTAGAAACAGCCTTTGTGGAAGTTTGTTATTACTTCTTAAATATGAGCAGTTGAGCCCATCGAGAGAGCATCAGACATTTGATAACTTCTGATACGACCTGAATGTGAACCAATATAAATATAAGATCAAAAGATGTGGGCTCTGTGGTCCGAAACAAACACAGAGAAAAAGCAACGCAGGAGACCAACAATGCAGGAGACAAAAGAAAACTGTGTGGAAAGTTAAAAAAAATGCTTGGGTGAGGAAAAATGTATTCATGAAATAAGAACAGGGAGCTCTTAAAAAGTAACAGAGAAAGAGCGCTCTTAGAATTTAAAAACATGGTACCACAAATGAAAAGTTTAATAGAAGAATTAGGGTTGAGGCATTCTCCCAGAAATTAGAGCAAAAAGACCAAGAGATGGAAAATATGAAAAAAAAAAAAAAAAAGTTTGGAAAATAAGAGACTTTGTTCAGGAGGCCAGACATCCAAGTAAAAATACCAGAATGAGAAAGCAGAAGAAATTATTAATGAAATGATTTCAGAAAATTTCCCAGAACTGAGCTTCAAGACTGAGAGGGCCCATTAGTTCCCAGCCCATTAGCTTTTAAGATTAGATCTATACCAGGGCACATTGTCATAAAATTTTAGAATATAAAACACCAAATCTGATGCTAAAATTCTCCAAAGAGAAGGACATGTCATCTATTGTTGCATAAAAAATTACTCCAAAACTAAGTGACTCAAAATAGGAAGTAGAAGGTTTTTTCTTAAGGTGAATATTTCAGGCTTGTGGGTCATCCAGTTTCTGTTGCAGACTCTCAACTTCACTAGTAGCACAAAGGCAACCATGAATTATACAGAAAAGGCTACTTATGTTTCATTAAAACTTTATTCACAAAAATACACCTCAGGTCACTTGAGGACTAGTTTCTCGACCCTTGTTTAGAACGACATCTGTGTCTTGGTTTCTGTGGACCTAGCTGGGTTCCTTAGCTCTGGGTTTATCCCACGGCTGCCACCCAGGCATTGGCAAGAGTACCATCCAACAAGGCTTGACTGGGGTGAGTCTGTTACCTTGATCACTAGGTGACTCAACAGGGGTTCAGTGCCTTGACATTGAGTCAAAGGCTTCGGTTCCTTGCCACTTGAGTCTCTCCACGAGGCAGCTCATAGCATTGCTCCTGGCTTCGTAAGAGTGAGTAAGGGTGTGAGCAAGACAGCAGTTAAGCCGTGCGTAAACCTCCTCACTGACATCCCGTAACTTCTACCGTATTCTCTTTAATGGTGAGTCACCAGGTTCAGTCCGCATTCTAGTAGAGGGAACTGCTATGACCGTGTGTGAGCACAAGGAGAGGGAGACCCTCGGCTGGGTTGAAAGCTGTGTCACTCAAGAGGGGGAGAGGAGATCATGTACAAAGGGTTAAGCAGCGTGCCTTCCGACAACAGTGGCCCCAGAAGCTCCAAGACAATGGAACAATGTCTTCAAAATTCCAGGAAGGAATAAACATCAAATTCTAGAGAAAGCAAAGGAAGTATGACTGCTCAGCTGTGAATAATATTTACATATCATACTACAAACACTAGATGTTGAGCCATACGCGTTACCATCAGGCTCATGGGGTGCCAGGGCGCGGGGAGATCGGTGTGGAGCTGTGTGCGAGGGACTGAATCCTCAGCTCACAGCACGAGTCAGTAGAGGGACAACAAGACACTGCTAAAATATTCTGGACCGTCCCTGGGGAAGTGGGGAAAGGTGAGCCAAACCCAGATAGACTTTCTGAATGATTCGATGTTAATAGAAAGAAGCTTTAAAAAGAGGCAATCAAAATATAGTGTGGTGTCCTGGGTTGGACTCTGGAACAGACAACTGATAATAGTGGAAAAATGTAAAATCCAAATCATCTGGAGTTTAATTAATAGTGATTGTTAACTTCTTAGTTGGAATCGTGATAACATAAGATTATATCATCCAGGGAAACTGGGTGAGGAGCGTGCAGGAACTCTGTACTCTCCTTGCAACTTTCTTTTTTTTTGTAAATCAAGCTATGCCAAATTAGAAAGATTATTTTTAAAAAAGGAAGGTGAGATGAAGGCCGGCTGTTGATGCCCTCGAGTGGATGGTGGGTACTTTTTGAGCTACAGACACAAGAAGAGGAGCAGATTGTGGAGGTGGGGCGGGCAGGGAAAGCGCCTGTAGAACCTTCCGGGCGCATCACGCGTCGTGGTGGCAGAACCTCCAGGGTAGCCCCCCAGTGCGAATAATTGCCCCAGAGCGGCTGCGATGCGTCTGCAAGTGCGAGAGCAGAACTCAGGGCAGGGCTCTGCGGAACCAGCAACATCATGGGGAAAACAGTGCCGGTCTTACAGTGTGATTTTCATTCCTAATTACAGTTCTTTCTGTTGACTCACTTATTTTTATGAGACCAGTTGTTGAATTTCTACATAATAGTCTAATTCTAATCAAGAACTAACAGCCTCCGAAGCCTCCAGAAACCATGCAGAATTAACTGGATGAACTGGCCTCGTGTGCAGAGCGTGGGGCGACGTGGGCCCGGCACAGTGCCCTCGCGGGAGGGGCGGTGCCGTGAGCCGTGCCCCTGCAGGGTGTGGGCCTGCTTCTCTCCCTAAGCCAGAGACACAGAGCTCTTCAGGAAACGTCCCAATTTCAAAGGATTGGCGATGCATTTTTTCCGCCAACCAAATAAAACACGTATGTTGATAAAATGTGTCCTGCAGGCCACTTTCTGTGACCTCTTTTTCACGTCCTTTCCCGCGTGTATGACCACGTCTCCATTCTCTCCCCTGCCCCAAACTTTATCTGTGCGTTTAATCCGCAGAACTCCAGTGGACTGACAACAAGGTGTTTGATGAGGCTGTTGACAAATTTGGACCCAGGACTCGGTCCTATTTATTAAATCTCTGTGCCTCAGAAGACACCAGCTTACTGACGTGCGCGGAATGCAGCCCGCCAGCCACCTCGCGCCTTGCTTAAAGGGACTTTATCTCGTGGCTGTCCCTTGTCACTGATGACCATGTCATAGGGGACAGGGTCTAATTTCCTGCCAAAGTGAGACAGTGTGGCCCAAAGACCCGTGGGCCTATTACTCGCGCCTAGAAGATTAATCTAACCTGGCAGGACTTCTTCACGCAGCCGCGGCATGTTTCCCTTTCAGATATTTACAAAGAAGTTTTATGTTTTTATTTCCCGCCCCTCCCTGCCGTTTGGGGGGCCAGGGTGTTAGTATTAGAAGAGAAGTACACTGCACACCCTCCAGCGCTATCTCTGGACCCCCAGCTTTCCAGGCTCGGGTGCTTGAGAGCCTGGACCACGACTTGCTTTTTTAAGATTTATTTTATGTATAGAAGAAATAGGGTGTTGACCAGAGGCCCAGGGGGTAAAAAGATTCACCAGAGACAGAGCGGGGAGCAGAACAGGCGGCTCTACTGAAACACTGAGGGGAGCAGCGGGCGAGGCAGGAGAGGTCTGCTGCGCCACGTGGGTCAGCTCCCTGGCCGGGGATCCAACTCAGGCCACAGCAGCGAAAGTGCGCTAGCACTGAGATGTAACCCCTGCACCACCAGGGAGGCCCCACATGGCTTTTTACAGAGTTGCTCAGGCACATTCTCAGTCCTTCGTGAAGTCCAGAAACACCAGATTTGCTGGGGTGGGCCTGGCCGCTTTCCTGAGGCTCCCAAACGCGGACCCGCCCCCCCCCTCCCCTTCTCGGTGTGGCCTGATTAAAGTATTTAGTCCAAATGTTGAACTAGTCAGACAATTTGGGGACTGAAGTGCACAAATTTGGAGGGAAAATATTACAAGTGTTTTTCACAGGATCTGTTATCAACTTCATATTAAAAATGGGCACAACTTTGTCGTCTCTAGTGCAGCTCCGGGTGCGTTTCTCTTTGTCTTTGCAGCGACACCTCAGTTGCTGCTTTGGCTCAGTGATGCTGCTTTCTGTGGCAAGCCTCTCTGCCTTCTGATGGGCAGCTTGAGATTTTCCTATGTTCTGTCTCCTTATCCTGGAGGCTTCCTGTAGGAGGCGCTGGTGTTTGTGGTTTCTCTTCCCCAAGGAATTCCAGGCTGCCTTAGAACCTACCATGATTTCACATGACATAATCCTTATTTTATGTATTAGAAATGTGGATAATTGGTAAAAATGAAAGTGTCAGCATGGATCTGGCTTTTGTTTTTTATTCTTTCCGGGGCATCAGCATAGTGTTGTGAAGGGATAAGGGATTTATAGTCAAACTAGATCACGTTTCGTGTGCAGTTTCTTCCTGTAGCAAGTCGTGGGTGGATAACTCGGAACACTGAACACTTTTTAAAGTTTTGAATTCAGATCCGTATTTTGCCTTCTACTGCCTGAGTGACCGTGCACATGTGAGGCCGCTTCTCTGAGCCTCAGCTTTGTATTTGGTTGAGCGGGGTGCTCTGCGCCCCCCCCCCCCACCTTGTCGACCATACTGGATTGCTGTTACGCATCGAACTAGAGTGTTGGTAGGGCGGTTTCACATTAATGCCAGCCAGTGGCGTTACTGCTGTCATTTTAAACTCCACTATGAACGGTCATCAGACTTCAACGAGTTCCCCTAAAGTTGTAGCTACCTTGCTCGGCTGTGGTTCAGTGAGAGGAAGCACTGAAAGAAAGTTAAGCCAGGCCACCACTGGGTGCTTGTACCTCGGCTCGTCACAGACAGCCTTTGAGAAAGGCCTCAGCTTTACTTTTGCAAATGAAGATGCAGAGGCTGTACCGCCAGGACTGACTGGCCGACCCCTCTCTTCGGACCTGTGCTGGCGGCCTGGACCCCCAGAGGCTGACCTGCATGCGCTGGATCCTGGGCTAGCCCTGCCTGTTTGTTTCCTTATAACTGGTTCCCGGGCCCGCTGGTCTGGGAAGTCCAGGGCAGTCTCACTGGGGCGGGAGGGTCTGCCGTGCATCATGCAGCGGCTGGGGAAGGCCACCAGGAGCTACTGGCTCCCCACCTTATTTAGTTCTGCAGCAGGGGGGAGAATACTCTGGGGAATCCACTCATCATTTGCAAGGTGTGGGATGAAGATCCCCCAAAGGTATTGTTTTGAATCCAGCGTTAGACGTAGCTAACTATACCAGGTTTATTGTCTTAAGAATGTAGCCGTAGAGCTCTTCTTGAGTTTGTGTTTCTGGGTCAAGCTACATTTTTCAAGGGTGCCTCATTAACCTGAAGTCATAGGTGGGAAGAAAGAAAACAGGAGGGAAGATCCGTCTATTGGAAGAACAGAGGAGAGGGAAAGACATGGGTTTGGTGCAAAAGGGCAGGAGGCAGCTCTGTCACCTCTTCTCTCCTCCTTAAAGGAATCATCTCTCTCCACCGAAGGGACTGAAGGGAGTTTATGAATCTCACCCAGAGCTAGGGAGGCCGTGTGATGATGAGCTCTGGAGAAAACGCAGAAACAAGTTAGTGTCCTCGCAGCAAACTGTATCTCGACACAGATTTGTTTTGGGAATGATGGGAATCAGCAGAGCCAGGTGCTTGGGACTGGCGTGTTGGACCTGACTGGACATAATAGCTGCTGTCCAGGTGGTCGTGTGAACCAGGTAATCGGGGGCATTGTTGGGGCTCTGTATAGAGTGCCACCTGGATTTCTCACAGTTCACCTTTCCCTGGTAGCAGATGTGCCCAGCCACAAGTTTTTCAAGCCAGCTGGCTTTTGGTGGCAAGGGGAGCTTGAGTCCCTTCTGGAAGATTTAATCAGGTTCCCAGAGTCTTGGGCCGCTGGGTGTGGCCTGTGGAATGGGGACAGACGACTGTTCTTGAGCAGCTGCAGGGACAGACTTACGCACAGTGGTGGGAACACCCAGGACTCTGGCTCCAGCCCGCAGGAGACACGCTCTCTAAAGCAGCCCTCCCTCTGGAAGGCAAGGAGGCTTCTACACCTCAGTCCTGCCCCGCTCAGGGCAGGTTGTGGTGTGTGAGCTCGGGCCCTGGTGCCCCTGCAGAAGGCCCTCGCCTGTCTGTCTGAGTGACTGAGAGCCAGAAGGCCGCAGAGCCTGGTAGAAGAGAGGAAGGCAGTTGGTTGTTTGTGCTGTATAATTGAGTACCTTGGGGTTTTGCCAGATAGATTTTAGTCTTGCCTTTTCTTCTTTCTTTTCTTTTCTTTCTTTCTTTTTTTTTTTTTTAAATGAAAAGCTTTCCTGGCAGATGTTGGAAAGCCACTTCTAGGGTATTGATAGTTACCAAAAAAAGGTCCTGGCTTCCTCTCCTGTCAGCTGACTGTGTGTTTCCACATCTGTGCTGTCATCCAGAGAAGGCCGAGCGCCTGTCCTTCGGGGGACGGGGGGAAGTCATGGCGTCAGGGTCTGGTCAGCGGCTGTCCAGCTTAATTGTGCATGACTTTGCTTTTGTTCTCTCCGCCCAACCCTCTGCAGCTTCCGACTCAAGAGGTGGCATTTGAGGTCCCCTAAGTTCATTGCATCTGAACCCCCTTCTTCTCTTGAGAACCTCCTGCCCCAGCAGACCTGTGCACCTCTCTTCTCCTCCGTGCCCTCTACTTAGCTACCTTCAGAGTCTGCGACTCGGCTGTTGGCCTGGAACACCTGCACCCCATTTCCTGTTTGAAATGCAGTCAGTCTCTCCGGGGCTAGGCTCATGCTTTCAGGAGGTCCCAGAGCATGCAAGAGCTGTCCGGGTTGGAATCCTGATTCAGCTGCTCTCCTGCTCTGTGTCTGGGTGTTCACTTCCGCCCCCAGGTCCTCTCCTTGCCCCCTAGACGGAGGTGCCATGGGTCTGCGTCTGTTCGACCGGCTGAGAGGACCTGTGCAGAAGGCCTGCCCGCCGCCGCCCTTACTGTGCTTTCCTGCTTCCTCTCTTTCAGGGAGCGCTTTCCTGGTCTCCTTAGCTAGAAGAAATCTCTTTTCCCATGAATTCTTATGCATTCGGTAGCCCTAACCGTGGCATGTGGAACTTCCAGTCGCTACTGGATTATTAGCGGCGAGCGTCTCTTCTTCCTCTGTGAACAGGTGCTTTGGCCGAGTTCAGCTCCTGTCTCCCATGAAGCCTGGCCCGGCCCCTCGCCGCTGTGCTGGCTCCCCACTCGCTCGTGGAGGATGGGAACATTCCACTGAGGTTCCAGATTATTCTCCCAGGGGATCAGATCCCCTCGGAGACGGTGGCCAACCTTTCATTATGCTTATTACCTGCACTGGTTTTGACTCTACATTAAAATGTATTTTTTAAGAGGAAGTAAATGAAGGCATATGAAGTGAAGTCCTAACCATGTGGGCCCCAATGTTCTGTAATACAAATCACCATGGCAACATGGTGGCCTTCACATTTCATCAGTTAAGAAGATGAACTCTCCTGCCCACAGATGCTGAGCGGATTGGCCACCGTTACCGGGTGCTCCACGCGGAGAACTCTTCCTGAAAGGCAGCGGACCTCATTACCAGGAGCTTTTCCTCAGCAGGGGGTCGACAGACAGCAGCCTGGCCCCTTCCTTCCCCCGCACCCCCTGTGCTCTGATTCCGTTCTCTGTGACAGCCTGGGCCCTCCTGCAGCAGCCCTCGTGGCTCCGTGGGTGGGACGAGATGGCCTGAGGGGCGCTGCCCACTGGGGTGTCAGCAGGCGTTGGGGGAGGGCAGAGGCCTGTACACCTGCGTGTCTGCCCACAGGCCCTGGGGGGAGGCTGCGGGGGCTTGAAGAAGGAGATTGAAGGTTTGGTTTAAAAATCTCAGGTGAACTTGCAGCTGCTAGTACGAGCGGGGCGGCTTGGTTGTCTCTCTCAGCTGCCCCCGTTTTCACTGGGTGTCCCTACCGCTGCAGCCTCTGGCTCCCCTTTCTGCAAAACTGGCTTCTCTCCTCAGCCCCTGCCACTCTGTGCCTGGGGCTCACCTTTCCTTATTGTTGTGGGCTTTTTATTATAGATTACACTGAATGTATTGTCCGAATTCAGCCCGCCACTCAGAAGGTCACGGAGCGCTGAGCCTGATGGTCTCAACGCAGCGTGCGACCAGGGCCACTGCCGGGCAGCGTGGCGCCCCTTGCCTGCTCTCTGGCAGCTCAGACTGAGTTGGTGGCCAGGCTTCGGGGTGGTGTGAAGGCAGTCCCACCTTTGGTGGAAGCTTAACAACCTTCTGCCCCTTGAGTCCCTCTAATAACGGCACCACGAATGCAGCAGCGTGCCGGCTCCACTGCTCCTGTCCCCCAGGCCCAGGCAGTGGTCAGCATGGAGGCAGAAACCTCCTGCTTTGTCCTCAGCATGTGGGCGTTGACCGCTCGTGAGAGGCCACAGCTAAAGTGAGGCCTCCTGTGACCTTTAAACGGGTGACAAACGGTGTGTTGTCAGAGGGCGTTTGCTTTCGAGTGTGTGTGCCCACAGGGGAGAGGGGACCTAATCTTGGCAGAGAGGACAGCAGATTGCAGCATGCCAGGTGCGATGCTGGCTGTGCCTTGTAGGAGTCTGTGGGGCCTTCTAGCCCTGGCTCCAGAGGAGAGCTCTCTCCTAGTGAGGAAATTTGAAGGAAAGCCGCCTGAAGGAGGCTTTTGTTTGGACAGAGGCCTGGGTCTTCTTTCATCACAAAAGGCAGTGCAGTCTAGCAGAAAGAGCCCACTTTGGAGACAGGTCTGGGTTTGAATCCTAGCTCTGCCACTTGCCAGCGGGGTGTCCCCCATGTGGCGGGCACACCTTGAGGGATTGTTTAGCTCACAGTGATGCCCTAGAGGCCACAGCATACTTCTCCACCCCGTTACTCAGTCCCTGGGGAGCCGCCCTTTCCGTTTGCTAGAGGCTCATACTTTAACGAGGGGTCTAGGTTCTTACTGTGGCTCCCTGGCCTCAGCGATTGGTCAAGGTTTTTCTTTTCTAAATGTATTCTACTGAGCTATAACAGTAAATGCCCAGATCTCCAGTCAACAGTTCCACATACTTTTACGTAAGTGTAACTCTACCTGCATAAAGATACGGATCATTTCCAGCTTCACAGAAGGTTCCCTCAGGCCTTCTCCTAATAGGTACTCTCCAAAGATAACCAGTTTGGACCTTTCCTACCTAGGATTGGTTTTCTGTTCTTGCATTTCATGTTCATGGATGCCTGTGCTATGGCTTCTTTGGCCTTACGTTATGTTCATGAGATTCATGCATATTGTATTTAGCAAGTGTGTGTTTACGCTGTATTCATTCATGGTATTTCATTGTCTGAATTTGGTCTAGTTTACATGATGGATATTTAGATTGTGTCCGGTTTGGGCTATTAGGAGTAATATTATTATGAATATTTTTGTACATGTGTTAAGTTAGTTTCTGTTGATTATTTACTCAGAATTGGAATTGCTGAATGGCTTCCTCAGGTAGCGGTATCAATTCGCGTTACCTCCAATAATGTATGAGAGTTCCAGTTACTCCACGTCCTCACCATCATTTCTTACTATCAGTTGTTTTGACTTGAACTATTCTGATAGATGCAGCGATTTTCATTCACATTTCCTGATGATTATAGAGTTTGATTACTTTTTCAGATGTTCAAGTTTAGACATCCTAAATTTGAACATCAGTATGCTTAGTGAAACATCAGTTCAAATCTTTTTGCTCATTTAAAAAAATTGAATTGCCGTTTTCTGTCAGTTTGTTGGAGTTCTTTTCATGCAGATAGAATCAAATACGACCTTTATGTCTGGCTTCATTCACTTAGTGTAGTGTTTTTAAGGTTTGTTCACATCATGGTGGGTATCAGTGTCTCAGTTCGTTTTTTGACCAAATAATATTCCACACTTTAATAAAGCAGATCACACTTTATTCACCTGTTTATCAGTTGAATCATATTATCATATTTGGGTGATTTTCGTTGTCTGGTTATTATGAGTAATGCTTATGAAAACATTCATAGTTTTGTTGCATGTATGTTTTCAGTTTTCTTGCATGTTTTCAGAATGACTTGCATATGGTAGCTCTTTTTTAGCCTTGCGGGGAACTACCAGATCGTTTTGCAGAGTAGTTGCACCGTTACATTTCCATCAGCAATGTAGGAGGTCTCCACTCTCTCTCCAGACTTGCTGTTTTCTGTCTTTTTCATTATAGATTTTCTAGTGGATGTGAATTAATACCTCATTGTGGTTCTGATTTTTATTTCCCTAATGATTAGTGATGGTGAACATTTTTTTCACATGCTTGTTAGCCATTTGTATTCCTTTTTTGAAGAAATGTCTATTCACATTTTTTCCTTTAAAAATAGGTTATTAGGGCCTCCCTGGTGGCGCAGTGGATTGGGCAACACACTATGAAGCGAACTGCAGCCACTGTAGCATGAGTTTGGCCTGCTGCTGGCCAGGGAGGGGACCCACATGGCTGGGCAGACCTCTCCTGCTGTGCCCGCTGCTCCCCTCAGCAGTATACTTCCGTTGATCTGCCTGTTCTGCTCCCTGCTCTGTCTGTGGTGAATCCTCTCACCCCCCACACCTCTGACCTGTACCCCAGTGCTTGTATGCATAAATAAATAAATTAAAAAATATAGGTTATTAACCTTTTTATTTTTGACTTGTAAGAATCCTTTATATATATTCAGGATATAAATATTTTATAAATGATTTGGAAATATTTTACATTATGGTGTCTTCACTTTCTTCTGGCTGTTCTTTGAGACACAAAAGTTTTCATTTTGTTAAAGTTCAATTTGTCTATTTTTTTCTTAGGTTACTTTGCTTTTGGTGCTGTATTTGAAATGTATTGCCAAATTCAAAGTCACAAAGATTTATCCCTATGTTTTCTTATAAAGTTGATAACTTAAGTTCTTAAATTTAGGTCCTTGATTTATTTAGAGTTAGTTTATAAGTGTGGTGTGAGGTGGGAGTGCCACTTGATTATTTATGTGGAAATCCATTGTCCAAGCATCATCCATTGAAAAGCCCCTTCTCTCTCCATTGTCACAATCCTTGTCACAATCAACTGACTAGAAATATAAGGGTTTGTTTCTGAATTCCATTCCATTAAGCTCTACGTCTGTCTTTATGTTAGTATAGCACTGTCTTGATTACTGAGCTTCATACTAAGTTTTGAAATCGAGAGGTATGAATCCTTCAATTTTGTTCTTTTTCCTGACTATTTTTGCTATTCAGGATCCCATGAGATTCAGCATGAATTTTGAGATGTAGTTTTCTATTTCTGGAAAAAAAAATAGGGCTGAGATTTTCATAGGGATCGCGCTGAATCTGTATTTCAATTAAAAAAAAATTCTCATTTAGGTCGCTGAGCCATTGTGAATTAAATTTTGTGTAAGGTATCAGGTAGGGCTCTCCATTTATTACACAGATCATTCTTCCCTCACTGGAGGGCAGGGGGACTTCTATCACTGCTCACGTGACTGTGCGGGGATGTTCGCGGGCTCCCTTTAGTTCAGTGGGTCTGTGTTTCTTGTGCCAGAAATACCCTTGCTGAATAATTGGAACTTCATAGGTCTGATTAACTCAGTCTTTCAATTTTTTTTTTCAGGATTGCCTTGGCTTCTCCAGATACCTTGCATTTCTATATCAATTTTAGAGTCAGCCTGTCAGTCTGTCATCTACAGATCAGTTTGGAGAGGGTCTTACTTTCTTGCCTCCTTCCAATCTGTGTCTTAGAATAGAATCGTTATGGCACGCATTCTTCTCTTAATTGTGGACTTAGAGGGATGATGATCAATATCTCGCCATTAAGTGTGATGATGATGGCAGGTTTTTATAGATACTCTTTGTCATATTTCTCTTCCTAAGTTGCTAAATTTTTGTCATGAGTGTGTCTTAAATTTTATCTCATCCTTTTCTGAATTTCATGATGATCCTGTGTTTTTTCCCCTTTATTCCATTAACGTGGTGAGTTATATTGATTTTTTTTAAAGTCGATTATTGAGGTGTAATTTACATCTGGTAAAATGAATCCTTGTGTGTGAGTCTGTGATTTTTGGCAAACGTGCCCCAGTGTGTTAGGCCCTCTAGGTGCCTTTTATATGTGCATCTTCCTAAGTGTGACATGAAGAAGGCATCATTATAACCTACGTTTAAGTAGGGAAACTGAGATCCAGAGAGACTGCTCTCTATTCAGGGCCTTCTATTTGGTAAGTGAAAATTGGAGACTCAAAACCATGCCTTCTGGTTCTCAAGCAGACGTCACATTTGCAGCCTACTACTGCTAAGGCCTCTTCCAGGGTATGGTCAGAGCTTCCACTCCACGGGGAGCAGTAGTGTGAGAGCCAGCCGGTCCTGGAAGGGTAGGAACTAGACTTCTGGGTGCCTCATGGAAGGACAGAAAGATTTAAGGGCTCAGAGAGGCTTCCCACAGGAAATGAGACCTGAGAGTAAGAATAACTAGTGATTAACAGATGCTAACAGATGTTGAGAGTGTCAGAGGGAAGGAAGGCCCACTGGGAAGAGGAGACAGTTTGCCAAGAGGCAAGAAAAGGTAAAAAGGCAGGGTGAGACTGGGGGGCAGGCAGGAACCGCAAGAGCCCTTTTTAGAGATGCGGACTTTATTCTGTGACTATGGTGACTATCGAAGGCTTTTATGTGGGGAAATAACAAGTTCTGTTTTGCGAAGCTGACCCTTGCTTTCTGCCTTAAATGCAATGCCCTCAGCCTAATATCCCTAGTTGCTTCTCTTTTCTGTCTTGGTGGTTTCCCTGGAAATTTTGTCTGCGTCTTGGTTCCAGTTGTCCCCCATAAGCTGAGTACCCCCTCGCCAGCGCCAGCCTGCAGAACCAGTGGTCTCCTCTGGGGCACTCCATGGTCCTGAAAACTGAGAACTTGCTCTCTGCACTCCTCCTCTTCCCTTGCTGAGATGAAAGCTGTTCTTCCTGAACTTTGTAGGCTTGGTTGACAACAGTCATTTGTACTTATGTTTTTCTTGCTCAAAGCCCCTTCTTTCCTACCTTTGTACCCACAGCGGTGACTGGCACATAATAGGCTCGGTAACTATTTGTTGCATGACTGTGTCCTGTGGCTGCAGTGCACAGCCCAGTGCCTAACACTTGGAGGCCGCCCATAAATGTTAGTGCTGATCATTACGACACCGTCACTTACCGGAGGCTGCCGGGTGCTGCTCGCTGCCCGTGGTGTCCCTTGGCTCACACATGGAGGAAGAAAAATGGAGCCTCTGCAAACAGCATTTAAGACTTGGCTCTGGAATCTGGGAATAGAGGTCACGGACGGTCATTGAGGGGACATCATCACTGTTGAACTCTACCGAATGCCATGGGGAAGCGGGGCTATTTCTGCACCAAGGAAAAGCAGGGCACGGGGAGGCTGCCTCACTTAGCTGAGTCGTGCAGCCCGTCCCCGAGGCTGGACTTAACTTCCTTTCAGAGGATGCCTGTCTGATGAGCGAGAGGCTAAATGAATGAGCAGTTAGCTCTTTATCTGCCATTTTCATTAGCTAAACTGTGAGCTTGAGAGCAGGGAATATGTGTTTTATGCTTTAGGGTCTGGCACAGAGTATGTGCTTAAGAAATGGTGGTGGGATGACGGCAGGGGGTGAGGAGTAGAATGCTGAAATGGGAATCAGGTCTGCCTTTCTGCTCTCTTGTAAGTCGTTCCTGGAATCTCTTGCCCCCTTTTCCTCTCTTCTGAAGTCTGTCAAGGAGGGAGAGCACCTTCTGCCCCCAGCCCCGGTGAGGAGGCGAAATCACAGCCAACTGAGCACCGGCACAGCAGCGTGTGGACTTGGCTTTCCAGAGGCAGCAGCACTAGCTACTGAAAACGGGGCTTGGCAGGGGGTGTCATGGGGTCCATGTCTGCAGCCTCAGCTCTTGGGTCCCCCCACTGGAGCTGAGGGCGAGAGGCTGGTATGAGGTTTGGGGACAGCCCAAACCAGCATCGGCAGCCATGCTGTCTTCCTGTAGCTGCCACTTGCCCAACCTGTGTGCCTGAGCTGGGGTTCTTTGCTTGGAAAGCAGCTCTGGACAACGCAAACACCAGGGCGTGCGTTGGAAGGGTCCTTGTGGCTCCCAGCGCTGGCGGGCAGCTGGAGAAGCAGGCCTGGACAGAGGCCTCCGGAGGCAGGCAGGGGCCCCGGAGAGCGGCTCCGTGTGTCAGACGGGACAGGACTCCAGGCGTTTTCACTTCTGGTGCCTCTGCTCCAGATGGTCCTCACCAGGGTCTCATGTGATCTTTGACAAGAAGAGGGGAAGCTCTGTTTGGGAGCGGAATGGATGTCAGCAGCCAGAACCGCACAAATGTCAGTTCCAGCGCCACCAGCCAGGCCCTGCTGCAGGCAGCCCAGCTCTCCACAAAGCCCTCCACAGCCCCTGCACCCCTGGTGGCCTCCTGAGCCCAGGGGGCCTGTGCTTTGTCGCTCCCACACGGCCCCTCCCTCCTCCCAGATATCGATCTTTTGTGTTTTCCTTTTTGTTCTTGACCAGCCTAGCTAGGAATTTATCAATTTTTTTTATCTGTTCAAAAAACCCAGCTTTTGACTTCGCTGATTTTCTCTATTGTTTGCTTTCTGTCTCATTGATTTCCACTCCTATTTTTATTATTTCCTTTCTTCTACTTACTTTGGGTTTAATTAGCTGGAGGGGGTGTGGCTTGATGTGTGGTTTTTAGTTTCTTAAAGTGGAACTATATAGGTCATGCATTTGCTGAACCTTGTCTTCTAATCTAGAAGTGTCAAGCTGTCCGGTTCCCTCTGCAGACCGTTTCCACAGATTTCCGCGGGGTGTGTAGTTCAGGGGCCAGCCAGGGATGTGGGGGATTTCCCTTCATGCTCCAGATGCCATGGTAGCCCCAGACTTAGACTTCTGGTTTTCTCCTGTTTTCTAGATACCTAGCGTGGTACCAAATGGAACCTGTTCTTAGGCAAAACCCATAAAAATGGTAGACTCACCCGATGCCGTTCTTCCTTACACACGTCATCTGTCCTCGAACTCCACATGCTTTTGTGCTGTCTCCAGGGCCCATAGAAAGCTGTTTTTATACTTTGTCCAGAAGTTGCTATCATTTTCCGTAGGACAATTGGTCCAATAGGAGCTGTTCTGCCACATGGGGTGTCCTAGGCAGCTTGGTGCCGCCTCCTGTCACTGGACGCCACTGCCTCTGACTAGAGCTGGATACTTAGAAGGAAGCCTGTTGCGTCCCCCGCTACCCAGAGAAGGGGTGCAGGCATTGCGAGCCAGGCTCCTGATCCATGGGTGCTGAAGACGGTCTCCATGTCTGGTTCGGGCCTTGGCTAACCCCAAAACCCAGCTCCCCTGCTTGCCTCTCACTGGAGACCCATAGGCACCACACAGCGTGTTCATGGTGGAACTTGCCATCTCCCTCACCCCACTGCTCTTCCTTGAATGTGGAAACATCTTCCTCGTCCTGTGATTCCTCTCAGGGGAGCCTCCTGTGGCCACTGGTCTGATTTTGACCTCATCATCTCTTGCCTAAGCCTTAAATTGGTCACACGGTCTTCTCTAAAACTCTTCGGCGCGTCTTCGTTAACTAGATCCTTCTCAGAGTACTTGGGGTGCTTTGGGCTCTGGTCCTGCCTGAGTCTTCCACCCCTACTTCCGTGTCGCCTCCTCGTTCGCCCTGGGCTCCACTCCCGGGACACCTGTTCCTCTTCTCTGCGGTGTGGACGTCAGCCTCCCGGCAGAGGCACTTCTCCCAGCCCCCTTGGCCTTTCTTAGGCAGAGCGGACGCGCCCTCCCTTCCGACTCCTGAGAACACCTCCAGTGCTGTGTTGCAGTCAGCTGTCTGTTCATGTTTCTGCTTGGGTGACAGCCAGTGACCTTGTCTGATTGACCTGGTGTCCTCATCCCTCGTGCAGAGCGGGGCACAGCGGGACGGGCTCCAAGCCGCAGAGGCCTCCCTCCCGGGCCCTTCGGCAGCCTGCCCGGGGTCCTGTGCCGGGAGACACGCGTTTACTGCCGGGCCGGCGCTGTGGGGCTGTGTCCCCTGAGCTCGGAGGCCGGCTCACGTTCCGCAGGCGGGCTTCAGACTCACTGTAGATTTCCGTGAAAATGGTGAGATTCTTCCCACTCCCCAGAAAGTGAAAAGTTCAGCCATCTTTACCTCCGTCTGCGATCATAAGGAGAAGAAGGTGGGAAAAGGCTCTCGCCCGGGCTGAGAGGTGGACAGGGAACACGCGTGCTGAGGCAGCAAGGGACCCGCTCCCGGGGAGCTGGGCTGTCACTGCTTTAGGCCCTCCCAGCAGAGAGGGATAAAAATAGCACTTGCTTTCCTGAGGCATATAGAAATATTTGACCAACAGATGTTGAGTAAAGAAGTGCAGAAGGGATGTAGGATCCCCAGGCTCCTACCATGTGCCTGGAGGTCGTCACGTGGGGTTCTGAGAGTCCTCACCATGGTCAGATAGAGAAACCGAGTCACAGAGGGGGCGCGTTCTCACGGCCCACACAGGGAGGGTCAGAGTGGGGCTGCAAAGCTGCTCCTGTCCGCGGTGTCGGTGCCGTCGCTGGCGTGTCTGGTGGCTTGTAGACCTCCGGCTCTTGTGCTGCCTTTTCTGGTTCTGTGTTGGCCTCATCTGCCGCCACCGAGGCCTCAGTGAGTGCCGCGGGTGGGCTGGGGCCGCCTGTGCCATGTCGCCTCTTCTCCAGCCCTCGACCGGTCAGCTCAGCTGCCTTGAGGATTTGTGAAGCAGCGAGCAGGGCAGGCAGACCCTCCTGCATGCGTGCTGCTGGTTTCCTGACCAGACCCCGGGGCTCGGGCTGTGAAACCTGCCGGTCTGCTGTGCAGGGGGCACGTCCTCTCTTGCCTGTGCCAAGAGCAGGAAGCAGGACGGCTGGAGGTTCTGGCTCGAATAGCCACTGTCCTCACATTTCAGTGTTTTATGTTTCTTTCCTCTTGTGGTCTCCGCTGTGGCTCCGGACTCCAGTGGAACATCTGGGTGGCCTGACCCAGTGGGTGTGGTGCTGGCCGCAGGGTCAGAGCCGGTGGTGTGAGGCCTGCCGTGGCACCTCTCAGCGGGTCAGGAGAGGGGGACTCCAGCACCAAGGTCCCCTGGAGCGGGGCGGCGAGGCAGCTGCCTTCTGAGTCAGCTGCAGAGGAGCAGTGAGCCCACCCAGCCGTCCTGTTGTGCAGGGGGCTCCCGCAGTGGCTTCAAGGGTTCGTGGCACCAGCAGGCAAGCAGGGACACAGCTTGCACGGGAGTGTGCCCGGGCGTCAGGGGAAGTAGTCCGTCCCGTGCTCTGCACATGTGCGTAACGCACACGCGGCACATACACCCCTTCTCAGTAGAGTCAAAGCGCTGGGTTCTCGTTTGCTGAGAAGGAAGTCATTCCGTCCGGGCTCGGACGCTCCCCGACAGTCTGTGGCTGGGTCTGCCCTGTCAGGACGCCTTGCCTTCTTCTTGGTCCGGACACACAAACCTCTTTCTAGAAACTCAGCGCCTCTCTGAAGGACTGAAGATTTGCCACAGTTAAAGATGCACATAAACATGTTCACGCTGCCATTTCTAAACGATACTTTGAGTAAAGCAGCTGGCAGGGTGGTTGACTCTGTGGCCTACATGGCATCTCTCGTGGAGACGAGCGTGGGGAGGACGAGGACGGGGTCCATGAGCCAGCCCCGTCCTGCCATCCGTAGCCGTGGCGCTTAGCCAGGGCCTCGTGGACGTGCCAGGAGAGAGCAGAGGTAAGGACGTTGAGCATAAGCCTGTCACTGCCAAGGAGACTACCGAAGACCGCAGCGCTGTCCCGGGCCATCACAGGCCATGCTTCGTGGGCGGGCGACTCAGTTCGCGCACATTCGCTCGGTGTCTGCTGCCCGGGCCGCGCCCCAGCACGAGGGACTTGGGCTGGTTCTCTCGCGAAGCTCTGTATTTTCAGGGGATCAGTAACTAGAGATCAATCAGTACAACAAAAATTGGAATAATTATAAAATATATTTATGTGCGATAGGAGTACAGATGGGGAAACAGTTCTGTTTGGATGGAGAGGGAAGAAAAATGTCAGAATCTTGATTGCAGCCATAGAAACTGGCTCCGCCTGGCACACGCAGAGGGGAGATGGAGCTCGCGGTGGGTGTGAGGCGGAGGGCCAGACTCGGGACGGGCTTGAAGTAAGGCGCTCCTGGGCAGACCTGCCCAGACACCCTCCAGGTGGGCCTTGCTGTGCGGCTCTGGGCGGCGGCCTCTGGCCGTCCCTCCAGCCCGTGCCATTGACTCAGCACTGAGACTCACCAGGCAGTGACTGGTGGAGCCTGAGCTGGTGCCCTCGCCTGACCATGCCAGGGCGCTGTCTGCCCCCACTTAGAATAGGACACCACCACCCCTGCCCTCCAGGCTCCAGGGCCGAGGGTGCCTGGGGGTGGGGGGTTGCGGGGAGAATAGCAAGTGGATGTTTCCTCGAAGGATCTGCCAGGGGGAGTGTAGGGAAGGACATTCCTGGCAAGGAACAGCAAGAGCCAGAGCGAGGGCGTGGAAACCTGCTGTGCCCGGCAGAGTGAGTGCTGCAGAATGGGCAGCGTCTTCCGGCACGTGGAGCCTGGGTGCAGAAAGTGCCACTCGGTCTCTCATCATTAGTCCACGCGCCTGGGCAGGTTACAAGGGCCCACGGCTAGAGCAGACTCCTGAAGACCCGTGTGGCCGCACACTGGAGGGCTGTCGGGTGGACAGACACCCCGCGGCCCCACCTCTGGGCAGAGCCACGTGCAAACCTGGAGGCTGCTAAGCCCACGCAGGCTCCAGAGCGGCCACCGCGTGATGTGATCTTAGCCCAGGTCGCGGGTGCTGGTGGTAGAGGAGGACGGTGCCCGGGAGCCCAGTGGGAGGCGTGGGGCTTTGGGCGGCCTGCTGCTCTGACCTGCGGCCCCCGCCGTGTGCGAGTGCTTCCCGACCCACTGGCACGCTGACCCCAGGTTGGAGCTTCACCTAGGTCGGGGTGAGTTTGCTCTGGAAGCCTCCTGCGGGGAGAAACCTCCCACTCCATGCTGTCTGTCTGCTCAGGTAATGTCTTTCCTTCTGACCTGGGCTGGGGCTGGGTTGGGCCTTTGTGCCCTGCCAGGATCCCTTGTCCAGCCTCGAGTCCTGTCTAAGCAGCCTCTGTCTCTGAACTCCGACTCTGTAGCTGCAGTGAGGAGCAGTGGCAGCCGACTCTCTTGCTCCCTCCCCCAGCTCTCTCTTTTCAGCCTGCGGGTTTCGATACTGGGGAGCTCGCTTTGCTGAGCCTTGCTTATTTCAAGTGCTCGGTTGTTGCCCTGCACCGGAGACAGCCCTGCCTCACTCGCAGGCAGGGATTTTATTCTCCATCATTACTTTTTAAAAGGTGTTCAGCTAGAAAATTGCATATTATTTCCTCTGTAAAGGTTTCTCCTTGCCGCCTTTGTGTGGCATACAGCTGTCATAACCACAGTTGATATTTTGTGTGCCTGCGCTGGCAAGTGCATGGTGCGAGAAGAGAGATAATCAGGCCATCCTCTTGGGCAGCAGCCTTCCAGCTCGGCTTTTATGAACTGGATTTAAAAAATAAATAAATCAGATCGTATCGTGCTCCTGCTTAAAACTCTCCAGCGGCTTCACTCGGCGCCTGGAAGACAGCGTGCGCTCCTGGGCGCGGCCGGGGCGCGGCCGCCTGAGCCTGGCTCCTGGGTTGTGCCGCTGTCCCGGCCTCAGACGCCTGGAGTGTGTGGTGTCTGCTCCCACGGAAGGGCCTTTGCGCGTGTCCTCTGCCGGCAGCAGCGCCTTCCCGTTGTCTGTCACCAGGCTCTAGCTCAAACGCCACTTCTCAGAGGACCCTGTGTGTCACCGCTGTCACTTGGTCCCCACCCCACCCCTCTGGCCGCCGGTCTGTTCTCATTGCCCTTCATCCCCCCCAGCGTCTGTCTGTTCACGCGTTAGCGCGTGCTCTGCGCTCCATGCCCCCTGCGTCTCGCCCGTCGCCCTCCTGGCTCTGAGGAGTCTGGGCACGCAGGCTTCTGGGCGTCTTCGTGACTGACTGGCTGGCTAAACAAACAGGAGTGAAATACCAGCAGGTCACTTGTGTGGGGAAGACGAGGGCGGTGGTGGTGCTGTGTGGGGTGCTGGGGCTGGGACAGGGCAGCCGCCCGTGGGAGGTGTGGCTGTGCCCCGTGAGCTGGCACCGGCGTTGGCGGCCTTTCCACGGCGGCCACTTCATCAGCACCTGGTTCATGCCCCATCTTCCACATTCGCACGTGGAAGTCAAAATGTTTTTCATCAAAATTCCCACTCTGTAAATGTTGGTGACTGATTGCATTAAAAACCAAACCAAATCAAAACCATCTAACAGACCAACCGGAAGATGACTGCAGTTTGTGGGCCACTGACTGGCCTTCCTTTTCTTCCCAGAGTCTTTCTTTCATCTATTGCAAATGCTCAGTGGCCCCCAAGATGTCTCATTTCCTGGACCCAGAGCCACAGAGGAGGGGCAGATCCCCTGTCTGCAGCGGCAGGGCCGAGAGGCCGTGTGTTGTGCCCAGAGAAGGACCGGGCCAGAGCAGGACGCCCGGCCTGCCTTCCAGCCGCTTGGGACGCTCACCAAGCAGGAGGGACCCCTTCTACATTGCCTCTCTGTGCTTATCTGGGGTTCCTCCCGGCCACCCCCTCTCTGCCACCTGGCCACTCAAGGGGTTTGCGCCAGAGTGGTTATGTTTAATTTCCAGCCTTTATCACTCCTGTCCCAAGAACTCTCTTAGGAACTACAGAGTGATATCGTGGCTTCTTAAGATGGTCTTGCTTGGGAAGTTATACCAGGTAGCGCTGCGTTAATCTGGCAGACGAGGCCCGTTCCTTTAACATTTTAACTCTAGCATGCACCGATGGTGCGACTCTGGCAACTTAATTATTCTGCACCTCATTTTTCTTGCTTTTTGAGTGAGCTTAATACCAGTTCTCTCACTGGGTTATTGTGTGAATTAAAGGAGCGCTTAAGTAATCACTTATCAACTGTTCATAAATGGTACTGTTTTATTGACTTATTCCTGGCTGTTTCACGAGACTTCTCTGATTCTTGTTTTTGTTAGAACCATGTTTCCGCCAACATCTAGATGTTGCTAAGGGCAGTGAGGCTGCAGAGAGGGTGGTACTTACAGGGCACATGGGTCAGGCGTGCCGCGGTAGCTGATATCCCGCACTTTCCGTGGTCTCTTTCCCTGTTGTCCTGCTCTGTTCTCCCTTGGGCCATACGGGGCAGCCAGCTCAGGCTGTGTGTCCAGTGATTCCTTGAACCTGCGATCTCCTCCCCTCACCATCTGGCCCGGGGCCCATGTGTCCACGCGTCGGAGGCGGGCCTCAGCCTGCAGGCTGTGGGTGGGGCTGGGGCAGGGCATGAGCAGACAGAGCCTGCAGGGTGCATTTTCTTGCAGTTTTCTTTGGTAAGATAAGGAAATGGGGCTGCAGCAGGAGCTGACGATATTTCAGCAGATGGTCTTATAATATAATAGAATGTTTTTTCAAAGTTTTCTGCGAGGCATCAGTGACTCTTAGAAAAATATGCATTGAGTCACAAAGAACATAAACGTGGCTTCGAGCATGCTCTCCCCTCACACACTGCTGGGTTGCCCTCTTTGTCCTGGTGAAGTAGGTGGTTTTGGAAAGTGAGGAAGGTGATCCCAGAGACATGGCCTGTCCCGATTTTACTGTGGACTCGGGGGTGGGGGGGCGGGGGGGTTGGTCTTAAGGTCAGGAGTCCCCTCCCTCATGTCAGGCCTGGACAGGGCCCATTCGCTTGTCTGGGATGGAGTGTCTGAAGGGCTGCACCCCTGTGCCGAGCTCGTGGAGGGGTGCGCCTGTCTGCACTGGGCCGTGGAAGGAGAGGAGAGCTGGGTTCTTTAGGGCAGTGTCTCCTTCAGGCCAGAGCAGAGCCCCTTCCCTGGCTCTCCCAGCACCCCTACATCAGGGCCCCATAGGGACAAACCAGCGACTCTCTGAGGAAATCTAAGCTCAGGGAAGTCATATGCCCCATTAAGTGTCTTCTGGAAAATAATTTTGAACCCAAGATGCTTAACCATCATGATGTACTTTAAAATAGTGCCCCTACTCCCCCACCAACCCAGTCACCTTCTCAGAAGCCTCATTCATTGTATTCTTTTAGCCAGTAATACTCTGGCACTGGGGATAATGCAGTAAACATAGCATAGCCCCCAGCCCACAGGAACTCACTAGAACTAGTGAAAGCTGGTAAACAGATAAGAAATACACATTTAATGGGCTTTGGATGCAGCTCTGTGTACACGCAGGTACATACACCTTGCACGCTGGCATCTGGCGGTACTTGGCAGTGTAGGTAAGCAAACCCTTGTACTAAATACTGCATTAGCTGTGTGATACACCTAACTGTGTATTGCTGACACATGCAAATACAAGGTGCGTTTTCTCATCTGTCTTTACAATAGAGATAAATACAACCTACCATTTTCAGACTAGAAATCCAGGGAGTCATCGTGGGCCTCCTAGCCCTTCCTTCCTGCAGTTGGTCTCTCCTGTTGAATCTTGTTTCCCACCCCTCATTGGTCTCCAGTCTGGAGGATCACATTGGCGTTCTGACTGGTCTCCCCACCTCAGGTATTTTTTTTTTCTTAATATTTTGATAATTTCATTTTAGAGTAATTGGTTTCCTTTGTAATTCCAGGTATTTTAAACATCTTGTTTTATAATTTATATACCATAAAGTCATCCATTTAAAGTGTACAGCTCAGTGGTTTTTAATATATTCACTCATTTTTACAAGCATTACTACAGTCTAAGCTTAGAACACTGGCATCACCCCACTGAGAAACCCTGCACCCTTCATCGTCGCTCATTTCTCCCGCCCCACCCTGCCCTGGCCTTGGAAACCAGTCATCTGTTTTCTTTCTCGGTGGATGTGTGTATTTGGATGTTTCATCTGATGGAGTCACATGATCTTTTGTTACTGGCTTTATTCATTTAGCATGATGTTTTCAAGGTTTATCTATGGGATAGCATGTATCAATTCTTCAGTCATTTTTATACCTGAATGATATCCCATTGTGTGGCTGTATTCCATAATTTTTGTCTTCTCATCAATGGATGGACATTTAAGGTCTGGGCCTAGGGAAAAGTGGACATGATGACTAATGGGCACAGTTTACTTTTGGGAGGATGAGAATGTTCTGGAAGTAGATAGTGATGGTGTCATATAAGCTAGTGAATACACTAAGCTGACCACAGGACTGTAGATTTTAAAAGGCATGTTTTGTGGTATATGAATTGCATAGCAATAGAAAAATCCAAAAACGGTTTTTAAAAAGACGACATCTGTGACAACTCTAGATAGAGATATTAAGAAGGACGTACAGGTGTAATGATGGAAAATAAACATTGATATGCGGCCCACACGAGAGTGAAGTTGACATAACATCCCAGCATCTCAGTTCAAGTGCAGAGATGATCTCAGATCATCTCAAAGTTATATTTGTCTTTGAGATTTGCCTTTTTGCATTAAAAATCCATTATCCGTTATGGTCGTGGATAGTTATGTTTTCTTTTCTGGTTGAATGTTTAATAATAGCACTTTTATTGTCATGATAGTCATTCTTGGCTACCATTTTTATTTTTAAAAGTATGATATACCAGATACTGCACATAATGCTGCCTGTGCCTGGTCTCACTTAACCCCAGTACAGCTTCATAAAATATAGGTGATACCAGTCTTCCTGCGGTACAGATTAGGAAACTGAGGCTTACAGAGGCTCTAACTAGCCCAAGGTCACTAGGTTGAAGTGACAGATCTAGTTTTCAGTGTGGTTTTTTTCTAACTCTAAAGCCTGCTCTCTTAAACCACTACTCTGTCATCTTTTAAAATTAGAGTACATTATCATTAATCTAAAGGAAGGGTTGCATGGCATATAATTTAGACCCATCACGGATCTTGCAGGGTCTTTGAGGCATCATTATAACTATCATTTATCTTTCTAGAGGTGTGATCTAGTGCCTCGTTACTCAAAGTAACACTACATGGGGACTTGTTAGAAACGTGCAGTCTTGGGCCCATCCAGACCTGTAATTCAGAATCTGTATTTATCAAAATCCCAGGTGATTCAAATACATTTTAAACATTTGGGCAGTTTTATAATAGGTGTCCTTAGAGGCATCCAGCTTGATGACTGACAGTGGTTTTGCATGATCAAAACACACAGTTCAGGATGGGATGATGAGGTCCCACAATGTTGGGGGTTTATGGGTGAACTGGGAGTCAGGAAACCTATATCCATTGATCCATTGTCCCTTATCTGTATTATCTGAACATAATGTGTCTTACTTTATACATGCATAAATGAGGAAGTTGTCTGTCTCAGTTTTTAAAAATAAAGCATTATAACATTCAGGTACTTGCTTTATAGCACATTTTTAAATGTAGAACTTCCATTCTTGTCATTTTAAAGTCTCTATTATTATTCTCATTTAGCCTGTGAGTTTTCTAAATGGGCATATTACCAAACTTGTTTTTAACTCTTTTTCTAATTACTGATTTGTAATTATATTTTCATCAGAGAAGTGGTCTGGTGACATTGAAATGTTCAAATTTATTCACTTTTTTGTGGGTGTAACCAAAAACAGTGATTGACTTTTATAAATGTTTCATGGACCTCTAAGAAGAATGTAAATATTCAATTTGTGGAGTAGAGATTCTAGAAATATGTTTATTAGATCAAAATTATTCAGATTTTCTAAATCCTTATTAAACCTCCCTCTGTAATTTTAGGGAAAAACATTCAATAGCTCACGAATAAATGTATCATCTGTAAGTTTTCTGTTCATGCTCTTTCATCATATTAAGAGAATTTCCTTCTATTAGTGGCTTACTGGACTTTTTCCCCCTGTAAATGGGTGTTATATTTTGCCAAATGCTTTGCAATATCCATTTGGATTGATTATATAATTTTCCTCCTTTTGTTTGTTAATGTGCTGAGTACACTGATTGATATAAAGTAGCCTTGGACTCCTGGCATAAGCCCCAGTTCATCTTGGGATATTATTTTTTTAAAATGTTGATGGAAATGCTCTCCTTATTTTTTTTGGTTAGGATTTCAACACCTCTTTTCTGGAGTGATACTGGTCTGTAAATTTCTTTTCTTATAATGCCCTACTCTTATTATAATTATACTAACCTCAAAAATGAGTTAGAAATTGTTCCCTCCGCTATTTACTGAAAGTGAGAAATGTATGATTCTTCCTTAAATATTGGATAGAATTAATGATCTGGGCAGGGAAGTTTTGGGGGGGTAACATATCACTGTTTTGGCTTGTAAATTAGGAAACATTATTTTTGAACTTATAGGTATATACTTTTTATGCTACAGCATTCATTATATTATGTTTATTGGTTATTTGGTTAGTTGAACTTCTTGGATCTGTGGGTTTATAATTTTTAATACATCTAGAAATTTTCACTCATTATTCTTTAAATACTCATGTAGATTTCCACTACTACGCTCTCTCCCCCAGAAATCCAATTATATATGCGTTTCTGATTGATATTGAAATTATTCCACAGGTTATCCATAACATTCACCTTTTCACTTAAAATATTTTACTTCTCAACTCTCAAAATTCTATTTTTTAATAATTTCTATTTGTCTCATTATATTCACATTTTTCTTGAAATCCTTGAACATATTTATAATGGTTATTTAAAAATTGCACTAACATTTCCAAAGTCTCTGTCATTTCCACATCTCTGTTTTAGGACTAATTTTTTTTGTGGTTTGGAGTCATAGAATATTTAGTAGTAAACTTGAATTTCTAAACATTTGAGGATTTTCTTACTGTAATTGATTTCTAATTTACCACTTTTGTGGTCATAGAAGATACTTGGTATGGTTTTATCCTCTTAAATTTTAATAGATCAGTATCAAAATAGTCTTTAACTGTTTTGTATGCATTTAAGATTTGCAGTTGTTAAATGAAGTGTCCTATAAATGTCAATTAGATCATGCTGGATGATGATATTTTTTTATATCTTCTATAGCCTTGTGGTTTTTTTTCTTGCTATATCAGTTGAGAGAGGGATGTTAAAGTTAACTATTATGGTTGATATCTTTATATTATATTTAGTCTGTCAAATGTGCCTTTTGTATTTGGGAGTTTTGTTATTAGGTACATATATATTTGTAATTGCTAGTTCTGCTTGAATCAGTGTCTCTGTTAAGATTATGAACTGTCTATCTTACATATCTGGTAATTTTTTATCTTGAATTTTCCTTTATCTGATGTAAATGTTAGTTATGCCAGCTTTCTTATACTTTGTGTTTGTATATCTTTTTCCTTTCTTATTTTAAATGTTTATATTTTTATATTTAAATTGTGTTTTTTATCAGTGACTAATAGGGTTTTCCTTTTTCATGACAGAATATAATAGGCAGGATACTGTTTCCTCTCCACCCCTGTCACCTGCAAATGTTCACTTCCTAATCCTCAGGACCTATGAATATGTTACGGACCTATGAATATGTTACGTGATGTGGTAAAGGTTATTTTTCAGACATGACTCAGTTAAGGATATACGATGGGGATATTATCTAGATGGGTCCAATGTTATCTCAAGGGTTCTTATCAGTGAAAGAAGGAGATTGGAGAGTCAGAGAAAGAGATGTGATGGTAGCAGAAGTTGGGGTGATGTAGGGCCATGAATCAAGAAATGTGGCCATTTAGAAACCAGAAAAGGCAAGGAAATAGATTGTTTTTTGGAGCATCCAGAAAGATACAGCCCTGCTGACACTGTGATTTTTCCCACTTGAGATTTCTGATCTTATGAACTGTAAGGGAGTAAAAAAATCATATATTTTTAAAGCCACTATTATAGGAGTGGAAATCTAAGCAGGGATTTAAGTCTATTTGCATTTAATGTGCTTATTGCTGTAACTGGATTTAAATCTTGATGGTGGATTTTATATCTTGATACTTGACTTCTGTTGTGTTCTATATGTTCTTTGTTCCATAGCTGCACCTTTCTTGTCGGCTTTTTGAGGGGAGATGGTGGAGATAATCAATATATTTTAGAATTGTATTTTATCTCCTCTATTGTTGTTTTATTTGTGTCTTTTTTGGCTACTTTTTAAGTGATTGCTCTAGAAATTACCTTTTTTAAAAAAAATTAGATTTATTTAATTGTATTTGACATCATTTCTAGTCCCCAAGGAGTTCCCACCACCATTTCACCTGTGCACCACCACCTCTCAGTCCCTTGTGCTCTTTATGCCCTCATCCCCATCTTTGTCCTCCCCTCCCTCTGCCCTCCCCCTCCCATAATCCCTTTGGTTTATCTTTGACCTTTTGATCTTGTTGAGTTTTTTGTTTGTTTTGGTTGTAAGAAATTACCTTTTAAAAAAAAAACAAAAACAAAACTTATGACAGTATGTTTAAAAACAGTCCATTACTTGAGAAAATATTTAAGAACTTTACAAAGGCATCCTACTTGAGATTTTTCTGGGCTCAGATCTCTTTTTTGTTGAATTTAATTTTGGAAAATTCTTGGCCTTTATCTCTTAATTTTTCTCTTCTAGGATTCATGTTAAATGTATGCTATATCACCTGATACTGTCTTGTAGATCTTGGGTGCCCTATTACCATTTTATTGTTAATTCGTATGTCTCTTTGTATGTCAATTTGAATACTTTTTAATGACGTGTTTCCAAGTTCATTGATTCTTTGCTTTGTGTAGTCTGCTATCAAACTCACGATTTCATGCCATTACATGTAGAAACTCATTTGGCTCTGTTTTATAGTTTTGGGTGGTATCAGTGAAAATGATGGAGTAAGGGCCTCTGAAAATTCTCTCATAAAAAAAATAACAAAAATGGTCAGAATTTGTTTTTTTCTCATAACTCTGAAAATTAACCAAAGGTTAACAATAACTCAGAACATTTGTTTAAAAAAAACAGTGAACTTTTATGACTTTTAAAAATTGTCCTAATCCTGTCTTCTCCCCAACTAAGCAGTCACCTTGAGTAATAACAGTTGCAACCAAGGGTAAAAACCAGCAATCTGGCAACCACTGTCTGGGGGCAGGAAAGGATTAGAGTCCTTCAAAGCCCCACTGCCAAAAAACTGTCATTATTTTTCCTATCTTTTGGTTCCTGGAAGATCCTACTTGCCAGGATGTCTTTATTTGACTGGACTCAGAGGTTGTCCAATGAAAATAGCCTTTTCCCAGGGGACATTTGTCTAAAACAATCAGAGGCAATTGTCGAATATCACAGCTGCCTGAGGAGGTGGATAACAGTTTGGGCAAACAATAGGGTGATCCAAAAGCCTAAAAATCTAGAGAATTCAGTGTTTAGAAGAGGTTCTTAAAAGCTCTGACATACTACTGGGAATCAAAAAGGCCACATGTATACATAGGTCTTTACACAAGGCAATCTCAAAGAGATCCTCACCAAAATATGTCACAATCAGACTGTCAAAAGCCAAAGTCAAAGAGAGAATCTTGAAAGTAGCAAGAGAGAGAAGTTAACTCTTCAAGAGTTCCTTGATAAGATAGGGAGGTCAGATACTGTCTGTCTCTCTGTGGAAGTTGTCTCCATTTCTTCACGCCCAGCGTGAGATTCTTTAACATGTTAATCATGGTTCTTTTAAAGTCCCTCTGCATTAATATCTGGGCCATTGCTTTATTTGGTTCTACTCAGTGTTTTCTCTTTATGGTAGGTCATTATTTTCTTGTTTGTGTGTTTATGTTTAAATTTTTGATTTAAACATTTTGTGTAAACATTTAAACATTTTGTAAAACTAAAACAGCAGACCCTGCAGCATTTATTTTTGTGCAGTGGAGGGCTTTCTTTTGTTTTGTCAGAGAATTATTATGGGGATTGGTCTCTTATAAGGCGACTATAGTTTCTTTTGCCCCCTTTTATCCAATGTGGTAATCTTTTCCCTTTAACAGTGAGGTGAATCAATTAGTTTGAGTTACCTATTGCTAAATAACAAGTCATAAAACGTAGTGGTTCAAAACAATAAACATTTACTTACCTCTCTGTTTCTGTGGATCCCGGATCTGATCTTGGCTTGACTCAGTGCCTCTGCACAGGTCTCTCATGGTGCTGCTGGAGCGGTGGTCTTCTTTTGAGTGCTCAGTTCAAGGAACAGCCCTTCCAAGCTGCCTCATGTGACAGCTGGCAGGATTTAATTCTTTCAGGACTGTTGGCTGAAGACCACTCTCAGTACATGGGCCTCTCAACAGCGCAGCTCACAGCGGGGGAGTTTGTGTCATCTTGTAAGTGTGCAAGAAAGAGTGTGAGAAAGACAGAAATCACTCTCTTTTGCGATTGGAAAGTGACATCCCATTACTTGTGCCAGTTCTGTTTATTAGAAGTTCATCATTAGGTGCAGCCCACACTTAAGGGGGTGAATGGCAGGACAGGTGTCATTGGGGACCATATTGTAGAAGCTGACAACCACATATTTATTGTAATAACTGACATACTTACATATAATTTTACTTGGTTTTTGGTTTACATCTTTTTCTCTACCTCCTCTATCTCCCTCCAGTCCTCCCTCTTTCTCCTTATATTCACATTGTGCTCCCTTCCTCCACATCATCTTCATCTTAACTCTTCTCTCCACTTCCCTCCCTCTAACTTGCCTTCTATTCTAACATCTGACTTCCTCCTCTTCCGTCTCTTTTCCCTCCCTTCTCTCTCTCCTCTGCCCACTCTTCCTCTGCTGTCCCATCCAAGTTTTTTTCAGCCATTTAGAAATAGCCATTTAGACCAGGTTGGAGTCTGTTAGTTTATCTTCCTCATTCCTCATGCTTTTTATCTCTGTCTTCTATTGCAGCATTTTGGCTCAGGTCTCTATTCTGCTTTCCGGTTTGCTACTTGTCCCCATACTCCTCAGCTTAGGATAGGTCTTATCCAGATTATTTTGAAGAAACTAAACTTATAAAATATTCTCCTGTTTGGGAGTTTGTCTGTTTCAGGTTAATAATTTCTTCTTTTAAAAAATCAAACTCATTTATCACTTTGAATACATTAAACAATCATTATCAAATGGAAATTTGAACACTGGCTGAAATCTCATCATTCTTTGAAATTTATGGGGTTTTTTTGGGGGGGTTATGCAATGGTTCTATGGTTCTACTTAGGAAAATAAAGTACTTTTGGGGCCTCCCTGGTGGTGCAGCGGGTTGAGCGCCGCACTGTGAGGCATCCACGGCATAGCAGCGCGAGTTTGATTCCCGGCCAGGGAGGGGACACATGTGGTGCAGCAGACCTCTCCTGCATCGCCCGCAGTGTATTTGGTTGATCTGCCTGTTCTTCTCCCCACTCTGTCTCTGGTGAATCCTCTCACCCATCTCTCCCACACCTCTGACCTGTACCCCAGTGCTTATATGCATAAATAGATAAATCTTGGGCCTCCCTGGTGGCACAATGGGTTAAGCAACGCACTATGAAGCAAACCACAGCCACTGCAGCATGAGTTCGATCCCTGCTGCCGGCCAGGGAGGGGACCCACATGGCGCAGACAGACCTCTCCTGCTGTGCCCGCTGCTCCCCTCAGCAGTGTACTTCTGTTGATCTGGCTGTTCTGCTCCCCGCTCTCTGTGGTGAATCCTCTCACCCCCCTACACCTCTGGCCTGTACCCCAGTGCTTGTATGCATAAATAAGTCAATCTTTAAAAAAATAGATAAATCTTTAAAAAATTAATAAGTTTAAAAAATAAATTAGGTTCTTTTGAGGAAATATATTCATCTGCTGTAAGACATTTGGGGGTGGGTAGGCAAAAAAATTACCTTTAGTTTATAATTTTTGTAGTGTAGTGATGGTTGTCTGGGGTTTTACTATGTTGGTATGGCTTCTTTTTAAACTTCCACATAATAAAAAGTTTTAAAGACACTTCTGTCTAAAATTAATTTCATCTGGAGTGAATTCACATTCCAGTTACTGATTTGAAGCATTACATTTCTTTACATATTTGGGATTTAATTTGCGGACTCATTGAGAGTAGAAAGTTTGCCTTTTGTCTTGTTTCCTCTGCTTTGTTGTCTTCCATTTTCTCCACAGTCTGTTCCCCACCGAGCATTCTGTGGTTGCCTACACGTGCACCTAAGTGCGGGGCGGGGTGACTGTGGCCTTGTGAGACTGTCCGCACAGTGTCCTTATGATGCTGTGGGGCTAGGGCCTGAGGTGGGTGCTTGGTTCAGCTGTCTCCTCTGGACCGGATCTGTGGCCTCTGGGCTGAACCCCCGTCCAGGCAAAATGAAGCCAAGGCCCCACCTCCAAGTCTTCAGGAAATTTTTATGGCAGCTTCTTATCCAGGAGCCCCAGTCTCCAGCCGTAGTCCCCGCCTCTGTGGAGCAGCGTTTGTTCCAGCTACTTCTGCCTGCCACTCAGCAGGCCTGTTGCTTTGCATTTCTGTTCTGTTGGACATTTTAATCTTGTTTTTGAACCGGGCATGTCTTTGGTCTACTGTTCTTACATTTTATCTGCCCTTGCTATGTGCTTGGAGCAGAGTAGGTGCATCCAAGTGCGAACTCACTCTGCTATCTTGACTGGAGGAAGTCCTTGACTAAATCACTAAAGATTCCTTTCAATTCCTCATTCAAAGACTATAATCCGCCGAGTAGATCTTCATAATGGTGATATTTTACCTTTCCATTGGAGGCAGGATGCTTCATTCAGTATTTTTCCCCAGAAGACTGTCTCGAAAATCTCCTTAGAGAAAATAGCAACCCGCTACCCCACACGTTATTCTGGCTCTGGTCTCCTCAGCACGTATGACTCTGAAATTATCTTATTTATCTGCACACACGTTTGTCTCTCCCACTGGGATCTAAGCTCCATGAGAGCAGAAACTTTCCCTTTTATCTCCCTTTTGTATCCCCAAACCCTTTACCATAGTGCCTGTCGCATGGTGGACGCTCAATCATGTTCTGATAAATTGCCGAAGCAGTCATGCAAACCTGCCTGCGTGTCCTTGATTCCACGGGCGCGCCGAGCGACGCAGCCTCCTGTGGGTGCTGAGGTATCCGTGGGGCGTGGCCAGTGTTCCCGACACCCATCTCCACCCATCAAGACTGGGGCACCCTGTGCCTGCCTTGGACCCACCCTGCACCCAGGCATTGCATTCATTTTCTACAACTCTTTCACGCGTCACGTCCTGTCCATTGTCAGCTACTGGATTTCATTATAAATCCCAGAGATGAACAGAGAGAGTAGGTGCTGTCTATCAGTGGATGGAGCGAGGCAGTGAGCTAGCCAGCTTGCTGGCTTGTGATGGTGGTGGAGGCCCAGGTTCTGGGGCGTGCAGGAGGTGGGCAAGGCCCCTGCTCCCAGGAGCTTCCGTTCCAGTGGGCGAGACAGCCGCATCTCTCTCTAAACAGTTAATTACTTCCTTACTTAGTTGTGTTGCAAATTGACGTGACTATAAAAGGAGGCCTCCATAGATGTGTGTGTGTGCACACGTGCGCACATACGTGTGCAGTCTCTCTGTGGTCTGAGGAAGCCATATGGTTGGGAGCTTTTCCCGGGGCCTCAGTTCTGCAGCCCATTCCTGGCCTAGACGTGTGTGCTGGCGCAGGCCCAGGAACCACGGGTGGAGAATTTCTGGAGCCTTTGCCCAGCAGAGGCATCCTGATGTGTCAGCCGGCTGCTGGGTGGACACGTGGAAGAGCCTCCTGGTCTCTGTCCCACTGACCCCTAATGAATGATGACTGAAGAGCCTCATCGCGATTTTTTGTTCAGATGTCATCTCCTTGCTTAGCCAGGACTGCTGGCCTGAAAACAGCAGGTTGGGAGCCCTGGAGGTATTCCTGTCCTCGCCGCTTCATTGTACCAGGCCAGCTTCTTTCTCTGATTGCACAGGGATAGTTAGTGCTTAAGTGCTGGCTGCTGACAGCCCGGCGCAGATTAGCTAGCCACGCTTGCATTCCTGGGACACTGCCTCAGCAGCATGCTTTGAAAAATCCTATGAGAAATCCCCAGCATTCAGTCTCACTGTTTGTATTTAGCTTTTCTGAAGTGTTGGCATTCCACAGGCATTCCAGAAGCCTTCTTGGCATTTTTAGATATTGTACAGCTGCCTTAGGAGCCAAGTTACTTTTCCCCATTCTAGAGGTAAGAGGAAAAGCCACAGAAACGACAGCAGCTTGTTCGGGTTTCCAGCCACTCCTGGTCGGTCACTGTGAGAAGTCCACTTAGCTGTGGTCAGTCTGTCACCAAGTCCTTGGTTCCTGCGTCCCTGGGAGCAGCGTGGTCCTCTAAACCTGAGCCTTTGCTCACATGTTGTCCTGTGGTCAGCACCTCATCACTGACCCCCTCCTGCAGCTTCAGAAAGGTCTCGTGTCAGGGGGAGTTGCATTGCTTAGGAAACGGCTTTCAAACACTTCAGTTCCTGGTATTTTTGAATTGTTCAAACCTGCGTGCTGACACCGTGGTGTGGTTTGAAGGAAGAGGCTCAGGATTGGAGTCACGCCGACTTAGGTTCAACCTCAGTCCTTGACCAGCTTGGTACTGGTGAGAATTGAGGGATACAGGGAGCCTAGAACAGCGCCTGGCACACTTGACCCTTTGCACAGGCACGGGCAGTGGCAGGTGAAAGTGTTTCTCCCTACCAGCACCAGTTCAGCCCCTGGTGTTCTCAGATCCCCAGGGAGAGCCGAGACCTTGTCCCAGAAATTCTCTGAGAAACTGAGAACCCAGGTATCCCAGCAAGGAGGACGTATGCTCCTGTCTCGCCAGCATGGCGGTGTCCCTTTGTGGAGGCCTACTGTGGCCCTGCCCATTTCTGTTGGGGCTTCCTTTTACCTGCGTAGTCCTGCATGTAGGGTGTTGGGGGGGACTTCTGTTTCAGGGTTATACGTTACACCACCTGAATAAGCTAGAACGCAGTGGCTTTAGGGACTTGTTCATGGTTACCCAGCTGGATGTGGGTAGGGGTGTTTGACCCCAGCCTACTGACTCCAGGTCGCTTGCCCTGGTTACCTAACCCAGGGAGCATGTGTGCCAGTGCTTCTGTTTACTCCCCAGCAGGTGGGCGGGCGAGCAGCCCTAGCAGTGGGGTTCTGGGCTTCTGAAACTACATTCATGGGCAGAAGGCTGGCCTTTCAGATCCCGGGTCCTGACCCTCAGGAGGGAGGCTGCCTCACCAGAAGGGCCTTTGGACATCTCTGCCACTTACGGCGTGAGTTGGCGGTCCAGGGCGGTGCCAGGTGTGAGGACTCCATGGCTGGCAGACGGCTCTGGCCCCTAAGCAGTGCAGCTCCCCAGCTAGACCCTGCATCTGCTGAGGTTCAAACCTGGCAGCTGTGAGCTCTGGAACAGTCGCTTAGTCCCTCTGTTGCCTCATCTATAACGTGGAACCATAATCTCCCACCTACATTTTATTGTAAGGATCAAATGAAAGAAACTTGGGGAAACACTTGGACCAGGACTTGGCATACAGTAAGCATTTAATAAATGTCAAGTGCTTATCCTCTATGGCAGGGTCCCAGCAGTTATCTACCTGGAAGGCTCAGAGGAGAGAATTACACACAAGACGTGTGGGTGATCTGGCACTTCATAGGTTTTCAGTTCACGGTGGCTACTCTTTGCATTGTTAACGTTGCCGTGAGCAGAAGCAGCTGTCCTGCGCTCTCTGCAGCGCCCGCCCGCCCAGCACCCGCCGCTCACGGCCTTTGTTCTCTCTTCCAACTAGGCCAGGGAACTGGAGAACCGGGAGGCAGAGCTGAACCGCCGTGACACCATCTTTAAGGAGCAGCTGGGGAACATTGAGAAGAAGGTAAGGCGGAGCCACCTGACCATTGTCCACCAAGGTGGGGGACAGTGCCCTGCCCCCCTGCAGCACTCCGCCAGTCCCCCTGCAGCACTCCGCCCTCCCTCCTCCCTCCCTCACACTGCAAGCACCACGCCCCCAACCTCTCAACAAGTTGCATTCACAGACATAATTGGTTTTTAATTGGCTGCTTTCTGTTGAATGCGCTGGCTCTGTTCTAGTTCAGTTTTACCAAGAATTCACTTTCACCACAGGGCGGTGCTGAGACCCAGTCTACCTTTCTCATTATAGTTAAGCTGCATTGGATAAAAATAATAATAACGTGAAGTCTTGCTATACAAATATATTAAAGTTGTGTTATTGATTTTCTCCTGGGATTCGGTAGATCAGAGGGCACGGTGGCTGCACACTCCACTTTCCTCAGGATAAGCCTTGGAAGTGAATGAGAGTCAGAGACACATACCATTCCCTCTTTGTTTTTATTTTTAAGCCTATGCAAGGACTCTTGAAAACTCAACTTGCTTACTTGGGGGGGGGGGGTGGGGAGTGCACTTAATTTGTTGGTCACGACAGATTTTTCAAAGAAACAGCTTAAAACATGGGAGGGGATGGTTGGGAGGTCAAAAAAAAAAATGTTCTTCTTCATGCTTGACACAGCATGCCAGGCAGCCTGAGCCGTCAGCTTATTGCAGGCAAATCTTCGAGAATCATTTGTCACGGTTTGGAGCTTTGAAATTGACAGTTTGCTTGAGGGGCTTGATTTCCATAGGGGCTTTCTCCTGAGGCGAGCCACACCGGAGCCCACAGAAACTGCATTTCTGGATTTCCAGGCAGGGGGACAGGTGAGAGGCTCCTCCCTGCTTGCTGGACACCCCTCTGTGCACCCTGCAGGGGCTGTGTTGGGGTAGCCAGAAAGGCAAGGTGATCAGGAGCTGCTGCTGGGAGAGCGCCGTGCCCCAGTGGGCGCAGGGTGGCCCTTCCTGGGACAGCCGCCTGCCAGGTGGGCTCGAGCTTGTCGTGACAAGGGCTGTGATGTGAGACCCTGGGAAGGGCAAGAAAAATGCCACCAGCCACAGCTCTGATGATTGCAGGCGCCCGTATGTTCATAAGCACAGATTTGCTGTTGCCGTTGTGCTGTGTGTAATTCTGCTGTCTCCTGCTGTGCTCCTCTTGCCTCTCCCGCCTGGCTTTGGCTCTGGAGGCATGTGTGCCGGGATCTGTTTTGGGGTGGAAGGGAAGTAACCTCAGCATTTCTGCTTCTCTAATTCCTGTTTTTCCCTTGTCACTCTGCTCTCATCTCTACTCTGCAGTTCTTCTTGAAACCAGTTCTCTGTTTGCTGAAGGAAAGGGAATTCTCCTGGAGGACTTCTTCTTTCTTAGCTGTTCTTCCCCACTCATAATAAAGTGAAATCCAAACTCCTTACATATGCAGATGTAGGGGTTTTTTTTTGAAAAACAAAACAAAACAAGACATGCAGTTTACCTACATGATTGTGAACATATTGAGTGCTTCCAGAAGGAGGTGTAAAACATGATCTCCTTTCTGACTCTTAAACACTTGTATTTTGCAAAAAAAAAAAAAAAAGAAAGAAAGAAAGAAAAGTACCTCCAGCATCCTAGGAACTGGAGATTGGTGAGGGAGGAGTAGGGCAGGAGGGGGCTGGAGAGTAGGGAGCAGAGAGGTATAAGGCTTGATTGTATCAGTTTTGAAAAAAGGTTTTCGATCTTCTTTGTGGATAATTTTATTCCTGTAATGTCTGGGAGGATGGAAAACACAGCATCTGACAATCTTTTTTATT
Organism: Galemys pyrenaicus; assembly: GCA_019455555.1. Taxonomy (NCBI): domain Eukaryota; kingdom Metazoa; phylum Chordata; class Mammalia; order Eulipotyphla; family Talpidae; genus Galemys; species Galemys pyrenaicus. Next base: position 137,146 of record JAGFMF010011681.1, on the reverse strand, counting down.
AGCTGTTGCTTTTATGTAATTCTGCTTTCATTTGTTGAATTCTCTCAGACCTTGACATTTGCGGCGTCTGTAGACACAGCTTCGGGACCTTCCAATCATTAAGCTTCTTCCTCCCCTCCCCACCCCTTTCCCTTTCAAGTTTAAAAATTGATGGTGAAACCTGTTCAAGGGGAAACTTGGAACAGCTATTGACTCGCCCTCGACCACCCAAAATAGTTCATGTGGTCGCAGGCTGGAGGAGCGAGGGGCGGGGAGGCAGAAGCCCGGCTGGCTCTGGGAGGCACCACGGGGGGACCCGGGCCTGGGCTGGACCCCGCTGCCCTTCTGCGCGTGGAAGCTGTTCTGAGGCCGACCCGTCGTGATGAGCAGGTAGGGAAGCTCGCCCAGAACCCAGGCTCCTTGCCGAGGGGGCGGCTTCTTGACCCTTTTATCCTGCAGTATTTAATTCTCTAGATGATTATTCTCAAGTGTGGGAATCATATTTTGTAGGGCTCCTATGTTTTATAATCTTTCTGAGTAATTGTTGCTCACGCCTACTTGGCAAGATCTAAGTGAGAAGCGTTTTTCTGTCTCACCACAGAAAGCAGTGGGCTGCTGGGGCCCAGGGTCTTGGAGTGACTCGCGGCCCCGGGGGCCTCCTCAGCTCTCCAGGCTCATGTCTGCAGTGCGCTGTGGGGCGAGGCAGCGCGGTTAACAGTGGGCCCGGTCAGCTTCACTCTCTGCCCCAACGCCTCCTCCCCTCACGGTTTCTTCGTCTGTAAAATGGGGGTGCTGAAGCCTTTGCCAGGGAGTTGAAGGCATTGGGGCGGCCACGTCTGCAAACGTGTTGGTGCAGGCTAGCTGCCTGGCAAGCCCGGCTTGCGCCCCAGCGCACCGCGTGCGGGTTTTCTCTCAGCCCTGCCATGCGGTGGAACTAATGCGCAGGTGCGTGCCGAGACGCCTGCTCTCTGGCGCAGGGTGCCTCCTCTTTGGGCTTTCCAGGTCCTGCTGTGGCAGTGCCAGTCATGCAGGTGCAGAGGGAGAGAGGGGCCCTGGCAAAGCTGTGCGGGGACCGCGGCTGCTCCATCTGGGCGCTGCTCGCACGCCTGGTGCTCGAGAATAGGCCTTCCCACGTCAGATGTGTGGCCCAGGGAGGTGACGCTCTACCTCCCCTGACTGTCTGTGCCGTGGCCGCTGCACCTCTCCTCATAGTACCTAGTCTCCTGGCACCTTTCTTGGCCGTGCTGGGTGGGCCCCACGCGCCCCACGCCTGGATCCCGCTGTCGGGCTGAGGGTGACCCGTGCCCCTTCAGGCCCAGCACGTTGTTTGCCTCTGGCAGAAACGTCCATGCTGAGTGCTCTGAACTAGCCCTGGACAGCCACCGAGGCGCCCTCTCTGGCTGGCCGAGAACTTGTTTTCTGCCCTTGACCTTGGAACCAAGTGGTAGGGGTGAGGGAGCAGGGGCTTTGGAGTCCAGCGTTTTGTCTCAGTGCTAGTTTGCCACAAGAACTTACCCACTGTATGACTGAACAAGTTGCTTAAATCCCATCCCCTCAGTTTCCTTGTTTTTGAAGCGAGAATGTTAAGACGAACCCGTGAATCATGGGGGGCTGAGTATTTCGTAGGTAGCAGCCACTGGAGCCCCTGCCATAGAAGTAGTCATTTCTCCCTTAGTTCCTGTCCTCTTGGCCCTGCTTTAATAAATAGCCATTCATTAACTCCATGGTAATTGAATTCTCCTAAATGCCAGGCCCAGAGATGGTTCCGACGATTGCGATTCCTGCCTCACGAGACTGTTGGGAGGGAGGGCAAGGCTGAGGGTTAGGATGCCAGATGGGAGAGCTGGCTTCCTGTGACCTGGGGGGACCTGCCAGCTCTTGTGACACGGTCTCACTTTTCCTAGAGTTGGCTGCTGTAAAGTGGAGAGGGCATTTTCCAGGTCTAGTTTCAATTGACCAAGGCTGGGGGAGAGGGAGGAACTAGGAAACGAATGTGTTCTCCCCAGATTTCAGGCTTTTTCCACAGACTGTAATAAATCTCCCTTCCTGCCCTGCCCTTTGGGCACACATGCTACCCCGACTGTAAGCACTGAACACGCAGCCCTGTCCCCCTGTTCCTCTCTGTCGCTGCTCAGGCTTTCTTCTCTGAGGAGCAAGTGTCGTGAGCCCCTTCAAGCCTGCAGCCTCGTCATCGGCGGCGTTGCACGGCCCCTGCCTGGGCCTTGAGCGTGTCAGCCGGTCTGCTCAGGAGAACGGGAGCTGTGCCAGGTGATCAGAGGGAGAAGCGTTACCTGCGGTGGTGACTCTGCAGGAGAATGGCCCACTGGCCAGGGGCATGTGCAGAAGGAAGGGAAAGGAAGGGAAGTGCAATTACACCCCCAGGAATTACCTGCATATGCCCCAGAGATGGCTGAGGCAGCGCTGTGGTTTAACAGGCTCGCTGTGGTTTAACAGGCTCGCAGACGCTGAGGGGGTGGGGGGAGCGGAAGGAGTTGCAAACTGGCAAAACCACTTTGGGAAACCGGTGTCCAGTGTCTGTTAAAGCCAAGCACAGGTGTGGCCTATGTCCACCCTGCTGTACCTGACAGACACGGGGCCCTATGTGTACCAGAAGAAATGCCACAGGGTGCTGCTTGCAGCGGCGTCCAGAGCAGCCCCCGCTGGCAGCAGGCAGGAAGCCTGCCCAGTGGTCACCACAGTGGAGGTCCACGCTGGAGAAGGCCGAGCCGTGGGGGGGCTCCCACCGACAGAACCCCAGGTGAAGGGCCAGGCCTCGCGGAGCACACGCCCATCTCTGACGTCCGTGCAGTGCCAGACTCCTATTGGGGGAAGCAGTGATGGAGGGGACTCGCAGGGGCTTGTGGGCCCCACTCGTGGTGAGAGTTCATCGCTGTCAGGTCGTTATACTTAATGGCAACTTGCGGGACTGCCACACGCTCTCTGGCACCGTGCCTCCCTCAGTCACGTCAGACACCGGCTGTCGGCGTCTGAGCCTGTCTCCCCCTCCAGACCACGAGGGCCTGAGAGCTCAGAGCTCTCGCTGTTCTGTTCAAGGAAGACTCATCTCCAAGCCAGGGAAGCAGCGTCGCTAGACTAGGTGCTCAGCAAACACTTGCGGGCGTCAAGAAAGGGAAGTGAGTGGAGTGGCAGGAAGCAGTGACGCTGTCGGAGGAGGGCTTTGCCCAGAAGAGGGCTCATGGTGGGAGCTCGCTGGGCAACGAGCAGGAGGCAGCAGGCCGGCGAAGGGCCGGATGGGGCGGTGAGGCGTCTGCACCAAGACAGCCGGAGAGTCCAAGTGGCAGGGCGGGACGGGGCTCCTGTGAAGCTGTAAAAATCGGTTGGGTCCGACTGTGTCGGCCTCTGGTGACTGCCTCACGGAGTGGCCTCCCTGCCGGTAGTCGGCAGTTTAGGAAGGACTGTAAATCGGAGCAGAGTTGACGCTGAACGTCCAGGAGAATAATGGTGCCAGGAGAAAGAAAAGTTCAAGGGAGGCTCTGCACTTGGGGAAGACACACACTTGTGAGGTGGGGACACCAGACGGTCCAGTTCTGTGTCCCCAGGCGGGCGCCACACGGTTTGGTGGGCCTGTGCCCTGTGCCAGGTGCTTGCCATCAGCCCCCATGGATCCTCGAGCCGGCCTGAGCGTGGGTCACGCTGCTCATCTTACTGATGAGGAAGCCGGGGTCGGGTCAGGAGCTGCCAGGGCCACGCCGCCGGTCGGTGAAGCCGGAGCCCCAGAGCGCTTCTGCCACAGCCTGCCGCCTCCAGAGCCGGCTCGGGAAGAGGAGCTGGAGAAGGTGGTCGACAGTGCCAAGCCCCGAAGATCAGAGCAGGGAGGGCTGGGGTCGGGAAGAGCCCGCTTGCGGGTGAGAGGGGGACACGTAAGTCACGTTGAGGAGCCTTTTCAGGATGGGAGTGGAAATGACACTGGCTTACGTGTGGATTTAGGGCCTGCGGCGAAGGTGGGGTGCAGGAAAGGAGCACAGGCGTGCTTTCGAGCAGTTTGTCAAAAGTACTTTGAGAGGCAGCGTCAAGATTATTCCTGGGAGAGAGAGGTTCACAGCACGTGGGGGGCATGTCCAGGAGAAACCAGGTGCCAGGGCCACGGGCCTGTTGCCTTCACCGGGGCACGCCCAAGAGTCGCCCTGCACTGGGCGGGTGCAGCAGGCTCCCATCTCCTGGCGAGCGGGTCCTGCGTTGTGCCAGAGAACCACTCCGGCTGGCCAGCTGGCACTTCTGAGCGTGGAGGGGTGCGCTTTGGTCAGGCCCAGCGTCGGAAGTAGCGGCCGGGGAGGGACTCGGTGTGCTGGATGCAGGACGGCGCAGACAGACCCTCCCAGGGTGGCGTGCAGCAGAGAGGCTGCCAGAACATCGGGGATTTGGAGGAAACAGATAGCAGTCACCTGAAAAGTCATGCAGCAAGAAATTGGCCTGGGGGGAGGCGCAGCCTCCTGATTGCCTGGGGAGCAGCCCCTCCTTGCTGAGCTGATGGTCCGAGTCTAGAAGACCTGAGGATTACTGAGCCCGGAAGTTCTTCATCACGTGAGCTACAAGATACCCACATGCCAGTGACCCCGCCGCTACCATCTTTTGGTAATGACGCCAGCATGAAAATGGCCATTTTATCTGTTTTCAGCAGTGTACTGGAAATGAGACGTGAAAGAGCGTGCTGCTTAGAGATTTAGGAAGGTCTTTCTTAGCAAGAATCGGCCTTTTATACCTGTGCTGGTGGGACCTAGGTCCTTTGATAAGGGTGATCAGTGAGACAGGAAGATACAAAGACAGCGAGAGCCATTGATCCAATCCACTTCTTCTCACAGATAAGAAGATGGCCCCAAGGCAGCTGAGTGGTTGGAGAATCACTTGGTGTAGCATAAGCTCCCAGTTTTTAGATCTAGAGGCACCTGGGTTTGAAATACAACTTCACCACTTACTGGCTTTATCGGCAAGATCAAGTCACTTAAGCCCTTGAGCTTTGGGGGTCTTCATCTTTACAAGGGGGACGGTAGTAATTACATTTTCAAGATAATAAAGGACATAGCATAGGAGCTACTCTGCTGTATGATATCACAGCATCAAAGGTAGCTGCTGTCGCTGTTCTGACAACGTAACTGCGCTTGCTCGCGTCCCCACAGGTCACACGGCTACCTAATAGCATAGCCAGCACTCTCGTCCTTGCATCTCTGTCCAGTAATCTTGGGTTTCTCATGATAGGTGAGAATAGTGGTTAATCACAGCTTCTGAATTTACGTTATTTGAAATCTTAGCCCTCACTCCCTCCATCTCCGCCTCTGTCACCTCTTCCACTTTCCTTGCCTCCAACTTCACTATCCCACCCTCCCATCATCACCACTCTCTACTTCCACCACCCTCAGCGTCCCCACCACCATCACCTACCGCACCTCCACCACTTCCACTTCCACGACCCTCACCAACACCCTCACCCGCCACCACCTCCGGCATCGCCTCCACCACCTCCACCTCTCCATCCCACCTAACGCGCTCCGCTTTGTGCATTGCTTCTGGAATGCTTGCTAAAGACGTTTCTGTAGTTCACAGCTTCAGCTCAGACTTCGTAGACATCCTCTTGTTTATCTGACCCCCTTTGAGTAAGGAGGGAGCGGAGAGCCCTCTCTGCGGCACTTGTGGAGACGCTGTGGCCTCTTAGGCCTTGTGGCCAGGCCTTCCTGGGACCCCGCTGAGCTGGTGGTGTATGCCTCATGCTGTGTGCGAAGGTTTTAGGAGGGGGGAGGAGGAGTAAGGGGAGGACTGTTGAATCCCCCAGAGGGGCTGAGGGATCGCCATTAAACTTAGGCCCAGGCTTTAGACGAGATTCTGAACTCACGTCTATAAATCGGGTAGGAAGCGTTCCCCTCTGCAGGGCAGCGCTGAGAATTAAATGGATTGATGTGACACTGCTCGTTAGCTTTCCTGCCTGTCTCCAGAGCCGGCTTCCTTGGTGTCCCGGGTTAGCATTTGCTGGGTTAGCATTTGCTGAGTGACCTGCGCAGAGTGCAGGTCAAGCCCCGACCCCACCGCCTCCTTCAACCTTCACCTCCACAGTGACCGGGGAGCGGGAGGAGCAGAGTGACGGTGCCAGGTGCGTTCTGCGTGCAGGGCGTTCTCCTTGCTTACATCCTCATGGCGGCTGAATGAGGGCGGCCGTTTCCATGCCCGCTACAGATAAAGAAACAACAGACTTTTCTGCTGTTTGTGCAGAAAATTGGCACGGGAGTGCTCTGGGAGCACAGGGAGCAGTCAGGTGTGCTGCCCCCCTGGCAGGCCTGGCCGGGAGCGTGTGTCTGCTCGTCGGCTGGCCTGCTGGTCGCCAGCTCTGGCATTGTCTGTATTGCAGTGACCGTGCTCTAATGGAATGTACTCGAAGTAGGACAGTACGGTAGTACAGTGACCCTCTCTGTCCCTGACCCCCAGAGGCAACGGTGTCTCCACATTTGCTCATATCCCTTTTTCTCTGTCGTTCTCTGCTTAAGTAGTTTAGAACAAATCCCAGGGACTGCAACTTTCTCCTCACATACTTCAGTGTGTGGACATTTTCTTACATCACTCCAGTGTTGTTCTCTTGCCTCAGAGATTTGATATTGATTTCCCCCACAATGTCCTTTCCCAGGGCTGGTGGTTGTGTCTGGTGTAGGTGAGAGTCCCTTGGAGCCATGCCTGGCAGGTGGCTTTTCGGCTGCCAGGTCTCTCCTCACCCTGCCCCTCCTTTGCACGCTGACAACCTGTTGCAAAAGCTCCTTTGGTTCTTGTTCCCTGTCCCTTCACTGTTCTGAACCTGGCCAGAGGCGGGAGGTAAACGCTGCTGGGAAAGGCCCCGTGTACCTTGGGAGGAGAGCGGAAATCATCATGCACGGCCAGGGACTAATCTCAGAGGCTGAGGTGCTCTTCTCTGCTGCTGATTTATACCATTCCTCCATGATTGTTGCCAGGGTCCTTTTAAGCACGGGCTCAATCAGTAGCTCCTCTTGAAGTGGTTTCTGTACCATTCCTGGCAGCAGCTGCATTAACATGCAGCGTTCCCTGCTCCGGGGCTACTGCCTGTTGGTTTTCCCCCAGCACATTAAGTCTCCTAAATAGGCACTTAGAGGTTGGAGAGCCAGAAGTGCCTGTCCGTCATGTGTGCAGGTTACCTCCTATCCCTGCTGGAAAAAAACCCCAGTTAAACAAATAATTTTAATTAAATAGGTACTCCACGGCCTGGCCTCTCCGTCTCCTTCCCTCCCAGCTCTTCCTTCCCAGCCTCCATCAGCTCCATTTGCCTTGGGGAATTCCCTTGGGCATTTCCTTTGGCCCTTGCTCCTGGTGGTGGTGGGATGCGGAGAAGGGAATTGGAGGTGTCCTTAGCCTCCCCCTGCTGGTGCTCTGCCGCCTCCTGCGCTGGTGGGCACAGCCCTGTCCCTGTCATCAGGCTAAGAGCTCCTTTGCTTCCTTTGTTCACATTCCATCATGACGGCCCTCTGCTAATCTTCCTCCTGAAGTGATGCCATCACCTCCCTGTTGGCTCCTCTCTGCCAGGCCCTCCACCTACGAGCTGGCATTCACTTGTTGCAAGAAGTCGCTTCCTAAAGACCTTCAGCCACACCCCATGCTCAGGAAGAAGCCTGGATTCCTCAGCCTGGCCTGCAGGGCTGTGTGTGCCCAGCGTCCCTGGCCACACCCGCCCTGCCTTACGCTGCACTGCTTTCCCCAGACATAGGGTCGACCTGGAGGTCTTTTCGGGTCGCTCCTGGCTGGTTTTCTTGCAGGCCGCCCCATCTCCTAGCTCATGTTTGCCCCCAGGAGAGCTCCGTGCCTGGTGGGCACCTGAAAGCAGTAGGCCCGGGGGTCAGGGCGGATGGCTTCAGTGGCAGTCTGCTCTGTGGCCTGGAGGGCTTGATCCCTGAGGGCAGCTCCTGCCCCCAGCAGGGGAGCCAGGACCACTTAGGCCTACAATCTCTGCCCTGGTGTGTGATTCTTGGGAATTACCCAGCCATGGGGCAGCGATGCCTTTTTAAAGATTACTCATAATTATTAAGTAATACTTGTTCACAGTTAAAAAAAAAAAAAAGCAGCTAAGCCCAAAGAATGAAATGAAACTAGCCAGACCAGCCACCACCTAGAGCTGTCACTTTGTTAACACCTTGGTGGACTCGGCGCAGACCTGCTTCTCTTAGGTAATTCTGGTCTTATTAGAATATTTGCAAAAGCGGGGTCCTAACCGTGCATACTGTTTGATAACCCTTTCAAAACTCAGTCTGTCATGAACCTTCTTTCCACAATAAATCTGGATTAGTCCGGGGCTAATCCTTCTTATTAACGTACGTAGCCTCCACCACTGCTTCCCTGGCGTGACTGTTGAGTTGCTTTAGGCTTGTTCTATTAGAAAGAAACGAGGGGTAGGGGGACAGTTCTGTGACTGTCTTCCTGTCTACCTGAACTCTTTTATTTTCTTAAGAAAAACATTTAGAATTGCGTGGACCAAGCTCAGTCGTGTCCGCCCTTCAGTTTGGGGTTACACCGTGCCAGACTGCTGGGGAGGGCCTGTGGCTGTTCACACTGCTGTCAGCGTGTACGGTGGCGCCCGGCATGCTTGTACCCGCAACGGCTATTTCCCTCTTCATTGCTTAGATTGATTACACTGTAAAGGATTCCTGCACGCTTGCAGAAGTTCAAGAACTACAAAGGAATGCAAAGCACTCCCTCCTGCACGTCGGTGCGCGTCCAGCCGTCCCATGACGCCAGCCCTGGGGTGTGCTGAGCACAGACGGGGTCTGCGTGCACAGGTGGGGCCGTGGCTTATGCTGTTCCCAAATCGCACCTGGGACCTGACCGTGCATCTGGACCGCTTTGCTCCAGGCTCTCTTTGAACATCTGATCAGCCTCATCCCTTTGAGTGACTCACGGTGGAGGTAGCCGTGATGCCCTTCACCAGGTTCCTGTCAGTGGGCACTGCTGGTATTTCCGCAGTTAGTGGTAATGGGTACATCCGAATTTCTCCTTAGACGTATATTCCAACACAAAGGGCTCGTGAGTTCCACCTCCTTCTCAAGACACACAGACACGCCTGTGCCATCACGGCCCTTTCTCAGCCTTGAAAATCTGCATTTCTTTAATTACCAATATGACCAGGTGTCTTTGGCCTCTTAAATTTCTTCTTTTGAGAATTGTCATTTCGTACATTTTATCCACTTCCTATTAGACAGTTGGTCTTTTTTCTTAGTGTTTTATTCAACTTCTTTCTATACTAAGATAGCAACTGCCAATTGTTATTTGTATTGTAGGTGCTTTTTCCCTGGTTCTGTCGGTTTTAGCTGAGTAGATGCAGGTTTTGGCACCTAGATATTTCAAATCTGTGAATGATAAGCTTAAAAGCTCCTCCCCCATTTTTAATTTTTATAAATTGTGAAGTCCACATGTAACGTGACCGCTGCTTCCCCTCCCACCCTGGGAGCTGCCAAGGACGAGCCCCCGTGGCCTGTCAGAGGTGAGCCCGGATGCCCTGTCCTTCCAGGCAAACCCTACCTCATCCTCTCAGACACCCTCGCGGGCAGTAACTGACAGTTCTCCTTCGGCCGTTTGAGTTTGTCTCTGTCCCCGTGGGCCATGGAACTGAAGGCCAAGGTGGGCAGTTTGGCTGGGGCAGGTGGGCCTGCGCTGCTGCCCTCCCTGTCTCCTGGGGACCTTCCTCCCGGCGCCTGCCTGAGGCCTAGGCTGGCCGCTTCCCTGCACCCGCAGTCACCTGTGTGCACGGCGGGAAGCCACGGCTCCCCTGTCTGAGGCATACAGTACGACCAGTGTTACCCGACCCAGCACAGGGCCTTCGCCACGCCCGTTAGTTTTCATCTCATTAGAATAATCAGGGCTGTTCTTTAGCTCTTGAAATTCTGTTTGGTTTCTGATTCTGTGATCCATCCAACGCGTTGGCCACCCTCCGAGCCTCGAGTTGTCCCCAGTTACCAGCGACGTGCTGAGCAGGACGGAAGGGCCGCACGGCTGTGAGTCTGTCGTCCTCATTCGCAGCCGCAGAATCGGAGCACCGCCCGGCACGCGCCTGCTCGCGCCTTCCCGCCAGCACGGCTGGGCCGGCCCTCACCAGGCCGCGTTCCCTCACTCCGCGTTGCCCCAGTACTCTGTGACAGAAGTGGGGCAGTGGGGCCGATGGGTGGGACCCACCGGGACCACCTCACGACCGTCGGGACTCAGGTTTCTGAGACCAAGGATTTCTGTCAGGGATCTGTTTCTGGATCATCAATCTACAGTTTGCAAAAATCTGCCTTTTCCCCTCTTTGCTAAATTGGACATTGTCTTGTCTTGGGCATCTTCCCATTTTCTCTGAATTCGGGAGATTGCCAGCAACGAGCAGGTCTTTTCTGTAAGTTAATTCGGAGCTGTGATTCATCTGGATCAGGAGATTTGAATTCATTTAGTGTGACTAGATGTTCTCTCACAATCTTCCCCGACTTGCGTTTCAATTCCCTCATATCAGTGTTTGATTCACCCCTTTCAGTCTGAAGATTGTTCTCCTTGATAGAAAATGGGAGTTTAGTAGTTCTTTCTCTCCATCATCTGTTAACTGGCCACCTTTCACCCCAATATAGGCCTATCACTTCTTGTTCCTATCGCTCCTAATCCAATTTTAAAAGCCTCTTTTTTTTATCCTTAGCATTTCCCAAACGGCCGGGCTTGCCTGGGCCTCAGCTCTCCTGACCCTGCTCCTGCAGGTCCAGGCCAGTCCTCAGTCTCCCGACGGTCAGTGGCGGTGCCTCCGTAGAGGCGCCCTCAGCAGCTGCCTGGACACCTTCAGGTCAGCCACCCTCACGGCCTCACTTCCGGAGGGACAGGGCAGAAATCCCCTCTGCACGGTGAGAATCACAGCTCTTGCTCCGGAGGACTGACGTGCACTCGGAGGCGTCCGGGAGTGTCGAGCAGGCCCGTGTGCTGTGTTTGGGATTAGGGAGCCCCGGCTGAGCACAGCCCACCACCCGTGCCCCTTATTAAGAGCATTGCTGACTGTATTTCACGGAGGTGGGGTTTTAAAGATCCGCGTCGTATGCTGTTCTCTCCCTGGAGCACGGGGTGCTCTTGCCTCCAGAGGATGTCTGGCGCTGTCGGGAGACATGTGGCAGGCCTGCCGGCGTGGGGGCTTGGCCTCTAGCGGGCGGCGGTCAGGGATGCTGACAGTGCCGGCTCGGCCCCAAGACGGGATGATCGGGGCAAAACGTCAGTCACGGGAGGCTGGGAGACCTGTTGTCGTTCGCTCTGGGGTCCGTGTCATCACCTGCGGGGCCTGTCCACGCTGCAGGCACGCTGGTGGCTCTGACCTGCTGCTGCCTAGGCGTGGGGAAGGATCTGCATTCTGTGAACGCTTTCTCTGCCTGTTCAGACCCTCTTTACGGACCTGCCCGGAACTGGGCTCACATCACGTGGCGTCTCCCTCGGGGACCAGAGCTCGTTTCTTCTGGGAGCGCAGGTTTCGTTCCTGCTGTCTAACCAGGGGCCCGGTGAGATGTCCCTCTGCCGGGTAACGTCACCGCGCCTCTTCCTGGGAGAAGGAGCCCTTTCCCAGACTGTGTAACCTGGGCAAATAACCTGACCTCCCGGTGCTTGAGCTCAAAACCTGGCCTGGCAGGAGGCCAGGGACCCTGAAGCACCTCCAAGCCCACGTCAGCGGGAGGCACCCACAGTGCTCTCCAGACCCCGCAGGGCTCATGAAACGCGCCGCGCGGGCCCTTCTCCCCTGACATCACTGGGCTCTGAATGTCCCGGGAAGCCCCAGGAGGCTGAGCTCTGCGTGGGTGAGGCTCCGCTCCTCCCCGTGCTCCTCCCCGCCTTCATCTCCCCTCTGCTGGAGCCTGCTCTGTGCTTGGCAGTGTACACTCTGCCGAGGTGCGCTCCTGAGGGGCTGGGTGCGGGGGTCCACTCCTGGGCAGCTGTGACGGCTGCCGGCATGGGCATGGACACAAAGCCACAGTCACGCCGCCACCTGTGCCTGCCCAATTGCATTGCCCATCGTGTTGGGTGCATGGGTGGCAAGGGTTCTTGGGGTGCAGAGCGCCTGCGTGTTCCAGCGGAGGCTCCCCGGCCCCCTCGTCTCCTGATGAGAAGGGCGCTGGAGCTGGTCCAAGGACAGGGCTGCTGCTCCGCCTGAGTGAGACCTGGTGCTCGCTCAAGTGCATGAAGTACAAGGTTGGTCCTTTCCCCTCTCCCAAAACCTCTCCCTGCCTTGCTTCATTTGTTCTTTCTTTCAAGTGCATTATTCACTGCATGCCTCACCGATGCCGCCAGCGGCGTTGGCAGAATGAGAGTCGAGGAGAGAAGACTTCATTGTCTGAGGTCAGGGAGACCTCACGCGTGCTTGGTGTCCTGTCCTCCCGCTGCTATTGACTCGGGGTGTGAGATGCCAGTTCAGCTGAGGGCTGGTTCGGGTTGGCCAGCCAGAGGAACCTAATCTAAAGGCTGGTCTGGCTGGAGCAGGGTGATAAGGCCTCTGGTTGTGCACCCCGCGTCTCTGGCCTCTGCAGGCCCTGGCATCTGTCATGGCTGAACGGTGGGATGGCTGCTCCCTCAAAACTGTGGCCGTGCCCCGTGCTCTGGCACCAGCTTCCAGGTGACCGTCTGCAGCTGCTTAGCTGAGGGCTGCAGAAGCGGGCCCTCCACTGACTTTGGGCTGCAGTGGCGCGGGCTTGCAACGTAGAGGCGGCCGTTCCCATGTGACGGGTGAGAGCTTGGCCCCCAGGGACTGCTGGAGCCGTGCAAGGCCACACAGCCCAGCCAGCAGTGGCCGTGGGCAGCCGCACCTGGGGCTGGCTGATTACAGACTCTTCGGTCCTGCCTGCACTGTGCAAGCTGTGATTTGTTTATCTGTTTAAGGGCAGGAGATAAGCCTTCAGAATGGAGATGGCCCACAGCCCAGCAGAAGCAGCCCGTGGCTCTGCCCATTCTGGAAGCCTGGCCAGGCTGTGTCCCTCCGGCACGGCCTGCCCCGTGAAGTGCTCATATGTGGAGCTCACAGAAGCTTGGGGCCCTCGCAGGCGGCCTGTGGGAGGAAGCTCCTTGGTTTGCGTCTCTGTTTGCTGTTGGCATAGCGCTTACTCTGACTCTTCCCTGAGCCCGGGGTCACGGGCAGTCTCCCCAGGAAAGTGGAACCTACAGGAAGCAGCCTTAAGAATGCGAGTGGCCTCGTTGATCCAGGAGGAAGAGCCACAGACTGGAGGGTCAGGAGCTCCCATCTTGTGCCACAACCACAGGACGGGCGGGATGGGCCTGGCTGTTTGAGGGGCGGGAGAGCGGCGGGAGGCCACTGGGGGCACCAGCTGCACGTGGAGGCTCACCATCGCCTCCGAGCACACATCACGCAGACCACCACCTTCTCTGGACATGTGCAGCGCATAGCCCCACTGCCCCCGTGACGGGGAACCCCACAGTGGAGACCTGAGTTCGTCGGGCTCTTCTGCCTGCCTCAGATTTCCTGCAGTCTGTCCAGTCCCACACCTCCTGAGCAGCTAGAACTGCCTCCTCCCCTTTACCCCCGTGCTAGGTCATCTGTTATCTGGTTGTCCTTCATGGTTTTGCCTTTTGTGGCCAGAAAGTTCCTAACTGTCCTCTGCTCAAAAGGCTGGTCCACATCCTCGCAGCCTGTCTTTGGGGTCCTGGGGTCCCGTCCTCATCCTGGCTCCCATCCGCACCCTCCCACCGGCAGAACTGGCCTGCTTCTGCTTTGGGTTACATTCGGTGCTCGTTCCGGGTCCTTGACGGAAACATGCTCCCCCTCCCGTACTTCACCTGGTCAGTTCCTGCGCCCCTTTAAGACTCAGCTCAGCTATTTCCTGCTCCAGGAAGCCTCTCTGGACCTACTGGCTGAGCCCAGGTTGTTTAGAGCTCTGGCGTTGCCCACAGCATCCTGACGGTAGTCTGCCTCTTGTCCTAATTTGAGCTCAAGGTCAGGAAATGATTCTTTCTCACACATCACAGCAGCAGACACCCAGAGTCGAGAGCAGGAAAACAAAGAGGGCGGAGAATGGTACTCTGTGACACAGTGGGGGCCCGGGGGTGCCAGATGGCTCTGTGGGCCTGCCCAGCAAGGGGGCCAGGCCCCGCAGACTCCATTCAGAGGGAAGGACTCAGCTACTGGCCAGGAGCCACTCAGGCCCATCACTGGATCCCTAAGGACAATGGGGGCAGGCACGCAGCTCACCCTGCACCTGAAGCCTCCTGGGGCTTCCCGGGACATTCAGAGCCCAGCGACGTCAGGGGAGAAGGGCCCGCGCGGCGCGTTTCATGAGCCCTGCGGGGTCTGGAGAGCACTGTGGGTGCCTCCCGCTGACGTGGGCTTGGAGGTGCTTCAGGGTCCCTGGCCTCCTGCCAGGCCAGGTTTTGAGCTCAAGCACCGGGAGGTCAGGTTATTTGCCCAGGTTACACAGTCCGGGAAAGAGAGTCTTAAAAACCTTGCTCTGGACTTTGTTTTTATTTGGAGTTCTGTGGAGCATAAGGAGTTCGGGACTGTGAGCAGACTCTCCTAAGGAATATCACCACGAGGTCCTGCAGGCCCCCTGCTTTCTGCTCTCCAACCAGGAGTCAAGGTGGCTTCATTGTTTGTTAAAACGGTCAGACTTGGCAGCTATTTGGGGTGGACCAATGGGAGCAGCAGCTGTCTGTAGGACAAACAGACCCTCTCGTAGAATCTACTGATCTGCAGGTTGTTGGCTGTTTGGGTGCCTTTGCCTACCCTGGAACGCTGGCACTTCCTGGGTCCTCCCTCTGTCCCAGTCACAGTGACACACTGCTTAGCTAAGCTTGGTGGGTACCTGAGAAATGTTTGTTGCATGACTTGTGAGGAAATGAAAATGAGCCCCAGCCAGCTTTGAGGGAAACCTGCTTTCTAATCAAGTTTTCACCAGTCCCAGCACCCAGAAGCAGACGTTACTGGCAGTTGGATGGGGGTGCTTGGCGAGCGGCCTGGGGGTTCAAATGATACAAGGAACAGCAGCAAGGTATTTGGGAGCAGAGTTAGCGTGAAGGTTTCAGTCTGGTGAGAAGAAACAGCTAAATTGCCAAGGCTGTGGTGTGTTTGCCTATATGTGGGAGCTGTGTGTGAGGTGACACATTAGCCTGCCAGAACTGTGACAGTGTTGTGTTGTCATTTTGGTATTTGTGTTTTGTGACATTTAAGAAATTGTGGTAGTGTATAATTGTTAACATTTTACGTTTTGTTAGCAGTGTTCCATTGAAAATATCTCACTTCTCTCATGAACGTGTGATCTTAAAAACACAGGCAGCACTTTTAAATGTGTTATTAATTCTAGCCTAGGACCACCTTTCTCCTCATGGAGGGGACTGAATTTCTTTGGAAAATGGGATTGACTGCACAGAAATTCATTTTACAGCAGCAGACTCTAACGGAATACATTTATTCCATTAAGGTAGACACCCTTAACATCTAAAATTCTTTTAGATTGATCTCAGATGTGTTAATGATTGAAGAAGAATGAGCGCTGTGAAGAAAGTATGAAAAAAAACAACAACCAGGATCAATAAATTTTAAAGAAGGAGAGCAGCCAAATGACTTAACAGATCGAGGAATGTGAGTAGAGTGGAGAGGTGGGTTTGAATGGAATCCGAGAGGAATCCAAAGGGTTCCTGATGAGAGAAGCATGCAGGTTATGAGGTTTCAAGTGCTGGGCTATGAAGGATCAAATGCTGATTGAGACCCTGAGGCTGGACTGCGCCTCTGCTGAAATGAGGAAAACAAGACAGAAGAGCCTGAATCTCCTTAGTTTTCAGAATTAATCTCAAGAAGGATAAATCAGAAATGAACACGATTTTTACCTCAGTGGAGAGTGGACATAGATTGGGAAGGATAGGAGAGGAAATAGGACATCTGCATGTACTTCTTATGTATAGTTTGGATTTTGAATCTTGCTCATGTTTTGTTTATTCAAAGACTTAAGTCAATAGTGATGGGGCTAAAATTAATATAAAGAGAAATAAAATCACCTAGCTATATATAAAATAGATACCACAGAAGGAAAATTTTAACTTAGGTAGAATTCTAATCTCGGGGATGACTAGACTAATCTCTCCCTGCTCCTTCCTACTAAGTAAGATTATGAGCCCTAAAATAAACTGAAAGGTAACACTAGGAGAACTTTGAAAGCTAACAAGATAGGATCTGGGTAGGTAGAAGAACAACATAGCCTCAGGGCCCCACAACAGGTGACAGAGAGCAATCCAGGGCAGCATCTCCCTACCCCACTCCAGTGGCCAACAACAATTACACAGGTAAGCTGATTTTCCTACTAGACTGAGAAGGAATTCTGCCCACCATACTAGGTGAACCCAGCAGCACCAACAAGAGAGTTCAAGTGGGAACCCCATTGAAAACAGGTGGCCCCTAGAAGCACTCTTCATCTGTGCAGGCCAAAGACCACCCAGAGACGTGGGAGGCTCAGCAGCACCAGCAAGGAGGATCCTACCACAAAAAGCAACCCAGACGAGGAACATTCTTTATCTGGCCTTTTTGAGACTTCCCTACCCTCACCTAAAGACCCCAGGTCACCTGGAAGCACTGGCTGGGCAAGTGCTCTTTGTTTTGTGGACCAGAGAATCCCCTTTTCCACCCAGAGATAACACTGGCCTGTTAGCATCAGCAAGAGACAGTGCAGTGCTTGTTATGTCTTGTAGTTGCCCCTTCCCTCACTTGGAGATGCTGGGGGGGCCTAGGACCGGCAGAAGGGATCCCCTACAACAAGAGGCCAACAAAGAAGCACTTTGACACCAACAGACTGGGGTAGCACTTTCTACAACTGCAGGCAGCACCAGCAGAGATCAGCAGAGCCCCTGTGGCCTTAGATGAACTGTGCAGACCAAAATAGTGCAATAAAGGCTCTTATTCAAGAAGCTGAGAAAACCCCAAAGAGGATAGACCCAAATAAGCCCACACTTTAACTCACAATAATGAAACCTCTGAAAACCAAGACAGGAAAGTTTTGAAAGCCATCAGAGAAATCCAACACTTTACTTATAAGGTCACACCTATTTGAATGACAGTGAACTCTCATTTTAAATCATAGAGACCAGAAAGAAGTGGCATGGTTTTCAAGTGCTGGAAGGAAAAAAAAAATATGTTAACTATGAATTCTTTATCCAGCAAAATGATTTTTTAGGAATGAAATAGATAAAAGGCATTCCCAGATTACAGGAAACTAAGAGAAATTTTTGCTAGTCAGTCTGCCCTTAAATGGCTATGGTGAGTTTTCAAGCAGAAAGGAAGTGATATATAATCTTAGAACATAAAAAGGAAGAAAACAATGAGAAAAGCGAAAATATGGATAACAGACTATCTTATGAATTTTTAAAAGCATGTTCAGTAGTTGAAACAAAAATATAACACTATTACACTATGCAAATGTATGTAGAAAAAATTTTCAAACTAGATAGTATAAAGTGCTAGCACTAAAAGAAACTAAATAGAAATAAGATTTTCATACTTATTTCTTAAGTGATAAAACTTTGATACCAGAAGATTGTGGTAAGTTATAGATGAGCATATATATTAAAAAATACTGTTAAAAAAATAACATGGACTCCTATGAAATGTTTTATGTAGCCTACAGTAAGGCAGTAAAATAGAAACAGAGAAAAAGAAATCGGGAATGAAAAAAATGGTTGACTTAAGCTCTAACATGCCAATGATTACCTTAAATATACATATATAATCTAAATATAATAATTACTTTAAATATACCAATTAAAAGACAAAAGTTACCAAAGAAGATTTGAAACACAAAAACATACACCTGCCTGTAAGAAACTCAATTCAAATATACTGATATAGGTTGAAAATAAAAGGGTGGAAAACATGTATCATGTTAACATCAATTTAAAAAAATAGGAGTAGTTATTCTAATACCTGAAGGACTTTAGGGCAAAGAAACTTACTACAAAGAAGGACCTTATATAATGACAGAAGGATCAACCCACCAGGAAGAATAGCAATCCTAAATGTGTGTATATCAAAGAATAGATTCTTAAAATACTTGAAGCAAACACTGACAGGATTTAAAGGACTAATAGACAAATCTAAAATAGTGTTTGGGGGCCTCCCTGGTGACGCAGTGGGTTAAGCAACGCACTATGAAGCAAACCGCAACTACTGCAGCACAAGTTCAGTCCCTGCCGCTGGCTAGGGAGGGGACCCATATGGCACAGCAGACCTCTCCTGTCTCCCCGCTGCTCCCCTCAGCAGTGTGTTTCAGTCAGTCTTCCTGTTCTGCTCCCCACTCTGTCTCTGATGAATCCTCTCACTGCCCTGGATTCTGGCCTGTACCCCAATTCTTGTATGTATAAATAAATAAATCTTTTAAAATAAATAAATAAAATAAAATAATATTTGGAGATATCAGCAACTGAGAGGACTAGACAAAAAATCAGGATATAAGATCTAAATGACTCAACCAACCAAAAGATCTAATTGGCTCTTAAAGAATACTCCAACAACAACAGAATACATATTTTCAAAGCACTGGTAGAAAGAACCATGATAGACTATATCCTGGGCCATAAAACAAACCCGAACAATTTTTAAAAAAAAATTGAAATCAACATATCAAAATATATGGAGTATAGCACAAGCAGTACTGAATGGGAACTACATAGCAATAAATTCTTTCATTAGAAAAGAGGGAAAGTTTCTAATTAAACTTGTTTCTACCTCAATAAACTAGAAAAGAAGAGCAAAACAAACCCAGAACAGCAGGAGGAAAGTAGTAAAGGTAAGAACAGAAATCAGTGTAATTGAAGCAGGAAAACAATAAAATTAATGAACAAAAATCTGGTTCTTGGAAAAAATCTTGCAAGACTGATAAAGATAAAAAGAGAGAAGTTGCAAATCACCAATATCAGTAGTGAAGCAGGTTTTACCCCTGCAGATTCTACAGCCATTAAAAGGGAATTAGGGAATACTATGAACAACTTTACACTCATAAATTTGACAACATAGAAGAAATGAACCAATTCCTCGAAAACTACAAACTACTAAAATGAGTCTAATGACCTGAACAGTTCTGTAACCACTAAAGAAATTGACTTCATGCTTTTAAAACTCCATAAAAAAGAATATCCAGGTCCAAATGGTTTTTCTTGGCGATTTCTACCAAACCATTGAAGAAGAATTAAAACCAATTTTATATAATCTCTCCCAGAAAGTAGAAGATTAGGGCAAACTTCCCAACTTTTTATGAGACCAGTATTATGGTGATACCAGAAACCACACAAAGACAAAAGAAAATTACAAACCAATACTTTTCATGAACTTAGACACAAAAGTCCTCAACAAACTATTTGCATACCAAATCCAAAAATGTGTAAAATGAATTATATACATTGTGGGTAAATAAAATGCGGTTTATTCCAGGTATGCAAGACTGAGCCAACATTTGAGAATCAGTGAGGTGAAATCCATCATATCAACAAGTGAAAGGAAAAATAACCATGATATTAATCGATATGCATTTGACAAAAATCAATAGCTATTAATAATAAAAAATAAGCAAATTAGGAAGAGAATGGAACTACCTTAACTTATTACAGAGCATGTAGAAAAACCCTACAACTAACGTCCTGTGGAATGATGGGATACTGAGTGCTTTACCCCGGAGATCAGGATGGAGACAAGGCTGTCGCTTTCTCCATTTTACTTGTTAACACAGTGCTGAAAGTTCTAAATATTGCAGCTGGACAAGAAAGAGAAATTGAAGGCAATATGGATTAGAAAGGAAGCAATAAAACTTTCTCTGTTTGCATATGACTTGTTCAGCTACGTAAAGAATCCTAAATAAATAAACAAATAAAATACTACCTCCCAGAACTAACAAATGAATTTAATAAGGTCACAGAACACAAGATCAACTGCTGCAATGATCCTTATCAATTTAAAATATTTCATTTTGTAAAAGACCCTGTTAATAAGATACAAAGAGATGCCACAAACTAGGAGGAAATATTTGTAAATCACATGTCAAACAAATGATTAATATCTAGTCTACCTAAGGAACTCTCAAAATTTACCAGTAAAAAGTAAAAATAAAAACAGAGCAGTTAATAGAGTTAACCAAGCAGCTATAGAGATGGCAAATAAACACTTGAAAAGACATACCATTAGTCACTAAAGATATGCAAATTAAACCTACAAGTAGATATTACTACATACCTGTCAGGATAGCAAAAAAAAAGAAAAAAGTGACACCACCAAACACTGGAAAGAGATAGGGAGAATCTGGATTACTGATGCATTGCTAGTAGGAGTATAAAACAGTAGAACTACTCTGGAAATAGTGTGTCAGTTTCTTATAAAGCAAAGCATGTATTTACCCAGCATCTATATATCCTTTGGCATTTTTCCATGAAAACTTAAGTTCACACAAGATGAATGTTCGCAGCAGCTTTATTTACGACGGCCAAAAGCTCAAAACGGCATAGATATTCTCCAGCGGGTGAATCAGACAACCATGGCACGCCCGTACATACGATACCACTAGGCAGTGAAAACTATTGATACAAAGATGAAACTTGGATGAATCTCCAGGGCATTGTGTGGGGTGAAAGAAACCCATGGTCAGTGTGATTCTACTTCTGTAATACTCTTGAAATGACGAAATTATAGCGATGTAGAATGGTGTGGAAGGTGTCATGTCACATTATGAATAAAGCACATGAGACAGGAGATGGTGCCATAGTCATCTCTCATTGAAATAAGTCAGAAGGAAAATAAGTTAGAAGAGTGTCTTCTGTGGCACTTTTACAACAGAGGAATCAGCTGTCACCACCTTCCTGTCGTTCCCCAAGAGAAGGACATGTGAGCAGGGCACTCTCTCCCCTAGGTCATTTCTCTACCAAGAATTTTTAGCCTGAATATTATCCTGAGGAAATGACCATTCTAATCCAAGTTGAGGACCATTCTCCAAAACAACTCTCTGAAACTGTTCAAAAAGAGCAGTTACCATGGAAGGCCCAAGAAAGGGGGGTGTGAAGAGCCATGTGAATCAAACACAGTATATCATTTTAAAAAATTTTTTTTATTAGAATTTCTTTATTTTTTTTTTTTAGGTTCACTCAGGAACTTTATTTTTTACTCTACTTATTTGTTTTTGTTTTTTCTTAAGCATTTTTCTTATGCTTGCTTTCTTTCCTCAGGTATAGTCCCCATAGAATTTCTACCACTAATTCACATGTGCACCATCACCATAGGCCCTTGTGTTCTTCCCACCATCATTTTGATCCCTGTCCCTCCCCTTCCCCTGCAGAATGTCTGATTTATAGTTGTCTGTTTATTTTTGTTTTGTTGTTTTTTTTTGGTTGTTGTTATTTTTCCTTGATCCCCTATATTCCTCCTATAAGTAAAACCATCCAGTATTTTTCTTTTTCCTTCTGACTTATTTCAATGAAAGTAATCCCTTCAGGCTCCATAACATGTTTCTGTGAATGGCATTAGTTTATCTTTTTTGATTGCTGAATTATATCTCATTGTGTGTATATAGACCACATCTTGATACAGTTGTCTATTTTTCAGCATTTGGGTTGATTCCAGGTTTTAACCTATTATAAATAGTGCTGCAGTAAACATAGAGGTGCATGTATTCTTTTAAATTAATGTTTTTGTGTCTTTTGGGTAGATCCCTAGGAGTGGAATTGCTGGGTCATATGGTAGCTTTATTTTTAGTAGACTGAGAAACCGCCACACAGCTTTCCATAGTGGTTGGACCAGTTTGCACTCCCACCAGCAGTGTAGGGGAGTCCCTTTTCACCACATTCTCACCAACATTTGTAGTTGCTAGTTTTTTTTTTTTTAATATGCACCATTCTTACTGGTGTCAGGTGGTATCTCATTGTGGTTTTTATTTCTTTTCCCTGATGATGAGGGATGTTGAACATTTTTTCATATGCCTGTTGGCCATTTGCATTTCCTCTTTGAAGAAGTGCCTTCTGCCCTTTTTTTTTGACTGGATTGTTTACTTTGTTTTTGTTGAGTCATGTGAATTCTTTGTATATCTTTCCGATCAGCCCCTTACCAGTTGTATGGAGTGCAAAAAATTGTCTCCCAATCAGTCTCCCAGTCAATCTCTTTGTTTTAGTTAATGTTTCTTTTGCTGTACAGAAGCTCTTTACACAATATATTATCTTTGACCGAGTGCTGGATTTGGGCTGGGAGGTCATTCATGGGATAATTAGGAAACAGAATAAAGGTCATCTATTAGAAACGTGATCGACTGATGCGAAGTGCCCTCAGTACGATCATTCTTTAGTGTTCCCATAGAATGTCAGCATATCTTGTTCACAGAGGGTGCAGCTGAAGTATTTTAGTGAAGTGTCCTGGTGACTGCAGCTGACTCTCAGATAACTTCAGCCCGAAGTGTGATGGTGTCTACGTGGTATGCCTCTGGCAAGCGATGAATCTGTGTGAAGTGCATGTGGGTATTTATCATGCTGTTGTGCAAGTTGTATAGGGTTGAGGCTTTCAAAATAAAAACACACAGTGAAATAAACCTGCACAAACTCTCCCCCTAAGTAACGGAAAAATGTCTGCCACGCTGGAACTAAAGGATGTTAAAAAGAAGGTAGAAACACAAGAGAAAGCAAAAGCAGCGGGGTGGGGACGTGCAGCCAGGCCCCTTCCCTGGGTGGCGCTTCATAGGAGTACGGCAGCTGGGTGGCATGATCGATCCTGTGTCCTGGAGAGGGGCACCCAGAGGGGATAATGGCCGTGAGTCTGGGGAGTGGCTGTTACCCCGCCACCTGCAGGAGCCAGGCTCTCCCCAGCCCTCACCTGCTCCAAGAGGCCGGCCAGTGGCAGGTCTGGACCTGGGGCGGCGGCCAGACCGCTCAGAAAACAACACAGGAAACGCGGGGGTCTCTGCAAAGTGGGCGCCACGTGCCCGTCGGCGCAGGCTCGCTCACGAAGGCTGCCTGGGCGGCTGTGGCCGCAGACGGCCATCTCTCACAGTTCTGGAGACTGCAAGTACAAGACCCAGTGGCCGGCCAGCTGGCTCCTCAGTAAGGTCTGTCCTGCTTGGTGGATGGCCACCATGTCCTTGCGTGCTGTAGTGGTCAGCTTTTTGTGCCAACTTGGCTGGCTAAGGGATGCCTGAATTGCTGGAAAATGTTCTGGCGAGAGGCGGCTGCCATAAGAAATCAGCAGTTGAGGGCCTCCCTGGCGGTGCAAGGGGTTGAGTGCCGCACTGTGGCGCTTCTGTGGCCACTGCAGTGGGTGTTTGACACCCTGCAGGGAGGGGACCCACGTGGCGCAGCAGCCCTCTCCTGCCTCGTCCGCTGCTCCCCTCAGCAGTGTGTTTCAGTCGATCTGCCTCTTCTGCTTCCCACTCTGTCTCTGGTGAATCCTCTCCCCCCCCCGCCAACCTCCCCCCCCCCGCGCCTCTGGCCTGTACCCCAGCTCTTGTATGCATAAATAAGTAAATCTTTAAAAAAAAAAAGATATTATCAGTTGAATCGGGAGACCAAAAGAAGAACCCTCACCAAGGAGCAGAACAGAAACGTGGAAGAAAGGGCAGTCTGCTTGTTCCCTTTGAGCTGGGACAGCCTCCCCTGCCCTTGGGCATCGGGCTCCCATTTCCAGGCCTGTGGGCCAGACTGCACCACTGGCTTTCCGTGTTCTCGGACACATAGGTAGGCAGGTTGTAGGGTTTCTGTCTCCATCGCTCTCTCATTTTCCCCTCTCTCCCTCTCCATGCATATGTCCACATATGTCTCACACAGGTGAGAGTGTGTGTGTGTGCGTGTGTGTTCTGTTTCTCTGGAGGAACTAATATACCTAGCCTTCCTTTGGTGTGTAAGGGGAGGGGGAGAAGGGAAAAGACAAGGAGAGAGAGAGAGAGAGAGCAAGAGAAAACTCATGTGTTGAGCTCTCTGGTGTCTCTCCTATAAGGACACTAATCCTGTGGGATCAGAACTCCATCCTTCTGACCTCATTTAACTATTTCCTCGAGAGGCCAGTCTCCAAATGCAGCCACGTTGAGGGTTAGGGCTTCGGCATATGAGTGGCGGGGGGAGGGGGTGGCAGTAAGCATCAGAAATAGCTGTACTCAGGGTGATTAAAAGAAATCATGAAACAAGATAAGGGAAATGACCGGGGCTGACCTGCAGGTGTGGAGGACAGAGTGCAGATCTCAAGTACAGAACAGATCCTCGGGATTCCTAAAGAAATCCCAGAACAAATGAACACAAGCAGCGATCAAAGCGCTTCTAGAAGGGAATCTGTCTGGGTCAAAGAGACACCTAAATTGGCAGTGCTCGTGTGGGAACTGCTGACTGCGGCGAGGACACCGTCTGTGGCAGGGAATAGCCTTTCCTCACAGGAAGTTAGTGGCGATGGAGCCAGGAGTGGGGGCCCCCTGTCCTGGCCGGGTTTGCACCTCTCAGCTGTCCTGGCCTGTCTCCCCGGCTTGTTCTGCACAGATGCTGCTCCTGAGCCTGCTGTGCTCTGGCAGTTCCTTCTTTCGGGCCCGAGGCAGTGAACAGCTCCTGGCCCAGCCCCTAGCACCACCTGCGTCCTGCGACCCAAGGCGCCCCGTAGGAAAGGGAGGCTCATGCCTTGGGACAGAGTGACTTCGGGACAGACTCTGGAGTCTGGGGATCAAGGCAGCCAGCTCGAATGAGGCAGGAGGCCCAGGCACGTGCTGACAGATGAGGGGCTATGTGGAGTGCGGGGGCAACGGCTGGTGGTCAGCTCTCTTTTCTGTGAAGGGGCAGGGAGGCTGCGCCACTGACAGAGATGCACAGGGCCCGTGCCCACCCCCCTCTCTGTCCTGTCAGAGCCAGGAGCAGGCAGCAGACTCCTTTCCCTTTGCTTCCTGGGGGTGGACTCAGGCACGGGAGCCCCATCTGGCCGACCTCGCCAAAGGCAGCAAGAGCACTGCCCTCCTGTCCCAGCCCACGGTGGGCGTGCATCCCCCCAGAGGCTTCCCTTTTAGGGAGGCCACTCTGCTGAAAATCCCTGAAGGTCTGCAACTGAGTAACTCTAGATGCCTTTTCCAGAGAGCAGGGGGCTGGTGACGTCAGGGCCGCGGGTGGCGGTGTCCAGGCGCCTGCTGCCCTCTGCTCCGCCACTCCCTCCCACTCCTGCTGGCCCGCGCCTTGCCAGCTCCCAGGACGCCGCTTTAAGTGGGCACACCCAGCCAGGAGTATCTGTGAGCCCCTGCCTGAAGTGTTGTGTGCCTCGGGAGGGACAGAGGTGAGGGAGGCCTGGCTGCTTCTGAGTCAGGAAATCGTTCTGCCCCCAGGCGGAGCGCCAGCCCCCCCCCGGCCCCTGGCATGAGTGAGCGCCCCTGCGTCCCCGGGCACCTGAGAGAGTGCACAGGGGCCTAACCTGGGCTCTCCCAAGGCAAGTGGTGCCTTGGTTGCATTAGGACTTCATCAGGAATTTCTTTTCCTTTTATCATGCCATCTGCCCCCCAGCCTCCAGTGAGACTTTGACCTGCTCCAGCGGCCACTTACTCTGATGGGAAGCCGTGCATCACTTGGGGACACGGTGAGGTCGGAAAGTATTCAGAGGAGGCCAGGCACACAGGCACCAAACAGCCTGGGACCATCCAGGAAGGCTTCCTGTAAGAGGCACTTGCCCTTAGAGGTAGCTCATACATGCTGCTGTATGTGTATTTCTCTCTGTGTTTGTTATTTATGTTTTTGTAAAGTGTCTGTCTACTGACTGTTATGTAAATAAGAGCAGATATTTTATCACGGACACTTTTCCTTGGCAGTGTAGAATGATCTATCTTATTTCTTACAGTCTGCATAGTTGTACTGTAATTTACTTAACTACCTCCTGCTGCTGTTTACTAGTTTTTCACTATTGTAAACAATGTGGGAAAACTCCTTTAATATATGTATCTCTTATACTTCTCCGCTTCCTTATGACACAGATGTCCGTTTGAAATGCTGATGCACGTTGCCGGATCGCGCTCTGGAGCCTCCACTGACCCCAGGCTCCCAGCAGCGTGTGACCGGGCTGCAGAAGTGGCCTGTCTTTGCCAGTGTGATGGGCAGCGTGGAGCTCGTGTCTTATTTGCGTGTGTTGGAATTCATGTTGAGGCTGCAAGTCTGTTCCAGAGTTCACGGGTATTTGTATTTGTAGGTTCTGACAGCCACAAAGCTGGTTTTGGGAGGGCTGGCGGCAGGTCTTCCCACCAGGAGGAACGGCCCGCGGGAGGCGCATCTTCTGGAAAGGAGGCTTTGGCCGTGGGATGCCTGAGGGAGGCAGCAGCCGTAGGCCAGACAGAAGCTCCTGCACGTGACGCGGGAGTCAGGTCGTTGATCCTGAGAGCCGTTGGGGGCCTCCGCTAGGTTCCGAGGCTTCCTGTTTTAGTGCTTCTCCTGCCTCTCTGCTCCCCGGGCACCCCCTGTTCCTTCAGTCGGCTGCCAGCCCACTCCAGGGGGAACGCGGGTACCTGTGGGGACAGGAGGGCTGGTGGAGCCGCCCCGGGGCTCTCCGTTCCTGTGTCCCTCACGGCCCAGGCTCTGACAGACAAGCTAGGTAGGGCCGTGGTGCCTGCAGGCGCGAGGACAGGCTGTGACATGGCCCGGCCAGGCCCAGGGACAGTGTGGGTTAGCGAGGGGAGCGTGCAGGCAGCAGATTTCAGCAGGGGCGTCCCCGCTCAGCCATACCACCTCCTGGCGGGCGATGTGTGTGCAGGGGGCGACGCTCCCTCTCTGAGCCTGAGTTCACGCGCGGAGATGCTGGCACAGATGCTGGCAGAGCTGCTCCCGGCTGGCATCAGAGCCTGCTGTCACGTGCCCCCCAGCAGCTCTGGCTGTGAGCTTGCCGACGTGTCCATTGGGCACCCCGGCGTGAGCGCTGCCCTGCCTCGACTCCTTGAGCCAGCACTGCAGATACTTACAGATTCATGTATCGTACAGATCGGTTGGTGGTGACAGCGCTCACTGTGGCTGCAGCTTGCTTCACTCGGCTGTTGCAGGCCTGTAGCAGACACACGGGCTGCCACCCCATCCTCTCATGGCGGTCTGTGAGGGTCACCCCACTTCACGAGTGCAGGAGCCCGCGAACATTTGCAAGGTGACACCACACACCCAGGCCCCCGGAGGAGGCAGGGCACGCTCTTCACGCCCGTCTGTCCACACAGGCGGCCCTGGCTCCAGGCCGGCACCCTAGGGGCTGGTGTCAGCTGGTCGGTGCAGCCCGAGGGGCACGTGAGCTTTCCACATTTCAAAATGTATTGTATTTACCTGTTATTTCATTTAGTTTTGATCTTCTCAGTCACACCCACAGCCTCTTGGACCCAGGCTGTCACCCCCTGTCCTTCACCGCCTCACAGAATGTCACCGAACCCCGCACGACCGTGCGCTGGGCCCTCGAACCCCGGCCTCTTTAGCCGTCTCTCCATATGTTGAGCTGTATTTGTGGATATGAAAATAGAACCTTTTAAAAAATACCCTTTTGAAGCCCCCAAACATTCGGCTTATGCTAAAACCTGTGTAGATTTCCTCGGTCCTTGTGACATTTCCTGTTTGCATTTGCACAGCTCGGAGAGCAAATATACACTGACGGGTTACAGACTTATTTTCTCATCTGCTCTCATTTCTGGAGTTCATGTCTCAGCTCATCTGGGCATTGGTATTGGAGAAGGAGCAGAATACTTATTTGAAGCTGTTACTTTTCTTTGTATCAAATTTTCAAAAAATATTTCTTTGTGGACACGAGCCTGGTTGGGCGGGATGGGATGGGGAGTGGGGAATGACGTGACCTGTGGAAAGGTGCTTCGGGCTGGTATGCAGTAGGTGCTCAGGATGGGTCGGTCCTGCTCCTGTGGTGGCACCCTGCAAAAAGGAAATCTCTGGCCGGGGAGACTTACAGTCTTTAATAAATATTTAGCATGAACCTCTCATGCGCTTAATCTTGAGTTAAGTCAACGAGTACTTTTTACAACAAAGGAGGGAATTGTTTTTAACTTAGGTAAGAATTTATACTGTGTACACATTGATATCTATTATCCCCACAAAGTCAGCTCTCCTCCAACATTTTGAAACTGTTCTAAAATTAGAAATTGGAATCCATAGGAGTTGACAAACCATGAAGAAAATTTGTCCATATCAAGTTAAAAAGAGAGAAAAGTGGGCTTGATGTTTTCACTGAGACTTGACGATAGAAACTGAGCTTGTTTCAAGTCATTTTGGGTAGCAGAGACGGTCTTTGCGAAGCGGTACAGACATGGCGATTAGAAAGTTTGGCCTGAGAACTGTTCTTTTCCGGTTTTTTCCAATCCTCTTTTCCCCCTTGGATGAAGCAACAACAAAAGTCTCAAACCACAAAATGGCTAACAGTCGGGACACTTACTACTGAGGACCAAGTGCCGGCATCCCATTCTAGCTCCAGAGTCTGAGACGGGCGGCGGTGGCGCGCGTGGTGGGGTGTCCGGGCAGGTCTCGGGCTCTCACCTGCCTGTGCGCACCTTGCGGCTTCTCCCCTATGCTTCTGCCACTCCCACTTCCTCTCCTGCCGTTTGTGGCTGGGCCTGCTGCTTGGTGGGCGCCTCCGACTTGGAAACCAGTTATACAGCGTGCCTGATGTGGCAGGGCAGGAGCCTGGGCTGAGAAGCATGCCAGGCCCAGCCCTGCCCCCCAGGAGTCTTCTTGGGAGGGGGACTGGTGGGGACCCCGGAGCCTGAGTGTGCATGGCCCATCGGTCCATCTGCTGCAGTCACTGCGGCTTCCAGTCCACTATGGCCTTGGGTTTCGAGCCCTTGGTTTCAAGGCCTGGCTAACCCACCAGCTCCTCGAGAAAGTGTCCTTTGGCCAGAGCTGCCGGCTGCGCCCTTCGCCTTCCTGCAGTCCTGTCCTGGACCACTCCCTCCTCTTCCGCTTCCTCCACTGCTTGGCAGAGGGGACTGGGAGCCTCCGTTGGCTAAGATTCCTGAGACCTGCACATTAGCGCGGAGCCTTTGAAGAACAGGCTCCTCGGTGGAAAGTAACTTTAAAGTATCTACTTCAAAATCAGTTGAATCACAGTTTGAAATATGTTTTGCATAAAAATTTTTGTT
This sequence comes from Galemys pyrenaicus, assembly GCA_019455555.1. Classification (NCBI taxonomy): domain Eukaryota; kingdom Metazoa; phylum Chordata; class Mammalia; order Eulipotyphla; family Talpidae; genus Galemys; species Galemys pyrenaicus. The sequence goes on along the minus strand of JAGFMF010011681.1, from coordinate 108,110 downwards.
CAAAATGTAATTGTTTGCAGTCGAAGCTATGAACTGTGGCAGAGAGTAGTGTAAGGTCATCTGTGAAATTTCGGGAACATGGTACATATTTATCCAGACGAACGATACTCTCTGAAGACCAGGCAGTGCCCCCTCTGTCGACAACCTCTGGAGAGTGCCTTCTCTTTCTCTGAGTGAAGGGAACGTCACTGCCCGTGACTTGGGGTTCCCAGGTCTGCTGTCGCCTTGCACGTTACTGTCTCTGAGGAGAAGGCGCCTTAGACGGGGTAGAACCAAGGAGGGCTCTTTGAGCAGATGTGCGGAAGGGCCCTTTGCTACCAGGGTGTAAAGTCCTGGGGCTGGAAGCGCAGTGAATTCGAAGTGAAAAGGAGGGTGAGCGGAGGGGACACTTTAGTGTTAGAAATAAGGTGAGGGCTAAGAGGTGAGCGATAAAATCTGGGGGATGGGTGGTGAAGCTGCCAAATTGTATTGATTTTTTTTTTAAAGCTTCCTCTATGAAAACTCTTTGAATGCTTTTATTAAAACACCTGAATTTAGCAGCATTACCAGAGCCCATTCTGTTTTCAAAATAGCTCCTTTACTATCAAACTTTTATAGAAAGAAACAAAGCTAGATAGCACAGAGCCGCAGCAGCCCTGCCTCTGCTACAAAGGACTGTGCACACGGTCACATCGGACTTTCAGGCAAGTGGATTTATGGGCAGTCTTCTGGAGAAATCTGTTTGGTTCTTTGCTTGTGTACAAAACTAGCGCAAAGGCCCCTCCCAAGCCAGTTTGGTAGACATATTGTATTATTCTTTTTGACGGCTAAGTTATTTTGCCTCTTCCAAAGTCTGTCTTTTAACCACACTCAAGATTGTTTTTTTTTTCCGAACACAAAATGACCATCATCAGCTCATCCTCGTGTGGCGCATTGCCGGTCAGTGCGCGAGTGATTAAGTGCATGAGACCCTGGCTGTGCGGCACAGGCTGCTGGGCTGGAGGGGCGCTGGCCGGCCCAGGCTTGGCAACTCGTCCTGGGTGGCTTGGTCCTGGGGGCCTGGGAGAGGCGTGGTGGTCCTGTTTGCCTCCCCACACTCCTGCCCGCTTCCAGACAGGTCGACTTTCTTACCTCTGCTGGGGACTGTACTGGCCTTTCATCCCCTGGCCCAGGGCGCAGAAGCAGCGGGGTGCACACTGCCTAGCCCCTGGCAGAGGGCATGTGCCCTGTGCCCAGCAGCCTTCCTGGGCCCGGGTGCAGGCCAGGCACTGGGGGTAGCAGTCAGCAAGACCAGGTGCTGCTCTTCGCTTCACCCCTGCGAGAGCAGCCGAGCAGATGCTCGCAGCAGCTTGTGATGCTGACACGGTCAGCCGGAGGTCACGGGTTGGCCCAGAGGAGCCCGTCCAGATCCCTGGCCTGGAGGATTCAGGGATACTCAGGCATGTCTCCATTTAAAGTGGGCATTTGGGAAAAAAATGATTGTGTTTATTGAAGCAGCAGTATAACTGTTTGTTTCCAGGGTATAGGTTCATACCTCTGCAAATGTAAGTAACCTCACGGCATCCACCACCAAAGCCCCAGCTAATTTCCTACTCTAGTCCTCTGGGTCCTGAGCATTTACTGTGCGCCTGTGCAACACTGAGGGGTGTTGAGAAGATCCCAGGGCAGCTCCTGCCAGGAGCATGGGCAGCTAACGGGACACGGGGTGGGGTGGAGGCTATGATAGGACCCCTGGAGGCACTCGGAGGCCTGGGGACCTCCTCCTCAGGGGGTGCTGGCGAGGAGGTTGGGCTGAGGGGAGAGGTGGGGCAGGCGTACGGACGCATGAGCGGTGGGAATATGGGGTGGGAGAAAATGGTGCAGAGGACAGGACAGTGTAAGGGGCCGGTCACAACAGCAAACAACCAAGGCAGACTGGCCAGCACAAGCCAGAGGAGTTTGCTGAAGGACTGTCTAGATCCCAGAGTGCACAGAAAGGGGGGGGGGGGAATTTGGCCATGTTGGGGGTCCCAGGACAGTCCCCCTTGCTGTGGGAGGTGAATGCCCTAGGGATGGCCCAGCAGCGAGGGGCTGCGGCTGCTCCATCTCCGTGCCCCTCATTCAAGTTTCTGAGTCTAGGACGGGGACGTCGGTGACGCTGCCTCGTCACGCGGGCTGATCACAGTCCCTGCAAAGCACATCCGTGGGACTCGGGGTGCGGCCACACAGGGGTGTGGGTGCCGGATGGTCGGAGCCCAGCCTGTCCCAGCCATGAGCGGAGCAGTAGCTCAGCATCTGGGGGACTCCCCCACTGTCCTTTGTTCCCCTCTGCGCCCTGCGCCTGGACTGTCTGTGCCTGGGCCTCTCGGCCCACCGGCCCCAGGCGGCCCCAGGCGGCCCCAGGATACCCCTGGCTGGTTTGGGACCCGTTCACCTGCATAAAGTTACTGAGGAGCCCGAAGAGCTTTTGTTTGTTTAGGCGATGGCTATCAATATTGACCATTTTAAAAACTGAAACAGAGCATTTTAAAATAGTTTATTTATGCATTTTCATCTCAGTAAAAACTGACTATTCATAAAATGTGAAGCATTTGTTATGAAAAATAATAGCTATATTCCAAAACAAAAAATAGTTTAGTGAGAAGAATGGATTGTTTTAAATTTGTGCCGACTCAGTGTCTGGTTTCATAGGAAGACAGCTGGATCTTCACATCTGCCTCTGCATTCAATCGTTGCCATCTATTGTTTTGTTAAGCATATGAGAAAATAGGCCTCACTCACATATGTAGTTGCCAAAGGAGGATCTTGTGCCCCCAAAAGGACCGTGGGGACCCCGAGAGTCCACAGATCATACTTCGGACCCTCTACTCACGCAATGGTGGGAAGCCCAAATCAGCCTGGGGTGCCACTTGCTTCCAAGATGGGTGCTCCGTCCCTGTCGGTGGCCGGCTTCCTCCTTCCTTGTGCGCGAGGGCCGGGGCTGCTGCTGTCCTCTTTTCACCGCCTCTGAGGTGATCTTGGCGGCAGGTGAGGCCACCTGGCTCTGCACTTCGTTCCCATTTGACTTCTCTCTTCTGCTCCCTCCCACGGCTCTCAGCACCTCTTTTCCTGGTGACTGTGGAGCCCGTGGCCTCTGCTGCTAGGGAGGCCAGGAGCTGAGGGGGAAGCCCTGTGCCACTTGGTGCCACCTCCTGCGTTCTCAGCGCGATTCCAGAGCTGCCTCTCGGGTCCGGAGCTGGACGGGCGTGCTGCCCTTCCGGAAGCAAGGCTCCCTTCCCGGCTGGCCCCGGCCCACTTCTCTTCAGCCCTGTGGTTTCTTTATCTTCCCGGGTTGCTCTTTGCTTAATAGGTGATCACCTAGAGCTGGTCTAGGAAATGTTCTTGTTTCCAGCAGCACAAGGAAAATTCATCCTCCCGGAAGGCTGATGAAAACCTCTGTCTGGGCCCTCAGACTTGGTTGCCGGCTGCGGTCTGAGCTTCCTGCCCGGCCCGTGCTGTGCATCAGCGCGGGGGGAGGGCGAGCGTCCACTCGGGGTCACTGCACGGGCTCTCCTCCACGCTGTGCTCATGGCCATGTGGCCTGGGGGGCTCTTCTCCTTTCGGCTTGTCCTCTCGGTTTACAGAGGGGCCATTCTAATGCCTGCCTACGGGAGCCGTGGGGGCCGGCAGCCCAGCCCGCGGGGCGCTCAGTAAACGGTGGTGATGCTCGCCGTCTTTCTTCTCTTCGCTCAGCTGTCCCTTGGCTTCTTGAGCGGAGTGTCATTACCCACGCCACTGTGGGTGTCCTGTGATCCCCCAGGGTCAGCGGGGGTTCGAGAAGGTCTGTGTTGGCTCCCACAGGGGCCCAGCGGCCCGGGGTAAAGGACTGTGCGCGCTTTGGTGGTGGGGCTGGGGTGATAACATACGTCTGAGGAGGTGTGAACTGTACCCCAAAATCACACACACTGTTGTACATGTACCTCAGTGGTGGAAACGTTACCTCAGCAGTGGAAAGAAAGGCAGTAAATTGTCTCCCATTCAAGAGACTCGAGCTCACCACTGACATCCCGTGTGAAGACCGAGGAAATGACTCCGAACAGGCCGGTGAACTGCCCTGTGCCCAGCGCTGGGTGGGGCCTGACGCCCAGGCCTCTCACTCCCAGTGTGTTCTGGACTGCTACAGCCCCACTCTGGCCGAGACGTCGGTGATGTCCATGTGGGCCTCGCCTGGAAGTGCTGAGCCGCCGCGGGCCCAGGGCCTGGCCGCCGTGGTGCCCCTCAGCCCGGGGTCCTCGGAGCAGCATGAGGCTTGCAGCACGAACCCTGAGGACTTCCTCCGCCCTTCTCCAGTTAGAGCTGCAGCTCTGGTTTGGGCGGTGAGCTCCTGCTACGCCTTCCTGGCCTTCCGCAGCTGAGGGGGCTGGAGACTGTCTAGCCAAGCGCACGTCAGTGAGGCGAGTGAGAGTGTGTGGGCCGTGGGGGGCACCCCTCGGTCTGGGTCCTCCCCACGCCGAGTAGCGCTCCAGCACCTTCCTTGAAGAAAGGTGGCTGCGACTCAGAGGTCACCCAGGACACAGAGCAGCACGGGGGAGAGCCAGCCCCTGCAGGCTGGCGGGCGTGAAGCCCCTGGATGCCCGCCTCCGGTACCAGCAGCCGGAGGGAAGCACGGCCACTGGTTCACGCCCTGTAGGCTGCTGCGCTGGACTCAGTGCTGATCGGTAAAGAGCCCCTCAAAACACATTGTTAGCTAACATCGAGCTAAGGCACAGTTAAGAACTCCCCTTCTGTTGTACGTAAGTGCTTTTGCCCGTGTAGCTGTCTCTCAATCAGCAGATTCTGAGTGACTCTCCTGTACCCGGTACTGTGCCAGTGGCTGAATTGCAGTTAATGCTGCTGAAATCGCCCGGAGTTGTTTCCACAGGGTGCCCTACCCCGCTGCATCTGGGTTCTGAGGAGCTGGGCCTCCCACTGCGACAGGCTTCCTGGGTCATGGGCCAGGTGGAGGAGGCAGTGACCCGGGCTCCTCGGGGCTGAGGGGAGGTTACAGCCTTCCCAGGGCTCAGTGCCAGGAGAGCTCACCAGTGCTGGCGGGGAGGAGGGGTGCACACCTGCACAGCTCCCAGGGAAAGTTGACACTCTGCCAAGACCTCCAGTGCACACGCCTGGTCCTTGAAGCAACACTCCAAGACCCTTAGCTTCTGCTCCCTCCGTCACCCCCGCTTTGGAGGGCTCATGTGGGGTCGGGAGAAGTGGAGGTGCTTGGTACAGATTGCGTGGAACCAGCCATGTCAGGTTCCCGAAGGAGCCAGTGTGCTACGTTAGGAGTGCTGCCCAGGTGTGCGCCAGTGACCGGAGCTGCCCTCCCTCCAGCACAGAGATGCCCTGGACGGTGGGGACAGGGGCCTGGCCAGGTGGACGTCCTGCAGGTGTGCTGACAGGCCCGCCTCAGGCCGGTGGCGTTCTTCGTGGATGCCCTAGCTCAGGCCTGAGCTTGTGCTTGAGGAAGCCCTATGCTCATGGAAGTAACCTCAGGCACCGCTGCACTCCCGTGGTAGCCCCTTGTCACGGCCATGCCAGGCCACAGCAGGGCCAGTCGTCGTGCCTTGGGGATGCTGGTGGCTCAGTTCTTTGCAGGCCTGACTCAGGTCTGCTCTGGAAGGGCCAGAAAGTACAGACAAGGGAAGCCTGCTCCCCAGCTTGCAGCCTGGTAAACATGACGGGCAGGAGTCAGCACCTGCAAGCAGGAAGAGGTGCCGGCCTTGCAGAGTGACCTTCTGGCTTGCTCCAGTGGGTGGAAGGAGCAGGGGGCCCAGAGCAAGGCAACAGAGCCACCAGGGCCTGGATGCTGTTGGGGACAGGGCCAGGCTGTGTGAAAGGTCATGGCGTCAGCTGCCGGGGGTCAGTGAGAAGCGGCAGCCCGCCTGCTCTGCCTGTCCCCTCTGGATGGTGACGTCAGCCCTTGAAGGGGTGACCTGCTTTAGGCCTTGGCAGTTCAGGACCTTGTTGCCCCTCTGTCCCATGCTCCTCCATGTTCCGGGCCGTGGCTCCACCAGGGTTGAGCAGCCCTGGCCCAGGTGCCTGCTTGAACAGGTTCTGCCCATCCCCACGAGGTGGGCACGTGGCTGCCACAGTTGAGAGCCATCTCAAGACCCCCCCAGCTCCTGTCTGTTCCCATCTGGGAGCAGGATATCTGAGCTCCGCCCGCTTTTCCCTATGCCTTTGTTCCCCTCCTTCCTGCAGCTTCTCCAGAGCCCAGGGACTCCTTGAGTGTCAGGAACATCATTTACAGGAAAGAGCCTGTTGCCACAGCAACCCGGCGAACGCCCCATGCCGCTCTGCTGTCTCAGCTAGGTCCATAGAAAGCATGCGGGGGGAGCGGCTGGCTGGACCCCACTAGCGTTTGGGGTTTGCTGCTAATGCAGGCAGAGGGAGCGGCAAGCGGCGGGCAGCGCACTGGGCGTGCTGATAGCGTGGGCAGGCCGTGCGTTAAAGCCTCAGCACTGCCGTCTCCTGCAACCTGCACAGCCTGTGTGTCCAGGGCCAGTTGGAGGGACTTTGCGGTGACCCCAGAGGCACTCAGCTCGTGGCAGGGGCTTCCCTGGATCATGGGCCAGCTGCTTGGAAAATGGGTGGATTTTCTGTGTGACTGAGCAGAGCTCTGCTGCCAGCAGGGGAGCGAGGAGTTGTCAGCAGTTTGAAGAAACAGCAGACAGCTGAACGGGCCGAGGCTGGAGGGCGGCCCGGCTGTGCTCACCCCTCCCGCGCATCAGTGCGCGGGGCAGTGTGGGCGTCCCTTGCCCACTGTGGTCTGGCCGGGTGCAGGCTTCGGCTGCTGAGTCCCCAGGGCAGCAGGGCGGGGAGCACAGAGGGGCCCTTCACTCTCCCTGGCAGAGCAGGGACCCTGTGTTTCCGTGTTGTGTCAGGTGTCTGGGCAAGAGAGGCCACTTGAACTGCAGCTCTCTAGTCTCAGCTTGAAAGCAAAACTGGGCCCGGTGTTTCCTAAGAGCCTCTTAAGTCGTGGCACGCAGTTTTGTGGTGGCTGCGTCACTCAGTAGGCTGCCTCCCTTTGGGGGCCCTGGTGTTTCTGCATGTATTTTTGGGCTGTGGTTCTCACTGGCCTTCTACCCTCTCCCGCCACCGGACTTATCTCTTCCCCAGAAGGAGCAGGGCCTCACCTTGGACGGGACTCCCCAGGAGGTGGTTGCAAAAACTGGACAGAGAGCGGACGTTCTAGCGCGAGTCCTTGACTTTCGTGAAGGACACGGGGAGGCTCTTCGGGAAGCGTCAGGTGGGCTATTGGCCCGGCCAGCGGGTGGGGTTAATTTATTTAGCAGCTGTTACTGGGCACTGTTCAGGGTGCTGGGGAGTTGGTGACAAATAAGACTGTGTCCATTCCCAGCAGACGTCCTCTCAGATATGGAAGGTGTTCTGAGGACAAGGGTGCAGTTTAGAAAGGGCCTGAGGGTACTGACTTAGCTGGGTCCCTCTGGAGGTGCCATCTGAGGCGAGGACTCAGCGAGGGGACAGTGGCAGTCACAGCGGCAGTCACAAGGGTTTGGGCAGCAGATCCAGCGCTCTGGAAAGGTCTTTGAAAAGAAAGATGAACCAGTCAGAAGTCATGTGGAAGTGAGCTCGTGCACCCATGGGGCAGGGGGCTGGTGCGGCCAATGCCAGGGGAAGCCACCAGACTTGGGCGGCTGGGTGGGCCTCGTAGGTGACCGGAGAGCTGTTTGGATGTTACTGCGAAGGGCAGGAAGTGACCGGAGTGCTTTCGGCACTGCGAGGGCACGCTGGGAAGAGGGCCGAGGCTGCCCGGAGGAGGATGAATGGGGCAAGCCTGGAAGTGGAGAGGCTGACTTGGAGGCTGTGTCTTTATTGGGGTGCATGACAGACCAGGGCCGGGGTTGGCGGGGTGCGGTGGGGAGAGGTGGTTGGACTTGAAGTGTGTTCATTGTTCAAGCTGCTCGACTTCCCGACTGGTTTGAGGGGCTGAGTTAGAGACCAGAGCGGGACTGAGGCTGGCTGTGGGTCTTGTCCTGAACTGGAGTAGGGGAAGAGAAGGCAGAAGCGGGGAGTGGGTGTGGAAGGTAGGACTTGCCCTCTTCAGAGCAACCATAAAAGTGCCCAGGGCCCCCAGGGCAGCCACGTCTCCTGCAGCAAGAAAGCTAAGTCTCGGGCATGTGGGCAGTGCCTATGCTGTATTTGTGCTGGAATATCCACTGGCACCTGTGACTTGGGCACTTCTGGGGGCTTCATCCGGGCTCCCAGCAGCTGTTGGGTCTCGGCCTGCTGGTCTCAAGTGGCCCAGACCCTCTGCTGCCAGCCAGACAGGAGGGGGTGCCCTCCACCCCGTCACAGCTCGTTCCTGCTCTGCAGCCTGCCAGCATGACCTTCCCTGCGAGCCTGGGTGAGCGCGGCTCCGCCATTGGGCCGTTTTTGTACAGCCCTGGAAGTGTCTCTCGTGGAGACCCAGCCACTGAAGTGCAGTGTCTCCGGGCAGTGTAAACCTGGCACACAAGCCATGAAAACTTCGGAGCGCAGCTGGGATCCTCATCCCTGGAAGCCCTCCAGCCCAGCCTCTCGCTCTGTCGAGAGCAATCTTCTGCGGCAAGTGGCCCCTGACCTCAATCTTTTCCACTGTGGGGTGCTCACCACTTCAGAAAGGAGTGTGTTGCTTTGCTCTAGAGCTCCGAGCGTTAGAACTTTCTCTGGCTGGGCATCCTTGGAAATTCTGAGTGGTGCTGGTTCTGCCTGGCGGCACGCTGGCCCACCACTCCCACATCTGGTCTTGAGTAAGATAGTGAAGGGCGTACTGCTGCCCCCGCCTTTTCTGCACGCCCCCCACCCCAACGTGTCGTTCTTAGTTTCATACCAGACATGAGTTCTGGAAAGCTCACGATGGGCTCTGCCCTCCCTGGGAGCCGTGGTAGCTCGGTCCCCTCCGGTTAGGGGCCGCTGAAGAGAAGCCTGGGCTCCAGTGCACGTGAGGCGTCCGCTCCTGCCCGGCGCACTCCTGTCTTCCATTTTGTCTGTCTCAGGTGAAGGTGCCGCTGATTGGGAGTGATTTCCCTTTCTTCAAATAGCTGATATTGCCTGAAAGTCTCTTCAGCTGATTTGTTTTTAATTGAGTGATCTCTGAGCTCTGAATAGAGCCGCATCGCCTCGTTTGGCTTCCTGAGTGAGGGAGGTTCCCCTGCTGTCACTGAGGCGCTGCGGCTCCTCACCCTGAGAGGCTTTCGCACTGGCTGCCTTGCCCGCCCTCGGGCACTGGCGACCCCGCTCCCGCTGCTGCCCGCCCCCGGGAGGTGAGGCGGTGCTGGCCAGCGGTCCTCATGTCTGGCTCGGAGTGGCCGTGACAGCGAGCCGAGCTGGAGTCTCTGTCACTGTTACCCAAAGTGCAGTGAAGCCTGGGGGCTGACGGGGCCCCAGATTGGGTGGAGCTGGATCTGCAGGGAACTAACTCTACCCAGGGAGGCCCCTCTGGACCCTGCAGGGAAGGCCTGTCTGAGTGCTGACCCCGCTCTCCCCTGAGAGGAGTGGTGTTCAGCACGGCTTCTGCACGGCTGGACGGTGCGGACGGCCCGCGGGCCTCCCTTTCGGCAGAGGGAAGATGCGGTAACTCTGCTGGCCTCCTGTGTAGCCCTGCGCCTCGGCCGGGGAGGGCCACACCAAAACAGGTGCCTTGAAGCTTCTGGAACAGCTACGGACTAGGGGAGGGAGAGGACACATCACTGGACGCGCTGGCGAGCGCAGGGCCGGTGGGGGGGGGGCCCTGATGGGCCTTCCTGGGGCTTGCTGCACCTCAGGGCCCAGAGGTGGGGCATTTGGGGAGGCTGCGCCTGAAGGATCTTGACAGACAGGCAAGGAGCTTGTTTGTTGTTCTGCAAGATGCATGTGTCAGGCCGCACAGCCAGGCAAGGGCGACGGGCGCTCGGGGAGCAGAGACCTGGAGGCGCTGCTGAGACCTGGAACAATAGCTGCTCCTGCGCCTTTATTTATTTAATTAGAGCTGCACGTGCACGGCAGCGCTCAGCCGCACACCTCTCTCTGGCAGCCCCGTGCCCCCTCACCAGTCGCCACTGTTAGCACTATCTTGTGTATCCTTTCTGAAAACCTTAATGCATATTCAGGCCTATATTTTATCCAAATGGAATCATGCTATATTGTTCTGCAGCTTGCTTTTTTTTCACTTTAATAATATGTCTTGGAGTTCTCTCTCTGTCAGCACATATAAACCTTTCTCATTCTTGTTAACGATCGCATACCTAAAATCATAGATTCTTCAAGCTGGAAAGAACCTGCAAATCAATGTGATCTAATTGCCTCATTTTACTAGAATCTGGAGAGGTGAGGTGACTTGCCGGAGGGCAAAGTGAGTCGTGAAAGGGAAGGATTCCTCCGAGAGCTATTTGGAAGGAAGAGCTTGGGCTGAGGGGCCAGGCGTGGGTGACAGGTAGGAGTGACCAGCGCTGGCTGGCTGCTTTTCATCAGCATCATTATCTGCATCCATCATTCGGGGCTGTCAGTAGCAGGGGGACGGGCAGGAGGCCAGAGAGCGGAACCCTGGCTCTCCCGCACACACTGGCGCTTGAGGCACAAGGTGTTTGAGTGGGCGTGTCCTGTGTTCAAGAAATGTGTGTTCCAGTCCCGTTGCTGAAGTTCAAGACCCCCCCACGGCCCTCCCCCCAGCACATCTTGGTCAAGAGAACAGAACCACCATCATCTGGAGAACAAGTTTATTCCTGGAAGCTTCCAGGTCTGTGTGTGCTTTTATAGCTCTTGTTAGACGTCGAAGCAGAGCGTAGTGGCAGGAGGCTGGGACTCCTCCAGGCCCCGAGCATGAGTCTTTGCAGAGCTGGGACCTCATCCCCACTGCCGCTGCAGCAGCTCCTGTGGCTGCTTGAGGACAGGAGCTGAGTCAGGGGACCCCTGCCTGCACACACTTACACCCCCAAGCACCCCCTGCAGGTGAGAGCTGGGAGGTGCCTTAGAGATGACTGAGCAGCTTGATCCACCCCAAGGGACGCTTGCCACCCCAGGGTGCGACTCCCCCGGTTGCTTACTCCCTTGCCAGAGTGTAGGATATTTGACTATAGACTAGAAAGGGCACATCTTCCTGGAACATCAATTTTACATGAAGCTTCAAGGATAGAAATGCTATTTTTATATTAAAGCAAACACATATTATGGAAAAGCATGGAAAATTCAAGTTACTTTTTAAGATAAAACAGGCAGTTTCAAAGCAATTTTCCCCTCCTTGTGTGGGGCAACTTCAGGCCCCCAGGGCACGCGTCCTGGCTCCTGTGTCGTTTGGAATTCTGCGGGAAAGTGTGTACTTTGGGAAGCTTTCACTAGAACTTGGACGTGTGCCTTATCTTGAAGACGTGCCCGGAGAGTGGCCTGTTGGTCGCCCTGGCCTGGCCCCTGCCCCTTCCTGCTTCCCATGAGCCCCTCTCCGTGTTTTCTCTTGTCTCTCACTTCTCTCCCGTGGCTTTGGTTTGCTTTGATCCTGACCCACCCAAACAGCTTCCTTTTGCGCTCCCTCCGTTGCCGACTGGCCACCTGCTTCTTCGCTTACTCCGCACGAGCTCTGATTGGCCCAGTCGTCTTCTCACACACCAGCCCATGGTCTGCTCTTCGGCCCTCAGCTAGAGCCGGGGGCCAGAGAACCTGTTCTCTCAGGCTGCTGCTTCTGGAGGGGCCCAAGAGGGGGCTCTGCATGGTGGCTCAGGCTGTCTCCATGTGGCCCAGGGAATGGGAAACCCCAAAAGGGAGGCATCAGTCAGCATGGTGGGTGCCTGCCCAACTTGGTGGGTCCTCTCCACCATGTGAGGTTTCTTCCCTGGTGAAACACTCTTGGGCCATCTCACTTCCGGAGCAGCGTCCAGGCAGATGCCTTTTCCCTCTTGGCCAGCCCAGGGTGTGAAGATGGTCACCTGGCCAGAAGCTTGGTCGGCACAGCCTGAGAGCCAAGCTCAAAGGGAACCGAGCAGGGGAGACACCCCCACGTACCGTGGCCACCCGCCTCCCCTTCCCAGCAGCACTGTCCTCTCTGTTCAGCCAGGGGAGGCTGGTGGGGCTTCAGAACCATCAATCCTCTCGTATCTCCCTGCGCCCGACCAGGGCAAGCTGCCTTCACAGGAATGTCATGGCATCAGCAGATAGCAACTCTAAAATATTTTTCTCCTCTTCCACTAATAGGGTGAGGGTGCGGGGGGGTTAATGTGCTGGAGCTGGGGCGCTCTTTCATCTACGCCTCACCGTTAATAGAGCAGGCCTACCTTTTCACCCACGGTGCGTCTGCTCCTCTCCTTCCTGCCTCTGTGCAGAGGACTTTGTACCCTGTTGTCTGATGGAGACAGCGTGTTGGCTAATAGTCGGGAATCAGACAGGGTGGAGTTTGGATCTTGCCTCTAGTATGCACTGGCCCCGTGACCGTGGACTCTTCCTCTCTGAGTCCGTCTTCTCCTCTGTGAAAAGGAGGTCTGCTCTTAGGGTCTCCTGCTGATAAAATCCATGACCCTTTGTGACTGGTGTTGAGCGTCACTGGCCATTCTGACCCTTTTGCTCTGTCCCTCCAGGGCCTATGACCGGCTACCTCCACCCTGCCTGGAGCGCTCCTCTTCCCTTCCCCGGCTGACCTGGAGGCTTGGGCTTCGGTTAGACACCCCGGCACGGTAGCCTCCTGGGCGGACAGTCCTGGGCTCTCCCTGAGTAGGCCGTGGCCTTGGGTGAGTCCTCGCCCCCTGTGGCCCCCGTCTTCATCTGCAGATGGGGGATACAGGAGCTGCCTGCAGAGAGCTGGCGAGGACAGCAGCCGCCCGTCTCACCAGGCTCAACTTCATGCGAGAGCTTTTACCTGTCTGGGGTGAGGGATCTCAGGGCTGGGGCCAGCAAGAGATCACCCCAGTTCAGTCGCCAGCCCAGCTTCCCTCGTGCCCCCGACTTCCCTCTGAAGAAGCCCATCTGGGAATGCAGCCTCTCTGGGAGTGAGGCGTCCCTGTTCTCTCCGAGCAGAAGTGAAATCTCAAACAATGTTAGAGTTTGTTTCCTTGCTTGACACTTCTCAACCCCCCGCCGTTCGCTTTTCTCCCTGTTGACAGATGCGCTTGCTTTTCATGAGCACTGGGCAGTGCTGGGCATGCAGCCCATTTGCCCCTCACCCCCTCTCACCCCTGCCCTGGGAGGCGGATGGTGCCCAAAGCTCTGTGCACAGGAAAGTGGGTGTAGCTTGGGAGCTGCTTACCTGCATGTCATCGCGTGGCGGCCAGTGGCGGACGCACACCTGGCGCCCTCAGTTCCATAGCGAGGCTTCAGCCCTGATGAGCCCTGGAGGCCCCTGGGAGTGCTACCCGCACCCCCCCCCCCGCCCCCGCCCTGTAGTGTTGTAAGGAGCATTGTCCCACCCGCTGCCTTGCATTTCAGGGTGCTCGCCCCTGCAGCGTGTCTGTGCTCTGCACTGTCAGTTGCTTGAGGAGGGGGGTGGGGTCTTAACCAGCTGGGTCTTCTAAATTCTCAGGTGATGTGTTTGTGTAACTGTGAGCCCAGAGAGGGTCCATGCAATTAGCTTTAGCCATGAGCACGTTCACACTCCTCTTCAAAGTTAAGAGCAGGAAGGCCTGTTGAGACACAGAGACCACGGCAGGCCTCGAACTCCCCGCACTCCCCAGGCCCACTTGCATGCATGGACGGTGTGCTGCAGAGTCTCAGCACCCATCCCCCACAGGGAGCCGCAGGGAGAGGGGGTACCGCTCACCAGGATGGCACTCCCCGCCATGGTCATGCGCCTGGCCTGGCTCCTTGGGATGTGTGACCCGCAGCAGCCGATCTGGAGACAGGAAGAGGCTTGCACTGTGTGGGTGACCACCCTTAGGGCTTGCACTGGCTGCTTTTCTCTGGTCTGAGTCTGGGTCTGGACAGTGTCTTCAGCCCTTGGAACGCTGCCCCTGGAGACGTGACCACATCCTCAGGAGACAACTTGGAGTCGATGGTGCCTGCCTCATTCAGCTGTCCGGCCGCCTTCTCCCTGGCGTGTCTGGCATCGCTGTCCCTGGGGTGTGCTGGCTCAGGCCATGGAGCTCACGCTCGGCTCCCTGAGGTGAGAGTCCAGGGCCCGGCTCTGCAGCTGTGGAGGGCGCCTGTGCATCCAGGGCCAGCCCTCGCCTTGACCGGGCCCGGTGCACCATGCTGAGCCCAGGTCAGCCTTTTGCAGCCTCTCCCCGGCCCGCTCTCCCTCTCACAAGAGGCCACTTCCTGACATAGTCCCTTTAGTCAAGAGAGGCCACAGTCGAGGAGAACTCTGTTCCAAATGCTTTGTTTTAAAAAGAGAGAAGGAAAACGAGGAGATGTCGGCTCACGTGACCAAAAGCTCCAGGGTAGATCTGCCTTTAAGTGTTCCTTGACCCGGCGTGCCGGAGGCCCCAGCAGACCTGCCCCCACTCTCAAGGCTCACAGCACCCACAAGAGCTGCGCCAGGAGCGGAAACGGAGGCACCCTGAGGGAGCTGCTTGACCCCATGGTCCCGCAGGAGCGCCTGGCTGTCCTGTGGCCCAGAGAGGGATGCCGCAGGCCCCGCCTCCCCCCCCCTGCAGTAGTGTCAGAGGAGCCGGACTGAGCGGGGGAGGCTGTGGCAACTGGCAGAGCGCGTGGCTAGGTTCTGGCTGGAGGAGATGTACTGTCCCCGGGACTGTCCCCCGTGCCACCAGCAAGCTGACTTCATCCTGCTGTGAGTCCCTCCGCCGATCACACACAAGCAGGAGTGTCGTCATCCCACTTAGCCTTCAGAAAGCAGGCCAGGCTGGTCCCCTGCTGGTGGATGCCAAAGCGCCTTGCTCGGGTGGGTGCAGTCACCTCGCTGAGACAAGCTGCACTCCCGACACCGTCGCAGACCAGAGATGCAGACAGGAGTCGGGACGAGCTGAGCCTGCATCTGCCACGGAGCGCAGAGCCCCCATCCGCTCGCCGACGCTTTTCCCTCTCAGAACTTTGAGGAGGAAATGAAAGAAACTGTTCTGAGCCAGAGGAACAGAGAAAGAACGTGGGCACCTCAGGAAGCCGAGCTCACGTAGTGCCTCTAAGCCTGCGCTACTTGGAGGGGCAGAGTCCCGAGGACGACGCCCCAGACTTCCACGGAGGTGGTGTGGGGGGACGGACGCAGAGGCCACTGCAGACTGAGGGCGGCCCTCCAAAGCCTGGTTCTTCAGAGGGAAGGAGGGGCTCGGAGCTCACCCTGGAAGCTGGCCGTCTCCCTGGCAAGCTTCTCATCAGACGGGCTGCGGTATGGCATGGGAATGCTTTGCTAACACCCGTGTGGCCCCATGACCACCTCCTGGTAGATCACTGTCCTTCCTTCAGCGAACCTTCTGGCAACCGTCTGTGTTCTCTGGAAGGTCCTCATTTCGTAGGAGGAGAAAAGCTGCAAGCCCCCTCAGACAAGCCGCTGTCCCCTCTCCGGCACGTGCAGCAGCCTCCTTAGTGGGTCTCCTGCTTCTCTGCCCGCGCCCTCCCGGCACCCTCGCGCCTCGTCCCCTGCTCTTCACACCCGCCTCCCCCAGGCCTGAGCTTGAGGTGTCCTTCCCGGTCATACTCCCCTTCCACACCTTCTTTCTGTTGTCTCTCCTCTCCGTTCCCTTTGTTCTTTTTCCTTTTTCTTTTCCACCTTGTTTCTCCCCATTTAACTGTCGCCGGAGTCTGACCCCTCAGAGATGACTTTCCTCAGTGCTGGCGCACAGGGACGCGCCCCACCTCCTCGCGGCTCTGCTGGCCTTCTGTTGTCCAGCACGTTACCGTGTTTGCTTCCTGTCTGTGCCCACACCGGACACCAGCGCGAGCTCCTCGAGGGGGCTCTGCCTGTTCTGTGGGCTTGTTGCTTATCCTTACCAGTTACATCTGCACCAATCCTACTCACAAATAAGTTCATGTTCTGAGGCGCTGGGGCCAGGATCTCAATATGTGCATTGCTGGCACAGTTTAGCCGGTAGCATAAAGCATCTGCTGGGGCTGTGTCCATCGGACACTGCGGCGATGAGGCCGAGCCCTCAAGCCAGGCAACCTTCGTGCTGCCTGCAGCCCCGACGTGAGGACTGAGGGGACTGAGGCCTCCCAGGAAGCTAGTGCCTCTCGTCTGGCTTGTAACTCATCTGTGCACTCTAGTATTTTCCTGCCTGTTTTGCTCATTTTGCTCTTGTGCTTCACGAGCCTTCCTTCCATGTTTTCAAGCCGTATTCCCACCCTGGGCCAGGCCCTCCTTCCTGAGATTTCCGTCTGAGTGGGCGACCTGGGTGGCAGATACAGCTAAGGCCAGAAATAGACTTGAGGACCCCAGATGTCATTGCCAAGGAAGTGACATTGGAGCTGGGTATGATGAGGTGAATCAGAGGAACCTCAGGAGAGGTGGGGCCTGTACTCCAGACCGGGACCAGCATCAGCCAGGGCATGCTGCGGTCAGGGGTGGGAGCATTCTGGATGTTCACAGATGTTTCGAGGCTCTGAGCTGCTGCAGATGGACTCAGAGACGGAAAACAGGCTGAGGAGGGCCTGCCTCTCGGGTGCTCAGGCTCTGGCCAAGAGTGTGGCATGAGCTGGGCAAGTGTGGTTAGCAGAGAAGTAACGAGACTCAGCCTGGCCACAGAACTTAGCACAAGCTGAGTTCTTGTGCTGTTGTGTGTGGGGGAAATTCGGAGATGGAGCAGTTCATGGTCGTCGTGAGAAGAGACAGGGCGTGGAGGCAGGAGCTTGGGAGAGAGGAGGGAGAGGAAGGAGGGGACTTGCCACATTTATGAGGTAGCACAACAGAGACGGCGCCCCTCGGGATAGAGAGGGGGTGGCCAGGGGTTTTTCTGAAGTTCTGACTGGAGTAACTGAGTTAAAAGGAGCGTGAAACTCTTACAACTCAACAATAAAAAGACAGATAACCCAATTAAAAAATCAGCAAAGGGCTGGAATTGACATTTCTCCAAAGAAGAGCTACAAATGGCCAACAGGCACACGAAAAGATGTTCAGTGTGATTAGTCACCAGAGAAATGCAAAGAAAACAACGAGATACCACCTCACGCCCAGGAGGACGGCTGCAGTTCAAGAAGAGAAAAACAGGAGTTGGCGATGATATGGAGGAATTAGAACCTTGGGCATTGCCGGTCACAACTCCAAGCCGTTCAGCCAGTGTGCAGGCAGCTTGGCAAGTCCTCAGAAAGTTAAACCCAGAATTAACATGTGATCCGGCAGTGTCAGTCCTGGGTGCGTGCCCAGAGGATGGAAAGCAGGAACTTGGACAAGTGTGTGTGTGTGTGTGTGTGTGTGGGTAGGTGCACGCGTGCGTGCGTGTTCCCAGCAGTGGGGTTGTGCTTAGCGCCACTGGAGTGTTCACTTGAAAATGGTTTACTTCACATCATGTCAACTTTACCTCAATAAAGGACGTTAAAACAACAGACGGGAACTCGGGGAGCAGCTAGAGCCTGGCAAGCACATGTGTGGAGGAACGGGGCACGCTGGGGTGCAGCCAGCAGCGGATGTGCAGACAGGGCTGTGGTTACACTCCAGGGTGTGAGGCTGACACTGTTCCTTCAGGGACGTCGCAAATGGCAGATTGAGAGGAGCACAGCGGTGCCAGGGCTGCAGGCCTGTGTCATGGCAGTGAGGGCTGATGACACCGCGTGTGGGCAGTGGCTAGATATGAAGATGAGCAAGTTGCTCTGTGATGGTTCGGTCACTGTCCTGGAAAGCAGGTCAGCACCAGCCCTCACCCGCCTCGCTGCCGTCCTGGCCAACACTTTTGCTAGCGGTTTCAAGATGTAAAAGCCTGCTCATCAACTTTGCAAACTGCCCAGAGCACCGACGGATAGCGAGTGGGTTGAAGTGACCTCTGCTGCTTGCATCCACCTGGAGTCCACTCTTCTCCTTCTGGCGTCAGGTCAGGTTTTCATTTGGAAACCTTCCTGTCCTGTCCGTGTACCTGGCGTTTCTGACGGGAGTGAACACAGGCCCATTCTGCTTGGCTTCAGTTGAACGTCACATCCCACCCTCTTGGCCTTACTGGGTCATTCAGATTACATGGCCCAACATGGACCCAAAAGACAGAAGAGAAGTTTGGGGGCCTCGGAGAACGACAAGTCCTAGGACTTCAGGGAGCAGTGTATCTTTTCTTGCTTCTCCTGTGGCACCCCTGAAGGGAAGCTCTGCTTCCTTGCTTTGCGCCCACAAGGTGTCAGAGCCCCCAGAAGCTGCTGGCAGCCCCCTGTAGCCAGAAGATAGCCAGGCTTAGAAGACAGGATGGGAGGAGAGAGTCACCTTGTTCTTGTGGCCTCGCTGGGCCACTTGGTCCTTATGTAAATCACCCCTGGACTTCACAGGCCCGTGAGCCAGTGATTTTAGCCGTTCAGACCACTTTGAGTCTAATTTTCTACTTGTTGGCGGTCCACTCTGTCCTATTTCAGTGGTAAGGCCGTCAGCAAAGATTTCACCAGATCACATGCAGTGGACTGAATGCTCAGAAACTGTAACATTGAAATTTGGTGGGAATAAACGTTCGGCTCTTTTACATGGTTTCAGAAAACGCATTGCACAAGTACTTTGTAGTGACATGAATGAAAAATGCCTGGGAGTTCTCATTGACATTAAGCGCGGGGTGATAGGCAGTTAGAAAGACCTGATTTTAATTCCCGGCCTTTTCATTTATCCCCTCTGTGACCTTGGCAGATGAGACATTGTTTATAAGTTACCTAGCGCAGCACTTGGCTCGGAGTGAGTGCTGACGGAGCTTGGCATGGCTGAGGGCGCCTGGTGCAGACACAGCTTCAAGAAGGAAAGTCCGCCTCGGGCTCACTTAACCGGTCGGGAGGCATGTGGCGGGGCCCAGGGCAGGCATCCTCCGGTGGCCAGTGGCCGCCTCCCCAGGCTCCGCCCGTCTCTCCCCCTCCAGAGCAGGCGATGCCAGCTGAGCCCCAGAACCCGCAGGGCTGTCCTGAGTGTTCCTCCTCCTGGTGGACCAACTCGCTGTGGGAGCATGTTTGGATGCACCCTGCTGCCCCCAGACCCTGCTGTCTGCTTCCCTTGAGCTCCTGGGGTTCTCATGGGAAATGGGAGCTGTGGGAGAGGGAGCCGAGGAACGGCTGCTAAGGAGCCGTCAAACAGGAGCTGACTCAGCTCTGAGTGTTCTTGGGCTGGCCCCTTCTCCAAGTTCTCTTACTCTGTCTCCCTTGTCCCGCAACAGGACTTTGAGGGGGGCACCAGGCCTAGGGGTTCTCTGACTCTCCTCATTGATACAAGAGGACACTAAGGCAGAGGAGGCCTAGTAACTTGCACCAAACAGGAACTGATTCCAGCCAGGGCCACAGGCCATAGCGACTGCGTTCAGAAACTGAAAAAAAAAAAAAAAAAAAAAAAAAAAAATTTTTTTTTTTTGAAGATTTATTTATTTATNTTAAAAAAAAAAAAAAAAAAAAAAAAAAAAATTTTTTTTTTTTGAAGATTTATTTATTTATGCACACAAGAGCTGGGGTACAGGACAGAGTCCAGGGCGGTAAGAGGATTCACCAGAGACAGAGTGGGGAGCAGAACAGGCAGATCGACTGAAACACACTGCTGAGGGGAGCAGCGGGCAAGGCAGGAGAGGTCTGCCTGTGCCATGTGGGTCCGCTCCCTGGCCGGCGGCAGGGATCGAACTTGTGTTGCAGGGGCTGCGGTCTGCCTCACAGTGCGTTGCTTAACCCACTGCGCCACCAGGGAGGCCCAGAAGCTGCGAAAATTTTAGGGCCGTGGACGTGCAGGTGTGAAAGCGCAGGGAGGAGAGGGGCTGTGGTACCCTCAGCCTGGCAGGACCCAACCAAGGGCTCTCAATGAAAGAGCATAATGCAGTGCTAGCAAATGAAGTCCCACGGAGGCCTACCTTCTGCACACCCGTGCTTCTCCTTCACAAGCACACGGACCTCCTGGGAGCCTGGTGCAGAGCAGGTCTGGGGCAGGCCTGGCTGTCACCCATGTTTCCAAATGGCTCTAGGCAGCTATGGCTACCGGCTAGTGAGCCCCGCGGTCAGGAGGGCCGTGCACTCCAGGGCATCTGAGATGTCCCTGCTGGAAGAAGGTGGCTTGGCTCTCGGCTCGAAGCAGCGTCCAGACTTGTAGCTGCCTGCTTGGCGGAGCTTCCCTCTCATGGAAGCGTGGCGAGGGGAGCAGGTCTGCTTTCAGGGGTGTGTCCAGCCTGGGCTGGAGGCTGGGAATCGCTGAGTGTGCCACACTGAGAGCCCAGCTCTGAGGCTCGTCTGGACACAGACCTTGACAGGCCAGCACAGCGAACACCTGGCGAGAGAACACCCGCACAACCTCCACGCACAGCACCTGAAGGTCTGGGGCTCCCGAGAGGACGCCCCAGTGCACCCCCCGTCTTACCATCATCCTCATTCGGTAACTGTGGAGTCCCAGCCTCAGAGCCGCCTGTTCAGGTTGTCCTTGAGAACCTGGTCTGCGCTCCTTGGTTGCAGGGACTCAGCAGCTCGCAGCATCCAGACTGCATCATTGCCTCAAGGTCAGATCTCCAGTAGGTTGCAGAACTGGGATGAAATGCACGTCCTGACTTTTTTTGATTCCTTTATATTTGCTATCGTAATATGCCTTTGTTTTCAAACTACTTAGATATTCATTTAGCCAAGTATGTTTTTGCAAATGAAAAAGCCAACTAACCAGCAGCACCAAGACATGGCTGGCTGCCCAGCTTTTGTGTCAGAGCAGCTACGCCGCTCGGCGCCAGCCCTGCCTCCCCACGCCCGCCAGAGGAACGATTACGCCGCTAGATTACCTTGTCAGTCCTGTTTACCGCCAGCACACCGCCGAGTTCCCTCCCTGCCCACCCTCGCGTGGCTTCTGTCCATCTAGGTTAAGTGCTGCTCTGTACTTAGCAGCGCCGAGGCCTCCGCCGTCCTTCCCGCTGTGCCGCGGCCCGCACCCGGCCTCTGTCGGGCCCCGGGTTTCCCTCCCTCGTCACTCCTTGGGCCCTGGGTCCTCATGGGGGTGATTTACCGTCGATACACCACAGATATTAAAAACAACTGTTTTCCATGTCCCACTTTAAATGGGACTCTAATCTTTTTGTCCTTAACTGTTCATCATAATTCTTTTGTAATGATTTTCTTGAAAAATCTCCCTCCTCCGACTTCACTTCTCCTCGTTCCTGCCTGTACATTCTAATGCCAGGTCTTCCCCCCAGACGCCAGTGGGCCCTGGCCTCACCCTTCCGTCCAGCCCCTCCTGTTGTAGCGGTCAGCCCTCAACGTCTTGACCAACACCTTGGCCTGTGCCCCTACCAGGCAACCACGGGCTCAAACGAACCGTGTGTGTGTGTGTATGTGTGTGTGTGTTTGCCGTCCTTGGGAACAAACTTCCACAGTCCTTTCCAGCCTGGGGCCCCTGGCACTCCCCAGGGATGGGCCTTCTCTTGGACAGATCTTGGCACCACAGAATGGAAAATAGCTCCTGGGTGAAGATAGCGCTCACCCAGAGGTCTGGCAGCTGTTTAGTATTCAGCGCAAATCCAAACATTTTAAAACCTGTGCAGTTATTACCAATTAACACAGCTGTGCATTGGTCTGGTCCTTTACAACGCGGAGTGCAAAGTGTGTGTGCACGCACGCGTGTGTGGACATAGATGCGCGATGCCCAGGGCTCTGTTTTCTCGCTCCCGTGTAAGGAGAGAGGAGTAGATCCCCCCTCACACAGCCCCTGCGCGCCTGAGATGCCGGGAGCTCGCTGAACCCACAGAAGAGGCGCTGTCCAGAACGGCCAGCTCTGCACTTAGGCTCCTGGGCGACCCGGTGGGAGGGGCAGCGGGTCTTTTCTCTGACCTGTCACAAATGCAAGCCCTTCTAGGTGGGCCTCACCCAAAGCCACCGTCACAGCACTAATTGGCAGTTCGCACCTTAGCAAGGTTCCGGTGGCAGCCAGCCAGGTGCGTTAGGAATAAGATGTGGAGACATCCAGGGACTGGGGTGCCCAGAAGGGCGAATCTGGATGGGAGGAGGGGGAGGGGGACACGGCTGGGGCAGGACGTGAGCGGGCATGTGCTTTGGTTGCAAGGGTGGTGAGGACGGCAGATTCAAGGAACTAGGACGGGGACTGGAGGCTACCAGGTCCGAGCTGGTGGTCGCCTAGGGGCAGAGGTGAGGGGAGCAGAGCTGGGGCGCAATACTGGTGAGGAGGGGGAGGGCACGGGAATGCTGGGTCCAGAGTGAGCCAAGCGTCAATGGCCCCATCCATTCTCTAACCTTGGATCGATAGCAATAAAGGGTAGACAACTGACACAGCTCCTGTGGTTCCCAGAGGAGCGTGTCAGCAGAGGGCTGCAGGGCACCGTGGGAAATGCTGCCGATGGCTGTGCCTTAGCGCGGGCGCCCAGAGGGCACCGTCCGTTTGGCCTCGGCACAGTGGAAGAGGAATGGTGCTGCTGGGCAGGGATGGCTGTGTGGGGCCCCAGCACGAAGCAGGGTCCAGTGGGCAGAGGAAGTAATACAGAGGACACGATGGAGGTTTGGCAGGCGAAGGGCAGGCCGGTGCCAAGGCCACTCATCGGAGGGGCAGATCTCAGAGCGGGCGTCTTGGAGGCCACTCTGCGGACAGTGGGGAACCTGCAAAGATCTGAGAGCTATGGTTGAGGATTGCCCCCCCCCACCCACCACAGCGGGGACAGGGAGCAGTCACGGGGGGCCCTTGTGCCGTGTGAACGAGGTGTGCCCTTGTAATCACACACTTGTGGTAATGTAGACCGAGTGGGAGCAGTGGCCGCAGGGCCCCAGGCGTGCCCAGGGACAGGCCACCCCCCAGAGGTGGCCGGTCGTGGTGCAGGTCACCAGTGCAGGAAATGCGGGCACAGACTCACTAAACTTAAAGCTCATCTGTTCTTCATTCATCCAGTAGGTGTTCTGGGGCCTACTGTTTATGGAGACTTTCCTACCCTCAGGGAGCTCGACAGCAAAGAAGAGAGGCGAAGGCCTTGCCCTCACTGACGATCATATAGGTAAGGGACGACAGAACAGAGTCCCATCTGTAGCACGTGCCGTGGAAGTGGCCACCGGTGAAGGGGCAGGGAGTAACAAAATGGGGTGTAGGCTTTTATAGACAGAGTGGGCTGGGAAGGCAGCTCCTCTCCGCTGGGTGACCTGGGGGCAGAGATCCAGAGGAGGATCTCACTAGGAACCAGAAGAGACGGTCTGGAAGAGGAGGAGCGTTCCGGAAGAGATTGTCCGCAGAGGGAACGAGGACACACGCATAGTCCGTTCATCGACGCCGCCGATTCTGCCGAGGGCTGTGGCACCAAGCAGGCTCCAGCAAAAGCCGTGGCTTCCCGGACCCTGGCTCCTTGCTGACCCTTTCGGACCAACAGGGTCAGGACTGAGCTAGGCTGTGCTCCCCCCGCCGCCCACGGCAGCACTGCGCAGGTTCCCCGACACCCAGGTGACCCCTCGGGAACGGAAACCAGATCCTGCCACCCCTGTTCCAACCGGCAGGGGCTCCCCGCCCACCCCGAGCGGCCCGGCGTTGCGTGGCCGAGCTCTGCCATCTCTCCTGCATCTGTTCTCATCTGTCTGTCTCCCAACTGGGCTCCTTCCGCTTGTCCAGCCCCACCCGAGGAGCTCCCCCAAATCCGACTTCCCTCTTCACACCACTCACATCTCTGCCCCCAGGTCACCCAGAAGAGGGGAGCTGCCTTCCCAGCTCATTCTGTCTATAAAAGCCTACACCCCATTTTGTTTCTCCCTGCCCCTTCACCGGTGGCCACTTCCACGGCACGTGCTACGGATGGGACTCTGTTCTCTGTCATCCCTTACCTATATGATCGTCGGTGAAGGCAAGGCTTTCACCTCTCTTCTTTACTGTTGAGCTCCCTGAGGGTAGGAAAGTCTCCATAAACAGTAGGCCCCCCCAAAATAACTACTGGATGAATGAAGAAGATGAGCTTTAAGATATGCTGAGTGATGTGCTTTGCATGCCTACACCCCTTAATTTTTGCATGGCCAGAGCACCCCTAAAAGGTAAGCAGGCCTCTCCCCAAAGGGAACCAGAAAGAAACAGGCTCGGGCAGCGGGCGGGCAGAGGGAGTCACCTTCCGTGTCGCCACAGCCCCTGTCCGGACAGAAGGTGGGTGCCTGGCCTCTCAGGGTCAAGGGTCACGGCGCGGTGTGCTTGGAAGTGGGGAGATGTGTGTGTCGTGCCCGCGGCAGCCTTGGAAGCAGAGGTGCGGCCGCCTGCCAACAGCTGGAATCCGGGGCTGGGTCCTGGTGAGGTCAGAGCTGCCGCGCAGAAGGGCAGGGAAGCGGCCTGGAATGTCAAGAATTAGAAGTGCCGGTGGGGTCACCTGAGGTTGTAGTCCTGAGTGTGCCGCAAGGGCTAATTGTGTGACAAGGGGCCGGACGAGGGCCCCGCTGAAGAGGGGAAGCAGACGCAGGGAAGGCTGAAAGGGGGTGACTGGCGAAGACTGAGCTTGGGCGTGTCAGGGAGCTGAAGGCAGGAAAGGCGATGGGAAAAGGGGAAATGGTAAAATCGTGGTCAGGACGGGGAGGGGCGGCAGTCTCTGGGGCTGGGGGCTCTGGCTCAGAGAGGACCTTCCTGGGCATGGAGGCTGGATCGGGTGGGCTGTCCCGTGGGGGAGGGAGGCGCTCCAAGGGCATCCTTGTGAGCCCTGGCTACCTGTGGGCACCGGTGGCCACAGCAGAGCAGACAGGCACTGTTGCATGCTCGCGCTCCCAAAGCTCCGTAAGGTGCTTTCACTTGGGAGAGAAAGTTCCACGTCCCTGATTCTCAGCTCCATCCCTGTGGTCTCCTCTGCCCTCTGAGCCCGGTTAGGCGCTGTGGCCTGGTCACACCTGTGTCCCCACGCTGGGCTGTGCCCCTGCTGGCTGTCCTGAGCACTCACAGAGCCCCGATGCCAGCCGCAGCTCAGCACACCATCCCGCCACTCCAGGCCCCTCCCGCGCTTCTGCATCGCTTCTCTTACCCAGCAGCTTCTCGTCAAGGGCCTACGCTGGCCGAGCTCTGGGCAGGGAACGGCAAGCAGGAACGTGAAAAGCCCTCCTTTTCCTCCTTAAGGTTTCCCTTTAAGGAAACCTCTCTTGTTCACGGCTCCCAGGTCTCACTTCCAGATATATTTCTTGGTTAATATGCATTTGGTTGTTAAGCTCTTAAAACATTAAGTGTTTACTCTGCGCCAGGCACTGTTCGAAGCGTTTCACAGGCATTATCTCGCTGGCGGCTGTGCCGTGCCCGCCAAACCGTCGGTGGGAGCCGTTCTCGTTGTACAGCTGGCAGCTGGGGAGGCCGGCGCAGCGGCCCCACACGGGCCTGTGGTGGACACACCGACCGTCCGTGGCTGCCGGGGCCCCACGCAGGCACCCTGTGCGACTCACAGCGCCGCGTCCTCCCTCAGGGGCCCTACCGCCGCTCGCAGGCCCTGGCTCGCTGCCCAGGCCTGTGCCGTCTTCGCTGCCTCGCAAGTGCCTCGCAGGCTCCCGCCTGTGCCACGGGAGGCGGCTCACGCTGGTCACTCGGGCGCATGTTTCAGGTGCCAAACCCCAAAGCTGCTCCCCGCTGGGCCGTCAGGCCCCGCACCCCACGTACGGAGCTACTGGGCGAGCCCTGCCCCTGCCCTGCCCGCCTGTCCAGGCTCCGCCGTGGGGCAGCAGAGCCGTTCCCAGGCCTGCACGTGCTCCGCTGTCCCCACCGCGCGCTTCACTTCCCCTCACCCCCACGCTCTCTTTGATCTCACAAATCCAGGCCCTTGGAGAAATCAGACAGTATGAAATATGAAAACTGCTTGGGAAGTAATTGAAGAAACACTGTGACTTTTGAAACCCATAGAGATAACACTCACACCTTCTTACTCACGTTATTTAATTTTTAATGGCAGATTTAATTAATGGAGATCAGGTCTTCTGGTTTCAGATGTGCACACGGAGCAGCTGGAGGGGGAGGGGCACTGTCTGCAGGGCGAGGAGAAGGCGCCCGAATCAGGGCTCTCGGGAGCCTGCTGGGAACGAGAAACCACCAGAAACGAAAGCTCACGACTGTGGGTGCTCGTGAACGCCTGGGCATGGAGCACTGCCTGCCGGAGCCAGCGCCCCGCGGCGGCCTCGGAGTGTGCACGGGCCTTCTGGCCACGGGCCGCCTCTCCAGTGCTGGGGCTGTCCCACGGGGACCTCCAGGGGCTCTCCGGCACTGTACCCCGTGGTCCACACGCTCCGCAGTTGTCCTTTCTAAAGCACAGGCCCACCCTGACGCTCCCTCGCTTCAAAATAAAGCCTGTCCACCCCCACTGCCTGTGGGCTGAGGCCCAGGCTGACAGCCTGCAGCTGAGAGACGCGTCCTCGGGCCGGGCTGCCTCTCTCCGGCCCCTTCCCTCACCCTGGCTCCTGGTGCAACTGTACCATCTGCCGTGCGGTGCCCTCGCCGCTCCTGCTGCTGCTGCCTCGTTTACAAGATCCCCTCCCATTACTGGCTCGTTTCTGCTCATCTTGTAAGACTCGGCTCATTAAAAGTGAGTGTGCCCTCTGACCCAAGAGTTTGACTCCTAGCATGTGCCCTTTAGACATGCTCACTCACGCATAAGCTAGGGATGCCAAGGTGTGCCTTCAGCGCTGTGTGAGCAGGGGAGACGGGCAGGGGCGGGGCGTGAGCTGGGGTGGCTGGGCTTGCCCCGAACGCTACTCAGCGGGCAGAAGGGGCGAGGCCGCCCACGCCGGCGTGGGTGAGGAGCAGCGCGGCTGGTCTGGCAGGTGAAGCGTGTGTCAGAGAAGGGGCGTGTGTGCCAAGCTTGCTCACCGTGCACAGTGGAGGGGTGGCGTGCGGGGTTACCGGTCACCTCCCCTTTGTCTGTGTGCTGTTGTCTTTTTCAATGAAATAAGTCAGAAGGCAAGAGAAAAATATCGGATGGTTTCACTTTTAGGAGGAATATAAAGAAACAAACCAAAAAAGGGGCTCAAGGAAAAGAACAATAACAATCAAAACACAAGAACAAAAAGACAAAGACAAATCAAAGGCACCTTGAGGGGGTGGGGAGGGACTGGGATGAAGGCAGAAAGCACAGGGACCGAGGTGACGGCGCACTGGTGAAATGGTGGGAAGCCCATGGGGACCACAACTGATGTCAAGTATGTATAAATAAATTAATGTATCAATACTTTAAAAAATACTTTTCCAAAAATATTGTTTAACGTAAAATAAATTCAAGACCTCAACTCAGGTGCCAGCTCCCAAGAGGCCATTCTGGAGGCCCCTGCCAGGCTGTCCTTGCGGCCGCCCCCATGCACTGGGCACGACTCGGTGAGCGTCCCGCTGGACTCCTGGCCCGGAGTCCCCCGCAGGCCCCGTGCGGCCAGGGGACAGGAGCCTTCGGAGCGTCCTGCTTTCCCCGCAGAGGGGCTGGTCCCGCCAGCAGCCCAGGAGGGCCTGGTGGCCATGGGGGTCAAGAGCCGTGAGCCTCAGGCAGGCTCAGCCCCCCACTGCCTTGCCCCAGTGTGAGCGGGACTGTGCGCCCAGGAGCCACGGCGGGCCGCCCGGTGGGCCCGCCCTGGGGTCTGCTCAGACCGTGGGCAGCACCAGGGTAGGGCAGGAAGGGGAATTCCTCTGAGTCATTCTGAGAGACAATAGAGGAAGCTGCAGTGGGGTAATCACAGCCACTTCTTGGCCTGTGGGCACTTCCTGTGACAGATCCAGCTGACCACACACTTGGTCTGCAGTTGCTGTCAACTCAGCCGCTCACCGAGTGCACCCCCATTGTCGGCCGCGGCTTGGGGAACAGCATCAGAGTAAAGGCGCTGAGTCCTGGCAGCCCGCTAGGCCACATCTGGGCCACATATGGGCCTTGGGTGTTCCCTAAGAGGGGGGCACTGACGAGCAATGGGGTCTGGAAGACAGGGGCCTGACGCTTTTCCAGAGAGTGGAGGCCTGAGTCATGATGCTGCCTTGTGGGAAGGGAGACAGCACAAGATGGAGGGGGACAGGAAGTCCTGTGGCACAGCCACACTGGCTGTGGCCGCTGCTGGGAGCCTGGCACCCTGCACTGAGCGGGGTCTTAGCTGTTCTGCTTGTCAGCGGGTCCCTGTCATCCTGCCAGGAAAAAGGCCCAGGCAAGTGACTGACCCAGAGAGCACAGCCCGCACATCCCAGAGTGGAAATGAAAACTTAGGTCTGTGACCAGGACTCCGCGCTCCCCCGGGGGCATGGTGACAGTCGGGGTTGGTTCGAGGTGTGTTTATGTTGGTCTCCTCCAGAAACAAGGGAGAATGTGGCTTTCGGAGCCTGTATGGCCAGATGCCACTCACCGCTGCGCTCCAGGAATGGGAGGTTCAGGCTGAGTGTAGCCCATCCCGTCCGGGAGGCCACAGAAGTGTCTGCACAGAGCAGGAAGGAAGGAGCCCCCATTTGATCTGTCCCTGTGTGCTGCCCCTTCTGCTGGGCGGGACAGTCAAGGCGGTGCAATGTCAGACCAGTTGAAGAGAGCCCCAGTCCCCGGGTCGAGCATGGGCTCCAGGGAGGAAGCGTGCTGTGGCTTGGGGTCACCTGCACAGGCAGGCTCCTCTCAGCATCTGCCTTCTTGTCGCCACCCCCCCCCCCCCCAGGGAGTCTGCCTGCCAGCCCTGCCTCAGGCTGTCCTCTGGTGCCCTTTTATTCTTGAGACCACTTCCTGCAGGAAGTCAGTTCACCTGCTCATGAACCTCTGAGCGCTCCTCGTGGTGAGAACTGGGGGCGGCTGGCAGGTGTGTGTATGTGGGTTTCCTCAGGAACAACAGGCAAACATGGGGTTCTGAACCTGTGTCGCCCGATGTAGCTCAACTCTGCGGCACAAAGAAGTCAAATGACTAAAGTCACACAGTGGTGGACCCAGGACAAGTCAGCTCTGTCTTGTTCCAGCCCAGCCATCCCCTGTGCAAACCTGGTAGCAGGATGGAAGTGCCTGCTCCGGAACCTCCCCGCTGTGCTCAGAAAAGAGGCCACTGTGCCCTTGAGGGCATCGCGGTGGTGGGCTGCAGAGCACGCGCCTCCTTGAGGTCAGCAGATGTCCTGTCTGCAGGACCCACCGCCTGTGAGGCTTTGGGCAAGTTGCTTCACCTCTCTGGGCAGCAGAATCTGTCTATAAAATCAGGGCTGGATCAGACCAGGACTCACCAAGCTTTTTTTACAGACAGGAAATCCTCAGGCTCTGTGGGCCGTACCATCTCTGCTGGCGCTGCCGACTCTGCAGGCACAGCCAGAGCAGACCATGCGCATGGCTGTGTTCCAATAAAACTTTATTTACAAAAATCCGGTGGCGGGCCGTCGTGCTCATGGGTGGTGGGTTATCAGCCTTTGACCCAGAGGATCCCCATGGCATTCGGCCTCTGGGAGCGGGATTCTGTAGCTGCAGTAGATCCATGGCGGGAGCTGATCAGTCAGCAGTCTGCTTTGATGCTGGTCAAGAAATTAACATCTGTTCATTCCCAAGGTGGTTGGTTGCATCTCAGGAGGGAGCCAGGGGGAAGTTTCCATCTGGACTAACCAGTGTTTTTTTCCTTTGTAGAATGCTGAGATGTACAAATTATCTTCACAGCAATTCCATGAGATGGCTTCAAAAATCGAGGGCACGCTAAAGTAAGAGTGTGTTTCTTCTTCTTCTTCATAAACTTAGACTGTGTTTGTGAAAGTTCCCACTTGTGGCTTGAAACCTGCCACCACCTGCCTAATTTCAAAATGATCTAATAACACAGATGGCCATCTGTTCCGCGTCCTCTCACCTGGGCTGGAAGCAGCCACTGGTCGTTTGTAATCAGCTCCCTCCCTGGCAAATGGGAGGGGCTATGTGGCAGGCTGGCCAAGCCATCCAGGCATGGTGGGCTGCGGGCCCCGGGGGCCAAGCGAGGGGTGCTGTGCCTCCTCCTTTCACAGAGGCGGTTTCAGAGCAGCCTGTTTCCTCTGGGCCTCCTGTGTGTGCCTGGCTCTCGGCTCTGCTCTTGCCTGTCCACGCCTGATGTGGTCCTTGCTTAACCCCCAGTAGGACTGGGGCTCAGTGGAATCGGGGCCCTTGTTTTACCCCAGTGGGGCTGGGAGTGGACAGCTTGTTCGGCTCCTGCAGTGCTGGGTGCGGGTTTCTGTCCTGTCTGTTGTGCCCTGTGCCGACAGGGCGGCCTTAGGGAGCAAGAGGCGGAATGGGTGTGTCCACGGCGGGCGCAGGTCTCCTTGGTTCGGGATGTGGGGCCCAGGCAGGTCTGTGGGGTTCCGGAGGGGAAGGGAGCGTTGGGCTTGTGCTTTGGCCCTTGTGTGCAGATGGTCTCTGGGGACCCAGAGTGTGCTAGGAAATCGTCAGGATCTCTGCACACACACCCCCGCCCCCTCCGGGGTCTCCGTCCCAGGAATGCAGTGGGCCATTCCCCTGGCAAAGCCGTCGCTGTGCAAAGGGGTGAGCGTTGACTTTGGCACCAGGAGAAGGAAATGTAGAGCGAGCTCGGATGACGAGGAGGTGACAAACAGCTTATAAACACGGTGGCTGCTGAGAGCCTTGCGAGGCGCCAGTCGCCAGTCGAGGCAGCGGGGACAGATGTACTTCAGCAGACCCAGAGCGGCAGGGACACCTGAAGCTGGAATGCGGTAGAACTGACTGCAGGATGGGCCGGGAAGAGAGAGTTAGCTCGAATTTCAAATGCTGGAACAGTAAGAGGAGACTCAGAGAGAGAACATTCCAGCAGGCAGATGGAGGCAGGAAAGCTCTTGCACCCAGTGGGCCGGTGTGTGATGATCACACCCAGGTGGGCTGCATGGAGCCCGGGGAGTGGAGCCTTCCGACAGGACCCTGCCCTGCGAACTCTCCAGCTCCTGGGGCTGAGGCGGGAGAGGGCGGGAAGCAGGCACAAGGCAGCTGGGGGGCAGCCACGCCGGAATGTGACCCCTGGGCAGGGCTGTCGGCCTCTCTTGGAGCTCTGTGTGGGGGAGCAAGGCTGGCCCCAAAGCGCCACGCCCTTCTCCTGGACTGGGTGCCGGCCGGCCGTGGGGTGTGGCTGCGGGGGGGGCAGGCAGCATTCTCTAGGGGCCAGGGCCTTTCATCACCTGCCACTTAGCTGCCTGGGGGCCGCGCCCCCTCCCGGTGTCCTGGCTCAGAGAATTTGACTGTGTTATCATATCCTTGCTTGTCCTCACGTCCTTGAAATGCGAAGGAAAAGGGCATCATCTGGGCAAAGTATTAGGGCTTTTTGTTTGTACCATCCCCGGGTTAGAATCACAGCCGTGTCCTAAGTCCATTACCGAGTGCCAGGCGCTTCAGGTGCTGTGCCAGGCGCTTCAGCCGAGCCTGCTGTGCTGCTGGCAGTTCTGTTCCGCAGAGGAGGGGCTGCGGCGAGAGAGGCTGACTCCCTCACCTCCTCGAGACAGTCGCACCAGGTTGCCTTCCAGGCTGGGGCTCAGCTTCCTTCAGCTGCTTCGGAGACACTGTCCCTCACTACTTGTCTTCACCTTGTCACTGTCCCTACAGGCTCTCAGGGTGAAAGACAGACCCGGGAGGAGGGGGCCACCCAAGGGCCTTCCCGGGCTTCCCGGTCAGGCAGACGTGGCATCAGACCTCAGCCAGTCTCTTCCTGGTTCTGTGCCTTGGGCAAGTCACTCCACCTCTCTGGCTTGCTCTTCCACAAAGCAGTGCTGACATTCCCTTTAATGCTGAGCTGGGATACCCCGTGGGAAGCAGACGGGGATACCAGCCTCGCTGGGGCATGTATTTGAGTCACTGTGTTTAGCTGGAGCTGCATGATCTCGTCATGCACTCACCACACCTGTGCAGGGTGCCTGCTGGTAACCAGGCTCCTTGCCGGGACCTGAGAAGCGGGCGATGTGATCGACTACACGGCACTGATAGCAGCTGTCATGGAGCTTACAGCATTTGAGGAATGACAAATATTTTGAAATTAATTGCACAAAAAGCAGTTTTCTACTTGATTGTTGGTCGTGGTAATAAGTTGTTGGTCGTGGTAATAAGCCAGGGATGACAATGAGGCCTAATTAACAAACACCTGCCCAAGGGCCCTGGCCTGGAGTTGGACTTTGGGGATAGATTCTGTATGGAAATGACATTTAAACTGACTCCTGCAGGAAGATTAGAAGCTGGCCAGAGGAAGGAGGGAGAAAGAGCATTTCAGTGGGCTCAGCATGTGCAAAGGCCCTGGGGCAGGAAATTATTTCATATATACAAACAAGTAAAAGAAGGGCAGTGTGACTGGAGGGTAGCAAATGAGGTGAGAGAAACCAGAGACAGGATGAAGCTCCCAGAAGTCAGCAGAAGCCAGACCGTACAGGACTTTGTAACCACATAGAGACTTTCCTTGTACTGTAAGCACTGAACTACCATTTTAGCTTTTTCTTACTAGTTCGGTGAAATACTGGGTTTTGCTGTCTCTTTTCTTGAGCATATTAATTACATGATGTTAAAGACCCCCGAGGGTTGGTTTTTGCTACTTATTTCTTCCTCTTGGTCCTGTCTCTTCCTGTGCCTGGTACTTATCAGCTGATTGCCAGCCCTGTACAGAGGCAGTGCAGGGCGCTGGAGAACACAGGCGCACCTGGCTTACCAGCGAGGACACGTTCTGAGAAACGAGCCTGTCGGTGACTCGTCACAGTGCTGTCACTGAGGGCACGGCCACCAACCGGATGCTGTAGTCTGCCACACACCTGGGCTGTATACGGGGTCCACCACCATCTGTGCAGTTGGTCGCTGACCAAAAGCCTCTACGTGTGACCGTTTTCTCCCACCCTGATCCTTCCCGGCCGCCGGAGAGAAGGCAGATCGCCTTAAGCCCACGTGGTCTGAGCTGACCGGAGGCTCCCCTGAGGTTTGGTGGGACTCGGCCTACTTCCGGTTCACCCCGTCCCTCCGGTATGACAGCCAGAACTCCTCTCGGAACCAGGCGACTTCTAAACCCCTGGTTTTGCTTCCTTGGTGCTCTGAGACTCCTAAAATTCCTCTCTGCCTTTCACAAGCTTTTAACTTAATTTCTCAGCCTCTTGTCTAAGTAGCTCAAGAATCTGACAACTGCTGCAGAGGAGGAAAGCAACAGTGTCGGCTGCGTATCTAGTTCCCTCCTCTAGAGCCTTGATCCCTCAAGTCCTGGCTGCCTTGGTAGCTTCGGCTCCACACTGCGTCGTCCCCTCTGCCGCCCGCGAGGTTACCAGAAGTCCTGCCGGCTTCCCCCTTCTCGGTGAAGCTGCCCTTCCTGGACACCAGGAGCTGACAGAAACTCCAAGAGGAAAAGCATTCCGAGAAGGAACACTCTCCTCTCCTCTTCACAGTCTTGGCCCTCGGGTCTGGTTTCCTGGTTTGTCTTGGTCTTTATATGCCTTCAGACAGCTTTGGGTTATTTTTTTTTTTTTTTTTTTTTTCAGTTCAAAACTTAAACATTGTTTTCTCAGTGGAGGACACAGTTCTTTCACAGGCTACCCTGGGAGCAAGGCTTGACTTGGGAGGTGGAGTTTGCGAGGTAGACAGACAAGTACCAGCCTCGGTACTTGAACCGCCAAGCACTGCTTGTGCTGGCCGCAGACACCCCAGCACAGGCCACTCGCCCAACTCTTCTCGGTTCACCAGACCTGGCAGGGCCAGGAAGACGCCTGCCTGAGAGCGGCCGGAGGGGAGTGTTGTTGGTGAGTCAGACTTCGCGCCTGGGGACGCTGCTCTTGGACCACCCTACGGCACGCGCGGTGCACACGCGCACGGGCACCTGGCACAGCGGGGCTGCTCACGCCGAAGGAAGAGAGCCAGGCCCCAGGGGGCACGCTGCGTCTACGGCGTCACCTCTACTTTTTATGACAGCCTTCAGTCCTCTTCCCGTGGGATTCGCTCAGAGCCTGTCGCTGCTGCTCCCCGTCAGGAAACTTGTCCCGTCCTCCCTGACCCCACAGAGAGCCAGCCCTCAAAGAGGTTAGGACAATTGAGTTGAAGGAAGAAGGTTATTAACTGTTTCCGGAAACTGAGTCATTGTGCTCAAGGACTTTGATCCAAAGAGGTCTGATGAATGTGGACACGGCCGGCTCGGAACTTGCTGGAGCTGGCTGCCCTGTGTGCCTGCGCCCTCGCTGGGAGGCAGGGACAGGGAACAGCGTGTGTGGGGGAGGCGTGGAGGGGCCTACCTGGGAGGGCAAGTGATGTTCAGCCCTTAAGCATCCCCAGCTGGCGTCTCTCTTGTGAGCTAAGGACAGATGAACAGCGCACACAGTGGTCGTTCATTTGCACTCCAAATAAAAGGCTCTCTGGCCTTCTTTAGGTAACATTCCAGTTAGTGTCAATTCAAAGGGCATTTCAATATCTCACTTCCCTACTTTACCTAACCTTTCTAATGGAGCATTTTCCATTCAGTTTCTATTTCTACTCAATTTATCAAAATATGTGGTTTAAACGGATGTGCATGACTCTCTGCAAGGCTAACAAATCAAAACCCATTTAAATCATTCATTTAACAGATCAAGATTCAGTTAATACATTAAACACACACACACACACACAGGTACCGACCGTCACTACGTGTAGCTGTTCCACCAGGCACTTAGTACTTGGGTCTCCTCTTCAAGAAGCTCCTGCGACCAGTGCCTGTCTTGTCCTGTTCTGGAGGTGACACATATGTCACTTAACCCCTCAGTCTCAGTTTCCTAGTCTGTAAAGCAGGGACAGCGATGGGGCTTGTGTCCGGCTTTCCATAGGCCAGCGGTGAGAACGCACACGGGAAGAGGGGTGCTCAGCCAGGCAGAGGGGCTGGAAGTCCGGCCCCCATGAGTCTGGATTGGCTCCTACTCTGGCTCTCGGGCGTGTGCCCTCGGCACTTACAGGGCAAGGGCCAGCTCGGTGGGCGGCTGCCTGACCGGTGCTGGGCTCCCTGCGCCCGTTCGCGGGGCCTTCCTCGCCCTCCAGCTCACCACTCTGGGCGAGCACGCGCGTGTGTTCGTGTGTGCCGTGCTTTTCCAAGTTCCCCAGCCTCTTGCAGGCATCCACTCCCATACATAGAAAGGAGGTCTGCCTCTTTTCTAGCAAGGGAAAGAAAGCTGCTCGTAGAGAGGGCTGGCAACAGAGGTAGTGTTGGGTAGCCCGTGGGAAGCCCAAACAGGAGCTACAGGTGACCCAGCTCCCCAAGGACAAAGGCGTCTGCTAGTCCCATGCATGCGTGAAGGTGGCTCACCCTTGGGGCGCTTCGGGGACTCTGTGGGTGAGAGGAAGGATTCTTGCCTTTGCTCCCGTCCCGGCCCTCGCAGACATCACCAGGGGGTCCCAGCAGTGTGTGGCCTAGACTCCTAGTGCAGCGCCCAGCAGTTCTTTGGGATCAGAGTTCCAGGCGAAGCCCACTTGCCATCCTCGACCAGACGGGAGCGCTCAGTTCTGACACTGCGTGGTTCCTGACTTCGGAACACTGTCTATTGAGCTGTTTGTCTCTGTATACCTTATTTTCTGTCTAGAATGTCCCCCCTGTCTATCCCTCGCAGACTATGCTTACCCGTCAAAATCCAACCTATAGCATCTATTCTTACTGTTTGTCTTACCCAGAGGTCAATCCAGTACCTTATTTTTCTCAGCATGCCCAGTGCCCAGCCTGGGACTTAGCTGTGATGGACGCCCACCTCCCGAGCGCTGGGTGGGGTGCTGCCCAATGCGTGGCTCTCGGGGGTGGGGTTTAAAAACAGAGCTGACTGTTTAAACACTTTTGGTAATGGCTTCCGGAGCGCGTGGCAGGGCCCTACGTGGGCAGCAGGTGAGGGAGCAGATTCCTGCATCTGGAGCAGTGCCCCCGAGGGGCGGCCTGCATCAGATGACACAGCTGCTCTGAGACCCTTGCTCCTGAGGGATGTTTAGAGGGCATCACGGGAGAACTTGTCATACACATAAACATAATAAGCGCTCAGTACAGCAGGTGTTACTTCACAAAGCTCACGTTTGGAGAGGGGGGCAGTAGCCCCAGATCCAGTGAGTGAGTCTCCGGCTGCCTAAGAGGGGGGCCGTGAAGGAGTGAGAGACCCCAGCATCCTAGAAAGACTCAAGTTTTCTCACAAGCTGCCCCATGCAGGGAGGCATCTCAGCCCATGCCCAAGTGTGAAAAGTTAGAAAAGCCTCCCAGTCCACCACCAGGCAGTGGGTGAGCGCAGTCCGTGCAGCTTTAGAACTTTGAATGACAAAACGAACTCCCGGGCTGGTCTGGGCAGAAGCTGGTGGCATTTTGGGTGAAAAGCAAGTTGTGATTTCCTCTGTGTGCGCACACTTGCCGCATGCACACTGCAGCACGTCTGCTTTGTCACTTACTGCGGTGTAACTTACGTGGACGTAGAGGGGAAAGTCTGAAAGAGCCCACACCTAGGGGAAGTAACAGCTTCTGCGGGCAGTTCAAGACTGTACGGAGGGTCGCAGGAAACCATGGCTTTCTTTGATAGGTTTATTTCCATGTGTGCATACATGCATATGTGTATATGTGTCTATAGCTGTGTTATTAAAATTAGTAAGAACAAAAGACAAGAAAAGGAAAGATGAGATTTGGGCTAAGGAAGAGCAAGGTTCACAGTCCACATGGGGAATTGCATATCCAAGCTGACAGTTGGCAGTGACCACACGGAGGGAAAGACCTGACTTTGAACTGTGTTCTTGTGTGTGTGCACACACGGGTGTGTGTGGGCGTGAGTGCCTGGTTATGCCTCTGTGGACATGTGTACATGGATGTGAATATGGAAGGGCATGCATGCATGAGTGTATGTGATTGCACGCGCATTAGTATGGCACTGTGTGAGTGTGTGCAGGTGTGGCTGTGGGAGGGTGCACGTGGGCATTGTGCGAGTATGTGGAAGGGCATGTCTTTGTGAGTGTACATGTGTGAGTGCATTGCATGATCTGTGTGTGCATGTGTATGCCTGCATGTAGCAAAAGGATGTGTGCATACGGTCATGTGTTTGTGTTTGTGAGTGTGCACGTGTGAGTACACACGTGAAGGTATGTGCACATGACTGTGGGGTGTGAGTGTGCATGAGGTGTGCATGAGCAAGTGTGTGTGTGAGACTTTCTGAGGTGACCAGCTCTTGAACTCCCCCTCCATCAAAAACTGAGGCTGTTGGACTGGATGTGTGACTATTGTCAGAAGTCTAACGTGTATTTGAGCGCATGAGGCACAGCTCAGCTGTGATTCTGGGTGCCTCTAGAATGGACATCCGAGGTTCTGGGTCAGAAGCCCAAGGCCTGGAGGGCTGGGTGAAGGTATGGACTCTTTTTCCTCCCGGTCCCCCACTGGGGTCCAGCTGCGCACATGGGTTTCTGTAGGAACAGCTGGCCAGGTTAGGGCTGATATGCCGCTTCACAGTTTAGTAGGGAGATTGGAGAGACGTACCGTGAAGCAGGTCAGGTGCTTTTTGCTAACAGGTATGCGCGACGCTTCCTTCAGGAGTGAATTGGAAACTTTACTGAGCAAAGGAAATGCAGGAATCAGCCGGGTTTTGTCTGTGTTCTGTCTGAGCCACCATCAATAATGCAGTGCTGGGCCCCCGCTACTCCCCGCCATGCTGCTAGGGCATGGGGTGCAGAGGAGGGGGCGGGAGACGCTTCCCGGGATTAGAGGCTTGAAAGGCACCTGGGAAGGAGCAGGATGTACTGAATCCCCTGAGGAGACACTGACCGTAGCAGGGTACCCGCCTTGAACTGCAGTTTTGAAATTTTAAATTAGACCTAGATAAGGACTTCCGGGCTTGCAGTGAGATGATAATGTCATAGTAACTGAGGGAAGGAAGCTGTGCAGACTTGTTTCCTCTGGAAAGCGTGGAGGAAAAGCAGCACAGTGTTCCCCTCTGATCGCCAAAGGCAGAGCGCCCCTTCTTCTGTGTCAGCCCCCACCTCTGTCTCGGCCTCCCCGACGGACTCCCCTGACTGCGAGGAAAGTCCTCCCAGGCAGAGGTGACAGAAAGTTGATCCTGCCCAAGGCTTTGGAGATGAATTCGCCTTTGCCTGGCTCAAGGTGGGCTCTGCAGTCAGGGGTCCGTGTGCGTGGAGGCTTGGGGGCTGGGGAAGGGCTTTCCCTGTGGGTGTTTCAAGGAGGCGGGGACAAGTATGGAAGGAAACAGACATCTGAAGGGTGGGGACAGGACTCAGCTGTGGATGGAAGGGCAGGCTGGTCCCGGATGTAAAGGGCCTTCATGCATACAAAAGAATTTGGAATTCATCCTACAGGCAGTGGCAAACCATAAAAAAGCTTTTAAGCTGGGAATTGATATGATCAGATTTGTGTTTTGGAAAGATAACTGGCAGCATCTGGGAGATGAAGCATCCTGGTGCAGTGGGAGGCGGGAAGGCGACTTAGGAGCTCGCTGCAGCTCCGTCCTGGCGTGACTCACCGGCCAGCATGCTGCCGGCCCAGCGCACCTTCCCGGTGCCGACAGCTCCTGCTGTCAGGGCAGCAGGACGGACGAGTAGAGTAAGAGGAATAGACCGAGTGATGAGAAGATGGACTTGGACAATGCAGTGGAGGGGCTGGGGGCGGGGCTGGGGGCGGGGCTGAGCCATGAGAAGGGCTGTGCGAAAGTGAACCCCGGAGCCGGGGCGCAGCGGCTTCCTGGGGGCGCACGCCTGGCCAGAGGGTCTGGGTGAGGAGCGGGCAAGAGCCGTGAGCCAGGGCGGCTCCTGACCGGGGCTGGGGTTGGACGTGAGCGTCCAGAGGGCCTGTCCAGTGCCTGCCAGTGCGGTGGACAGAGGCGGCGCTCCAGCTGTTCCAAGCCCGAGCCAGGGTAGACGCCTGTAGGAGGACCGTGGGGACAGCTGGCCCTCTGGGTTCGTGGGGCCCGAGCTGTGCAGATGTCCGGGCTGACCCGGGCTCCCGACGTGGCAGCCACTGGCTCGGGGCAGGCGGTCTCCGGGGGCGGCCAGCCCCCGCCCTGCGCTTTCTTACTGCTCAGAGATCCATGACTCAGGAAACTGGGCTTAGAGACCACAATTTGTTAATCCCCTCCCCTCGACCAAGATGAAAATGGCATTTCATTCCCAGCTCTATTAAGGGACTCGCTTCGGGAATAAAGCCAGCGTCCCCAGAGGCAGCGAGTGGGGCTTTTCCTTTGTGCCACTTTTGTTTTCTTTAGAGTGTTACATTTAGATTAGCTTCTGGGGATTAAATGTTATTACAGTAGAGGATTTTTCTTTAATCGGTAAACAGTTAGTGCTTAGCATCCTCACCGTTAGATTTATTTCCCCAAGTTCTGTTGCCTCCACTCTGCCACTTCTTAAGAGAACACTCTGACGCCTGGGCTGCACCAGCCTATTGGCGGGCCTCCTCTCCACCCTCGGAAGCGGCGCGGGGCGTGGCCCGGGGCCAACACTAGCTGGCACGGGTGGCGCCGGGGTCAGGCTCATCGAATGGTGAAGCAGCCCCAGAGCTAGAGAAGGCCCCAGGTCTGGCCCCTCAGGTCGGCCGCGCTCTCCGTGCCGCTGCAAACGACAAGGGCTCTGGGCCCCGCTGACTCCTGAGGGGCTGCCTGCCGCGCCCACGGACCGAGGCTGGTGGACCCTCTCCTGGGTCCCCTCCTTCCAGGACCCAGATGGACGGATTTCCTCACTGTAGACACGTGTCCGACCAGCCGGCCTTGAGTCTGGGGGAGCAGGTGTCTCAGGCACTTTGTTTCAAGAGCCGGTGGCCTCTGCATCACAGGAAGGGCTGAGGGGCTGGGCCTGTCTCTGCACCCACAGGGCGGGGCCTGCTCTAGCGGCTCACCGTCCAGGCTGCTGCGTGCGCCTTACATGCCCACCCCAGGCTGCAGCTCCAGGCCGGGTGGCCCCTGAGACATATGGCTGCACTGTGGACATTGGTTGCTGGTTTTATTGTGCAGGACAGGTCTTTCTGGAATTGTCAGATCCAAGACAATCAAGATCCGTGGCCTCTGTGGGAAGTTGAGAGCATCTGCACTAGGCCGTGGCTTATCAGAACCCTCGAAAGTGTCGTTAAATCATCACTCCCACTAGTGTTCTTCACCCTCAGTCCCCAAAACAGTGCACGCACGCACATACACACACGCGCGCGCGTGCGAGACGTGGTTCTGAGTCACACTGCCTGGTGGCATCCCTGACGGCACACGCTTGGGGCCGTCTAGCCCAGCCCAGACTCAGGGTGCCCCATCTCTGCCAGGACGAGCCAGAGATCTCTGCTGCCCTGACTCTTCAAGAAGCTCCTAATGGAGCTTGGGGATGTCTTGGAGAGTCCTGGGGGCAGGACTTCCAGAGCGTGGACGTGCCTTTGCTTTGCCAGCCCTGCAGATGTTTGAAGGGAACGTTCATGTCCCTGTTTGCCTTCTCCTTCGGCGCTGTCCCCTGGCACCGGCACCCAGTTCCTGCTGCTTAGCCCACGCTCTGGGCCTCCCATGGCCGTCTCTGCCGTCTCCTGGTCGCTGCAGCACCGTGTTAGCTTGATTGTCCACGTCTTGCCAGCGGGCCCCCGACCACTCACGTCAGCCTTCGGCCAGCTCATCCCACTCGTGGCTGCTCAGTGCTCGCCTGGACTGTGTCAGGACCTTGTGTCTGTCACCAGCAAACTATTTTGAGCAGATCCAGTCTGGCCTCCAAGAAGGTGGTTTGGCTTGAGGATTCTGTCTCCACGGTATCACCCTCCCTCGCAGCTCCCTCCTCCGTAAACGTGCCAAGCGTGCCAGGGGCCTGCTCCTCTTGAACTGAGCCGTAGGTGAAATGTTCGTTCGCAGAAGGCTGACGACAGAAGGCTCGTTGGCCTCCTTTAAAGCTGACCTCGTCCCGGTCGTCCAGGGGCCCAACCAGTTCCTAATCCTGGACGTCCAGCCCACCTTTCCCGTCCACAGGTGGGGCCAGGTGGAGGAGGCCGTCCCTCGCGGCAGCCCCGCGGCGGGAAGAGGAGCGCGTGCACGGTGGTTCCTGGCAGGCCCGTCTGCTCTGCCCAGGCTCAGCCTGGTTCACCTGCCTGAGCTGGCTGGGCTGGGGATGGGCGGCCGGCCTTTCTTGTGCACAGCCCGGGCCGGGCGTCCTCCTGCAGCCCCCCGAGCTCGGGAGACTCGGCTCATGCTCACAGGGCCACAGGGGCTCTGGCGAGCGGTGCCATGTGCCATTCAAGCAGAGGGCAGTTTCGGGGCCTTCGTGACCCCTCTGGTCCAGGCGCCCTCTTGCTGGCAGGCCCAGTGCACACGTGCCCGATGCAGAGCCCGGCGTCTGCAGACTGCGCGCCTCGGAGTGCACAGGACGCAGAGCCCAGGACCTGCCCCCGCCGGGGCACAGAACCTGCCTCTTAAACAAACTCCCAAATAATTGTTCCGAGCTCTGGAGTTTAGATCAGTTGCCAGAGTGAATGTGTTCCAGCGAGCAAATTAATCTCTTCCCCAGAAAAGCCCCTCGGGAAAACCAGCAAATCCATCCCAGCTTCTGAATTGTTCCGGCAGCCTGAGGGGCTGGAGGGGCCTGCCGCCTTCTCCTGCAGCCAGGAGTCTGCCGGCCCCTCAATCAGACCTCCGCAGACTCAGGGTGAGGCTGGGGGCCTGCAGCCGCCGGCAGTGCCAGGGGAGGGAACACTCCCCCACCTATCCCACAGTTGGGGGCCTGACCCAGCCCCGCAGGTGGGCACAGTAAGCACCTGGCTGGCACTGCAGGTTCCCCATCAGGCCTGGTACTGCCAGCCTGCCGTGAGCAGGCGTGCCTGGCCACTCGGGATATGACAGGCTGTTCACCTGAGCGCTGATTCAACAACCCCTCTGGGGGGGGGCATGGTCCCCCATTTGAGGAGCCTCCCATCACTGCCTCTGAAAGGAGCGCCATCCTGGGGGGCAGTCCCCTGGGGCACTGCAGGAAAGCGGCTCACCCTGCGCGGTCTTGGGGTGCATCTCCAACCTGAGCGGCCTCCGCCCACTCCGGCCTCACCTGAACCAGGGCGGGGTCAGACCACGGCGCCTCTGAGTGCTCAGCGGAACGAAAGCCTCCAGGCCAGGCACAGGCCCGCTCCGCGCCGCTGCAGGGGCCGCCCTCTGCGCACTGTCCTTCTCGGGCGTTCGTGGGAGCAGGCGCGTGTGCAGCAGGGTGGGTGGAAGGGCCTAGGAGCGTTCTTCAGTGCCATGCTGGCGGGGGGGATGATTAAGAAGAGCTCATTCCTCTATGCCCCACATTCATGGGTTAAGCACCCTTTAAATGCTATACATTGGCTGGACCACTCCCTAAATGCCCCTGACAACAGTTGTGATCTTTACTCCAATTTTGTTTTTAAAAACTTATGTATGGAGTGAATAAAATCCTCTCTAGAAAACTCTGCTGTCCTTATTCATCTTTAATGCATGAGCCATGTCACACTGCAGCCTCAGAGTACCCCTCCTCCTATAACACACTCCCTGCTCACACACACTGCTCACAGACGCTCCTGCCTGCCTCATACACCACTGCTCGTTGGCACACTCACACACTTCCTCACACACACTCACACGTCACACACAGCCCCTAGCCAGATCGCCGCCCGTGTTGGGATTCTGCAGTTACTTCCCTGTCAGTGGTGTTCGCTGTGGCTGTTTCCCCAGGCTCGGCGTCTGGGAGAGACTGGAATGAACCACAGAAAGTGGGCCACTGGAATGCACACGTGGAGTGTGCCCTCGTTGCTACACGCATGCATGTACTTGTTGCTAAAGAGACTCCATTGATAGCCAAAGACAGGAAGTTCCTACCAGCAAATTCCTTGAGGAGGTTATGTTCACGGCTGTGCTGTCAAAGATGACTCTGGCTTTCTAGGCTCTTCCTTTGAATCTCACTGTAATAGATGTGTTGCCTTCCAGACTTTTCCACGATGACAGTTGTCAGGAATGCCCGGGAGTTTTACTTAAGCTAACAAATTAGTTCCTTTCCCATTAGCTCTACAAACAGGCCCCTAATTAGTGACTTGGCTAACAGCATCCGCCTCTGGGGTTGGTGGCCCCGGC
The DNA here is from genome assembly GCA_019455555.1 of Galemys pyrenaicus. Lineage (NCBI taxonomy): Eukaryota > Metazoa > Chordata > Mammalia > Eulipotyphla > Talpidae > Galemys > Galemys pyrenaicus. The sequence goes on along the minus strand of JAGFMF010011681.1, from coordinate 65,272 downwards.
GGCACTGGCTCGGTGCCGCAACCCATGTCACCAGCACAGAGCATCTGCTGGGCCCTGCAGAGTCAGAGCTGGGGCACTACGCTCTGAGCCGCCCCCCCTCCCCCACTTTTATCTTTTACGTGGTCTCCTTGGGTCAGGCAAATGAACTTCCACCTCAGACAGGAGTGAATTTCTAAATGTGGTTAGAAATAGTGATTTTTGTTTTCCGAGAAAAGGGGACCGAAGGAGGAGCTCTCCTCAATCCTAGATGAGAAAATGGTTTTTACGACACACAGTTCCAGGTTTTCAAGGTGGGGCTCGTCAGATCCAGGAATAGTTTTGGAAGGAGCATGTAATTTGCATGTAGTTCCCAACGCACCTGTGTTTGTCAGCCACCTTCTGTGTCTCAGGCTAGACGGGACACTCAGAGCCGCAGCGCCCTCCCGGGCAGGGAGCAAGGTTAGCATAAAACAGAGGGCGCCTGTGTGCCTGGTGTGGCAGCCGTGTCTGTGCTTCTGCCTGCTTCCAGGACCTCCGTTTCTGCGGGCGGAAGAGCACGAAGCTCTGCCCCGTCCGGGTCCCTCCTGACTGCTTTAGGGTCATCTTGCGCGAGGGATGCTCCGGGAGCGTGCCGCCCCTCCCGACCTGGCCCAGCCTCATGACCGTGAGCCTAGCTCACTCCATGACCGGTGTGTGTCCCAGTCACTCCATGACTAGTTAAGTCCCAGATTTGCTTGACTGACCAAGTCCCAGGCTCACGAGATGACTAGTTAAGTCCCAGGCTGAATGCAGGAAGGGTGACACCATCGTGTGGATGTGTGTCCCAGTCCGGGTGCTGTGGGGGGCGGGGGGCGAGTCAGGGCGGTGACAATTGTGACAAAATACGCTTTGCATTCGTTTTGTTACTATACTGATTCTTGCCACATCAGCTTAAAAGCAAGTGCAGCTTAGTCTAAATTCCTGTTTAAGCAAAGGCCAAAAGCCTGTTTGAAAATAGAAAGGGGAAAATGGGATGCTGGGAATATAAAGCTTGCAGCTAGTCATGGGTGTAAAGTTTATGACACTTTATATACAGTAGAAATGAGCAGTGAAGCTACATTTATTTGCTTGAAGGTAGCAGAAATGCATCTTGAATTAAGAATAATTATGAAAAGCTGATTATGCGGCATACCAAATCTCTAACCTGGATTAAAACGAATTGTTGAAGAGGTAAAGACCCGCGTCAACATGCATTTCGAAAGAGGGAAGAGCAATTCTGGGTTGGGTGGGGAGAGCTGGGCTCTTGCTTTTGCTTGGGGCTGATGTGACAGGAAGTTACTGGTTCACGGCCAAGGGATCACACAGTCAGAGAGGCCGTGGCCACTAGCGCACAGTATGCTTATTTATGTACTGACCCACGAAAAGTGGACCGCGATGCCATCCAAACCAAGCAGTTGCCTGCATCCCAGAACCCGGCTAGTGCCACGCGGCTCTCCCTGCCCTGGGGAGGCAGCTCCTGCCTCCTCTGCTTGCACAGCCCCAAGGCTTTCCCCGGTGGTCCTGCAGCCTGGGGAACCTCCTGACTACCTGCTTGGGTCCCAGGATGGGGGTCCACCTGTGCTGAATCTATTTCCTCACCTCTGGAGAGGGGCGTCACACTGCTTTTGCAGGCTGGAGCAGGAGGAAAGCGTAAGGTATTCATAGAACGCCTAGGACAGGGCGTGGCAAGGTGCCCATGACTGTTAGACCTGGAATGGCCAGATGCGGTCCCCGCTGGCCACCCGTGGCCATCGAAATGTGACTCACTCAAGCAGATGTGCTGTAAGCGCAATTTACACACTGGGCTTCAAGGACCTAAGTGCAAAACAGGAAGGTAAAATATCTCGTATAAATTTTTCATGTCACTTACATGCTGAGATGGTAATGTTTGGTTAAGTAAAATGCATTATTAAAATTAATCTTCCCTGTTCCTTTTCACTTTTTAAATATGGCTACTGTTTCTGTCGGGCTCACTGTTGGTCGCTGTCTTCTGCCTTCGTAACACCCTTCTGGGCACAGCTGTTTCTTCGGTTGTAAAGTGGGATATGAGAAGGGCCCAGTGACCTGGGCGTTTTGATCACACGAGAACTTACATATGTTAGCAGGAAGCAGGGGGCCTGGGCCAGCCTGCGCATTCGGTCAGTGGTAGTTCAACTTTATTTGTTCCTGCTCTCTGCTCTCCTAGAATCCAACATCCAGTTTAGACTTCCAAATTTCAAGTCTTTTTTTCGTGCTATCGGCCACATCGAAAGACCCATGCCAATAAGGTTTTTCAATGAAATGCTTCTCTTAATAAGAGAAAATGTGAGTAGTTAAGACGCAGCAGTGCTTCGTCAGCAGGACTCTTCCCTCAGGCCATGCCACTTGGCAACCACAGCCAGGCGCAGAAGGGAAGCTGGTCTTTCGGGCTTGTCTGTGGCTCCTCAGGGCCCCTTCCCTCTGGGCTGACCGCACGTTAACCCCTGCCGGTCCCCACGCAGAGGGGCCCCGTGGCTAGCATGCCGCCACGGCCGGCCCTCGCTGCCTCCCAGCCCGAGGAGGCCAGAGCTGCTGAGAGTGCTGCAGCCTCCTGCTCTGTGCGCTCTTCAGGGCTCTGTAAATATCTGGGTGAGGGGAGCGTGGAGGGGCGAGAAGAGGGGCATTGATATTTATCAGACCCCCACGGCGGACCTGGCAACGTGAGTCCCATGAAAGATGTCACCTCACTGTTAGCCTGTTCTGTGGACAGGCTGCAAGCCGGAGGGCTTGCCCCGTGCCGCAAGCGGAAGCCTCAGGCTGCGCCCGAGCGCCAGCTGCCTCTAGACTCCGCCACCCTGGGAGGTGTGGCTGGAATCACAGCTGGGATCCGATGGCATCGTTGAGTGCCTGGGCCTTGGGGCTTTATTTTGAGGCCTTGGGAAGCCTTCAACATGCCTGAGCTCTGAGATGACATATCAGATATATGTCTGAGGACGATAACTCTAGAAGGTTTAACTCTAGACGGTATTAAGTCTGCTAAGCCACGATGCTCCCTTCCTAGCCTTGTTCTGTTGATTCCTTTTAACTGGGATGCAGGAAATTACATTTGTCTCTACTCGATTTCATGCTCTTTTCAGTCGGTTGCTGCAGCCTGCCTCATAGTTTCTGTGTGTGTGTGTGTCCCTCTTTCTGTGTGCATGTGCATGCATGTGTGTGTATGTGTGTGCATGCGTGTGTGCATGGGTGTGGGGTGGGTGTGTGCACGGGGAGGGATGCCTGGGAAAAGCAAGAATTGCCTTGAGATACCGTCCTGCCACGCAGATGCTGGCTGGTACAGCTGAGACGTGTGACAGTGTAGAAAACGGGAGTTTTATCTGTACATACCTGGGAAGTGATGGAACAAGATGGGATGCCAAAATAACATGATCGATCTTTTAACAAGTGTGCCAGAATTTACACTATTCCATTGAATATGTCTGTGAGCAAATTGATTTGGAGCTTCTGTTTTAGAATTTCAGAGATAAGGACATTCCTTGTTCCCGCCTCCTCATTCAGCAGGTACTGGGCTCCTACTGTGTGCCAGTGCGCCTTTAGTCTGCATTTTATGGCCATCTTCACCCTCCATTGGCCTGTGCTTATGCGTTATTGGATTTGCTGTGCGCAGTGGTACCTTAAAATGATCAGCAATGGAAAAATATTCAAGTGTGTATCTTTACCGTTTTTCAAAATCAAAACAGTTTTGTCTTCTGATCAGAAAAATGATCCACAAATATTATTTTTAGTAAGAAGAGCAAGCAGAAAAATATAAAGTTGAAATAAATCCACAGTCTCTCCAGCTTCTGTTTCGATGCATCAGAAGAGCGCAGATGCCCTGTGGCACACAGTGGGGTCACCAGCTCGTGAGAAGTCACATCAGTGTCCTTTTCTGCCCTTGTCCCGATGCCATGTTTGAGCCGACCTCCGTGTGGGCGCATGTAGATTTGTATCGTCGTTTTAACCCCCATATTATCTTCCTTTTAAAAAAAAATTATTTATTTGTGCATACAAGAGCTGGGGTATAGGCCAGAGACACGGGGATGAGAGGATTCAGCAGAGACAGAGCGGGGAGCAGAACAGGCAGACTGACTGAAACACACTGTTGAGGGCAGCAGTGGGCAAGGCAAGAGAGGTCTGCTGCGCCATGTGGGTCCCCTCCCTGGCCGTGGCAGGGATCAAACTCGTGCTGCAGTGGCTGCGGAAGCCCCACAGTGCAGTGCTCAACCCCTTGTGCCACCAGAGAGGCCCCCCCCCCATATTATCTTTCTATATATCACACGAGCTTTGCTGCACAGCCACATTGTGGTGTTAGGAGATGAGGCTGGGTTTTCTGGGTGCTCTCTACCTGCAAAACACGTCACCAGTGGTCCCCTCCTGCCCTGGTGACCGCTGCCATGCCAGGGAAGGGGTGACCTTGAGGACCCCTCTGCCTCCTCTAGGGCAGCACCAGTGTGTGGGGAGCGAGACTGTTCTCCTCCCCATCCCCGGGATCCCCACTCTGGATTCCCAGGGCCAACCAGAGGCAGGCCCGGGGTGTTCTGAGCCATTTGATTTCTGAACGTGCTCTGGGGACCTCACAGCAGGAAGCCACCTCCCCCCTCCTGCTCTGTACTAATCTGTTTATTCATAGAGTTTATGTGTAAGATTTCAGCTGAGAAAACATTTCTACAGTTTGAAAGGCAGTGAGGAAAAGCTCTGCGTGCAGATGGGTGAGGAGAGGAGTCGCCGCTATCATTCACCTGGATGCAGCGGCGGGGAGTGGGTGGGGCTTCAGGGAGTCTGCGATCCAGACAGCCGGGACAATGGGAGGAGGCCCCAGGAGGAAGGATGTGGCCTGTGCAGACAGACACGAAGGCTTCTTGAGGCCCAAGCCCCCTGTGGGGGTTGCAGGTGGTGGCGACAATAAGGAGCCAGAAGAATACTGGGGACACACTTCCTGTGTCTGGGTTGCTCTCTGCAGAGGGGCTATGGCGGCCGACACAGGCGTGGGCTGTGGGCCCCTCCCTGGGGGTCCCCCGGCGCAGTGGGAGCTGCCCCTCAGGCCGCCTTGGCTGCTCAGTGCGCCACAGCCGGTGCCCGGTACCGGCGCCCTCAGAGCCCAGTGTGGCATCTGAGCAGAGGCGACACGGGATGGGGGCCCCTCTGCTCCGGTCCCAGGCCACAGGAGCGCCAGCGGGCTGGCGGCAGCTGACCAGGGCCGGGGCGCGCTCGCGGGCAGCTGCGCGCACCTGGCCTGCGGCGGGGAGCACCCGCCGGCACCTCCGCAGCTGCTGTGTGGGGCCTTGGAAGGGGACTTCGGGGCGAGCCGTGGTGCAGACTCAGGAAAAGGCGGGCACATCAGGAGGACGGCCAGAGGCACCTTCTCCCTCCACCTACTCATCTTGCGCCTGCCGTGTGCGGCACCGGCCAGAGCTGGGAGCAGATGAGCAACAAGAGACCTCACAGGCCAGACCAGAAGCAGGTGTAGCCCGCGGCAGTGGCACTGCGTGGCTCACACGGTGGCCGCACGGGCACCCACTGATGCCGGCTGAGCACCTGGCTCTCCCGGGGCCCAGGGCCTTGGCGGCTGCGCGGACAGCACACTCCGGGAGGGCAGGTCCGGCACCAGGCAACACGCCAACCAGGGCAGGGTGGCGCGGGACAGCTCGGGCCCGAGGGGTGGAGGTGGAAGGGGACGCGCTGGCTGAGCATAAGCCCCAGAGGGCCTGAGTGAGGGGCAGAGCCTGCGACCAGGACGGCGGGAGCCCGTGCGGGACAGGACAGCCGCAGGCGCCTGGGCTCTGTGCACGGGCGCCGGGTCACGCCCACGGGGTCGAGGCTGGGGACCGGCTCGCCGTCGGATTATGTGCTAGCCGCGCTGGGGGCGGAGTGGCCAGGGCCAGAGGGATCAGGAGACGCCGGGAAGCCACTGCGGAGCGTCGGGCCAGGCAGTGGGGACAGAAGACACGGGGAAGTGGCAACAGGGTCCTGAGACACTGGGACCGAGTAGCGAGAACGCCTCTGTGGGGGGCCTCCTCTCCTCCGGTTCCTCTCCGGGGCAGCCCCCAGCCAAGTCCTGTCAGCGCCGTGCCTGCCTTCCACTCTGTAACCCCACGTTTATGTGTGCGGTCGCTTCATGCAGGCGTTTCCCCCGTTCCGTCGGAGGCTGCATGGGGGGACAGGACAGGCTTTATTCCCTGGGAGCCCCCCAGCCCCCTTGTTAGGGGAGCGCTCGGCTCGTGGAAACCCTTCATGTGTTGGCATGTGGATGGATGGGTGAGCGGAGGGACAGGCAGACTCATAACACTCAGCCGGAGTGAAGCCAGATGGCCCTGAGAGACCAGACCCTGCCGGCCAGGGACAGGGCGAAGAATGAGGCCGACTTACCCGAGAAGGGATCTGCATCACTCAGTGCTGAGTCTGGACAGGAGAAGGCGTTCTGCGCATTCTGGATGTGAAAGGATTCATGCCGGATCCAGGGGCGACACTGGCCGTGGAAAAGATGCAGGAGGTCGTGATGTTGCCGCTGGAGGTCACGGGGCAGACCTGGAAGAGCTCAGCCTCGAGCATGGAAGCTGGAATCTTCTCAAGAACTGTGGAGAAGATGCTGGAACGCTCCAGACGCCCGAGGAGCTCTCCACCTCCATAAAAGAAGCAGGTGGTTCTCAAGAGCCCCTATCTTCGCCACATGCCGCCAAAGAGAAGTGACTTCTGTCTCTCTTGTCTCACATGGGGTCCTTCTGGCACCTTCTCACTGCTGCTCTCCTGAAGGGGCTTCAGGCTGGGAACTGGGGCTGGCCTGTCCCTGTTACTTGACGTCTGTCCTGGTGACTCCAGTCAGATATTCCTCATTTGACTAAGTGTCTCTTATGCAAATCGGTTGAGACTGGGCAGCTGCCCGGTAGCTCAGTGCTGGCAGCACTGTGGCCAGGAGGCCCCCCAGGAGACTTCCGCCTCCTCTGAGGGGCTCTGGAGTTGAAAGTGCTGCCCGCGCGCCCCCTGGGAGCCTGGGGCCCATCTCCATGGCCGCACCTTTGCCTCAGCCCTGCCTGTGAAGAGCAGCCGCAGACCCGCTGGGGACACTGGCGCCCCGTCCTTCATGCTGGCTGACAGACCGCGGGGGCGGCGCCCCAGGGCCGGGCGGCGCGCTGGCCCACACGGCGTGCTCAGGGCGTCCCCGCGGCTGAGTCCTACTGTGCTGGCTCCGGAGTCTCAGCCCCGCAGTGCTCCGTGCGTCCGGGGCCGGTGCTGCTGTGTGTCTGACGCGTCTGCCGGGGTCTTCAGGCAGAAGGGCTGACCTCACCTCAGGAGGCCCGCAGCCAGCTGGCCTGCCTCTGGGCCTTCGGTGGGCGGGGCGAGCGCCCCGTCTGGGGTCTGGTGGCGGTAACGTGGTTACTTGGGCGCAGAAAGTGCCGCTTGTTTACCTGGGGAGGTACCGAGGAGCTGCTAGGCCGGTCCACGGCCTTGCTCTGTGGAGAGGCCGGTTGAGGGGAGGCGGCAGGCGGCCTGCAGAGTGGGGCGGTACAGAGGCAGGAGGCCGGCACGTGGGAGGAGACTGCGTCACAGAGCGCGCGTCCTGGGCTAGTTCGGGCAGAGTCTGCCACACCACAGGTCCCGGGGACTTGGCAGTGAGAGCACAGGGCCGAGGCACAGCTTGGAGGGCAGGCTGGACGGGGACCCCTGTCCCAGGAGCTCCTGGGCAGGGCCTCTGACCCTGATGCTGAGGGGGCCCCACCTGCCGTGTGGGCCAGGAGGTGGGGGTGCCGGCAGACGAGGGGCGGAGGTAAACTGGACAGCAGGTGGCTGGAGTTGCTGGGTGGGAGGCCGGGAGGGAGAGGGAGAGAAGCAGCTGCCCTCAGACTGTGGGGACCTGGGGCCCCCAGGCCATCGCTGTGCCTGGCTCCCAGCTGGGGGTGGGGGGCAATGCAGAGAGGCTGTGTGGCCTGAGGCTGCCCCGAGGCCCCACTGCCCAGGGACTGAGTGGAGGCCTCTCCGCGGAATCCTCCCTGCAAGCTCTTCAGCCAGGGGCTCGGTGCGGCTCTCCGAAGACCGAAGCCCGCTGCCACTGCTGTCCCCTTCCTCGTGGACACCCACAAAGCGCAGGCCCGCTCCCTCCCAGGGGCGGTGGTGGTGCAAGGGCCTGGGAAGGGTGCCTGCGCTATTGTTCTTTCAACAAAAGAACAAAGGCCCGAGTGGCATTGCCCTGTGGTGTGAGAGTATGAGTGTTGGGGAAGAATCCTGTCACAGCAGCCTCTTCTTCATCGACTCAGCAGCAACCAGGGGCCAATTTGTGTTCTGGTTCCTCTGGGGAGCAGAGCTGTCCCGCGGCTCTCGGAGGAGAGGCCGTCGCGCCAGACCTCGGCTCTCGGAGTAGCTGCCAGCGCCTGAGGGATGGGGGCAGCTGCAGGCCGGCGTCGCGGCTGATGGTGATCCCGCCTGGCGTGCTGATCGATGGAGGGGTCTTTGGGCTCCACTTACCCGGCTGAATGGCACTTGGTCGATAGCAGCCAGTTAGCCAAGTCCTCAGTAACCGGCTGGCGCAGCGGCGCCCCGGCCCTAGCCACGGTTAGAGCGAACACCTCTCCTGAACGGCTAGATTGGACCTGACGAAGATGAATGTCTAATTCACTTGGAATCTCCTTACTGCTGCCTGTAATAAAAAGCCTGCTCCATATATTCACCCCCTGCCGATGTTTCTCTGAAATTAAATATCAGGAGGACATATAATAGCCCAATTCCACACCAGGCCAATATTATCAGATTGATGTCAGCAGTGATAATAGAAGAAGGATAAGTTGATGAGATTTCATTTATTAAATAAGAGTGCACACAGCGGGTTTGGGACTGCGCGTGTGAAGATGCGTGCGCTCCGGGAGAGCCCCCGGCTTGGTTCGCACGACCCTTTCCCGCCGCTGAGCCCCTGGAGGAGGGAGACTGTCCCCGCTCAGACCCAGATCTGCATCGCTGGGGTCGGCTCCTCCGTCTCCTTTCAGCTCCCTTCCCTCCCCGCCGCCCCGGCTGACCCTGGCCCTTGTCCGCTCTGCAGCCCACCCCCTCATCACCTCCCTCCCGGGCCTCTGGGTCGGCCAGCCTCCCCCCTCAGCCCCTGCACCCACCTTCCACTTCGGGTCGCGAACTTCGGGTCCCTTCGAGAGCCCTGTGACCGCGTGGTTTGGGGAAGCATGTTTGCTTTTTGTTCATCTCCCTGGTAGTTTCTAATTTTGGAATTTTTCAGAGTCGTGTTCTAAGACGGACGCAGTATGGAGAGAGGTTCTTATCCTGGCTCCCCCTCACTGCCGTGGGACTTTGGGCACGTCACCTAGCCTCGCCGAGACCAGGGTCCCCGTCCACAGAATGGGGCGGTGATTCTGCCTCACAGGGCTGCTGGCAGAGTCCTAGGCCCTGGCAGGTGTCGGCTCTGAGAATGCCCAGGCCCCGGCACAGCGCAGTCACACCTTAAACAACCCTGGGCCTCGAGCCCCACGGGAAGGCTTCCCAGGAGCAGGGCGGGGCGCGGGGCCCGGAGCGTTGGCCCCCGCTTGTCGGGTGGTGAGGTCCAGTGCTGGCGGGGCCAGCTCTCGGGTGGCGGCCTCAGCCTGCGGGCGGAGGCCAGGCTCCATGCAGCCACCGTCCGCGCAGGGCCTCGGTGACACGAGCTTGCGTGCGGCCCGGCACAGGCGCAGGTCGCTCTGCTGGGGAGTGACGAGTGTCGGTCCCCGCCGCCCTGTGCCGCCCACGCTGCCTCTGGAGAGCGGCCGGCCCCTCTCGCATGGCTGACTGCGCGTCTCCCAGGCTGCTGCGAGGAAGAACCGAAGCTGGGTGCTCGCCGACAACAGGCCGCACTGTCTGGAGGCCGGAGGAGGGGTGTGTCCAGGCCTTTGTTCAGGCTCCGGAGGGGCCGGCAGGCCCGAGCCCTGGCCTTGCTCACTGGAAGGGCCTTGCTCCAGGCGCGCTCTCTGGGTGTGTTTGATAAGAACAGGGTCCTGGCGGCTTAGGGGCCCTCCCTGCCCCGGGGCGACCTCTCCCCACTCTTGGCATCTGCAGAGACAAGAGGAAGAAGAGGAGAGGAGGGGGGTGGGCGGCTTGGAGCAAGAGCCTGGTGAAGTTGGACGTGGGGACCAGTCCGCGGGAGCAGAGCCCCGAGCGGTGCTTCTGGGAAAGGAGAGCTGCCGAGGGAGCTCGGGGGCCAGAGGAGTCACGGGTGTGTAGTGTTTTTAGACTTTTGGGGAAGATGAGTGTGTTTTCAGTGGGTAAGTGGGATGGTGGGAGCAAAAACAGTAGCGGCCACTCGGCTGCTGGGCGGGAGGAGGGTCACTGGCGGGGGCCGTGCCCTTGGCCAACGGGTCCAGGAGCAGGCGCCCAGACTTCGTAGGCGGGGCCTGGGGAGGCAGCGGGGGGAGAGAGGCTGTGGAGAGATCAAGGGCAGTTGGGCCTCAGACGACCAGCGACCTAGAGGGGAGAGGGGCCTTCCAGAAGGGTCACATGACCAGCAGGAAGGCTGGGGGGAGTGTGCTCTGCGAACCCAGAGCTGTAGGAGGTGGAGCGGATGAGGCAGCGGCAGCCCTAGCACAGACTGAGCCAGAGGCGGGTGGGGCAGGGGCAGGGGCAGGCTTGGCTGCGAGCGCCACCCGGGGAAGTTGGCCCCTGGGGAGTGGGACTGACGCAGCTTCAGTCTCCAGCTGGTTTGGGGAGAGGTATGGTAGGTGTGGCCAGAAGGTAGGGTGCAGGCCAGGGGGACGCATCGAGAGTGAGAGTGGGAGTTCTGGGGTGACTCCAGGTTGCCTTCTGGGGTGGACGGCTGCAGGTGGCCGCAGCACTCCCGGGACACGCGGGGGGCGCATGCGGGTGGGACGTGCACGGAGGGCTATGGCGCTGTCGTGTGGGGCCCTCCGGCCGGAGCCAGGCGGGCAGGCGCCCTGAGGAGCGGGTGGGCGATGCGCCGGCCGGGCGAGGCCCTTGCACCCCAGGGTGGGGAGCAGGCAGGCCTGGAGGCAGAAGGGTCCCGCTGGCCGGTCTGGCGGTGAGAGGACGCGCCGTGGGTGGGTGTCCTGGGGGTTCGCGGGGCCCTTTGCAGCCCGTCAGTGTGTGGCGCCCGGAACTCGAGCTGCGCCTGGCTCTCCTTTCGGCCACTCCTCTGCCTTCCCTGACGTCCCGTCCCGTGCTGCCTCCCCCGGGGCTGGCCCGCCCCGGGCGCACTTGGGGCAGGGGCCGGCGGCACCGAGGCCCAGCGTGTCGCGCTGGTCGTGCTGCGGCTCAGCCCCTCAGCCTCCGCATCCACGCCATGCCGCATCCCGTCCGCCGCGGGTCTGTGGCTCTGAGGGACAGGGCCTACGTGAGGCCAGAGGCTCCCTGGGGCCTGTTCACGTGTGCCCGCCCTGTGGCCCCCGCACCTGCCCTCGGGGCTGCTGGAGCAGGGGTGGAGGCGGCGTGCAGGCTGAGCCACGTGCGCGTCTCCCTAGTGCCCGTGACGGCCGGGCTGCCCAGACGGGGCTGGGTGAGGACCACGTGCCCGCCCCGCCTGCAGCTCCGCGTGGCGCTGCACTGCCCCTCATCGGGCCCTGACCCTGGGCTGCCCGTCCTCGCCTCGGGCCCGCAGGACATGGTGCTCAGGAATGTGCTGGGCCCGCGAGGAGGACACGCGCCCGGGCCTCCTGAGGCGGCCCCGGACGCCCGGCGAGACCTGGCCTGGATCTGGAAGGACAGCGGGTGGCAGGGGAGGGCGTTGCAGCCTGGCCCGCCTCCAGGCCTGCCCCTGACCGCAGCCCGGCCACCTGGCCTGCCGCTCCGCTCCCAGCGCTGGGAGACGCGCCTGCCCCTCGCCCGGCCGCCCTGCCCGCCGTGGCTCCCCCGCTGCACCACAGCAGCCCCTCGCCACGCACCCGTCTAGTCTCCTCCAGCCCGGGCAGGTGTGAGGCCCAGAGCGGGGCGTGGGGGCTGGCCGGCGACGGGAGCCCGCGTCCTTAGCATGGCTTCCAAGGTCTCTGACTTGGGGTGGAGACCCCCAGCCACCCCGTGAAACAGCAGCGATGTGTCCGGCGGTGAAGGCCTCAGGGAGGGGACAGGACCCGGCTCGATCCCTGGAAAGTGCACGGCTCGCTGCGCAGACATTTTTTGTGCATTTGAAGAGCAGCTGTTCACAGACTGAGTGTTTCTAAAAATTTGAGCTGCTTTGTATGCAGTGTAAATAGGGTTGCCAGGGCCGGCTGGGCGGGCGGGCTCGGCTAGAACGCGCCAGCTTGCTTGAACGGACTGACCCGGCCGAGCCCTGCCTTGCTTCAGAGAAAGCTTTTTATTTGGAGAGCTGTGCTCTCCCGTCCTACCCCATTCAGAGCCGTTTGCAGGCAAATGGGTGAAATTTCTTCCATTTGACATTTGCCTGCCGTGCTGTCACCTCACATTGTTCCTGATAAGTCCCAGAGGAGCGAGGCCTCTGCAGCCAGCGTGACAGGGTGTGGAGGGGATGGACTTCACTGCGGCCCAGTTTCTTCCAAACTGGGTGTTCTGTGAGATTTGCCCTCAAAATACAAGGGGCGCTGGTCTGGGGCCGGAAACCAAAGGAGAAAAGGTCAAAGGGCGCAGGACCAGGTCCGAAGCAGCTGCTCTGTCCACTTCCGGCCTGCACTACCAGAGGCTGAGGCCTGGCCGCGGGGCGGGGGTGGGGAGGTCAGAGCACGGCCCCGGTGACTGGGCAGCGCGCTGGCCCAGGTCCGCTGACCCCCTGTGCCTGCCACACAGACCTGGAGGCCCCCCCCTTCCCCCCGGCCTCAGCTGCCTGCGAGTGCCTGCCAGCCGCCGAACTGCAGCCAGCAGCAGGCGCTGGGCGATCGTGGGTAGACGCCGCCCCCGGGGCGAGAGGGTGCGCTCTCTGCAGAGGTCAGCGCCAGCTGGGGGGCACGGGAGGGCGGCGTGGAAGGAGCGGCCCACCCAGGCAAAGGCAGGCCTGGACTGCGAGGGACACGCCTGCCCCGCTCCCCCTCGTGCCCGGGCACTGAACAAGAGGAAGACAAAGGGAGGCGAGCTGAGGTGGCGGGCAGGAAGTGAGGCTGTGTGCCCCGGGACGGTGCTCCTGAGGGAGAGCGGGAGCGAGGGAGGGGGTCAGACACGCAGGGGACGGGCTGAGATGCCCCCAGCAGGCCGCTACCCTCCGGGAGACCCACCCAGGACGCCGCAGCTGGACACACCTCTGCCACAGAGGCTTGAGCACGGGCTCCAGGCGTCCGTGGGCTCCGGTGTCCACCCCGCTGCACCTGTGTCCACCCTGGTTGTGCGCTGCCCAGAGGGGCCCGCGAGAGCGCCTGGTGCAGGGCTCCCGGGGCCCCCAGGGACGGGGCTGGCTGTGCGAGCACAGTCCCACGTGTCCTGGGGGCGCCGTCTCCAGGGCCCCATCCACCCGGGGTGGCCGTGAGTGGCCCTCGTGCCTCAGTGCCTGGTGTAAAAGGCCGCGGTCCCCGTTCTCAGCACTCCGTCTCGGCACCTGCGGCTCGCACGTCAGGGCAGAGCGGGCCGCAGCCTCCTCGCTGCCCTTCCACCCGCCTCAGGGCACGGCTGTCTTGCACCCTCCCTCTGAGTGTCTGCCCAGCGTGGGTGTGGCACGGCCGCTGGCAGCGCCCCCGCCCGCCCATTTCTTCAGTGTGCAGCCCTTAGCTATCCGGCTCTGGCCCCGAGTCTTCCTTCTCGTACGAGCTAAATGTGCACTTCTCCCCCTCGCTGGAGACTGGACTGGGCAGGCACGTCAGCCAGGTCGGCGCTGGGAGAGGAGAAGGGAGATGTGGGGGAGACGGCGGCCGGCCCGGGGGTGCAGGGGCGGGGGCCGGGCCGCCTTCAGAAGTGCCTCCCGCAGACCTGCCAAGTGAGACGGTTCCGTCCTGACACCCCGCTTCCGAGCTGCGGGCGGCTCCCTTACTTGGTGCTCCCAACTGACGAACTCGGTTTGTTTGAGTTGTCTTAAAATAATAACAGTGCCGCTCCGTTCCCGCAGCCATGGCATGGCTCGATTTTTTAAGTATAGAGATACTGGGCCAGGAGAATTATGAACCTACAAGTCTCCCCCTGTGTGACAGGAGCAGAGCTGCAGAAAGCATAATAGCAAGCCTTTCCTTGCTGAGAGGCTCGAGGAGTGGCTTTCTGCATTTTTACACTCCGCCTGAATGCCCGAGCCGCGGGTGGGCCTGGTGCCGGCAGGCCAGCCGCAGCAGGGTCCGCGTCCGCCCGCGTGTCCGCGGTCCCTGCCTGCGTGCGCCTGGCCTGGATGCTGCGCTGTGAGCCTGTACCTGTGTGTGCGTGCGTGCTGTTTGAGGAGAGCGCGTGTGAATGAGTGCGCCTGTGTGAGTGTGCGTGAGAATGTGCATGTGTACAGGCCGGGTGTGGAAGGCCTGCCGTGTGTGGCCTGCATGTGTGGGTGCACACGTGTGGGACTGTAAGGGTGGGGGTAGGTGTGCGTGTGTGAGGTGTGTGAATGAGAGGAGTGTGTGCGTGTGTGTGCAAGCGTGTGAGTGTGGAAGGAGAGGAGGGCGCCAGTAGGAGAGGGTCCAGCCGCTAGCCCGCAGATGCTGGCGACCGCCGTTAGCGTGATCGTTCCCGCACGTCTGTTGTTTCATGTTCTAGGGAGCATACTCCTTCTTGTGGGTTCTGAAAAGCCTTTGATGGAGGGAATAGAAAAAATAGCAAAATACCGCAGTAGTTATCTGTACTCCGCAGGATTTGGAAATCTCTGTTTCTTCCTTAGCCAGCCCTGTCGTCCCCTCGTTGTTCGTGGATTAGAGTAACACGTCGGAGCTCACCGCTCTGGACGGCAGCCGCTGCAGCTGCACCGGCTCATCTCTGGTCGCGGTCCAGAGCCCTCGGGAGGGCGGGGCACTGGAAGGCCGCCAGAGTGCAGGGCAGGGCGGGGTTCCCCAGCTGGCCCGCTCCCCTTAGGGCAAACCCAGAGCCACAACCCGCGTCTGCGGCCCTGGAGTGCCCCTATGCTGCTTGCCCCCCGAGGGCCCGGTCTCTCTGAGCAGGGCTGGGCCGGGTGCGCGAGCCCCCCTCTGCTCCGGCCCGGCCCAGCCCCGCTCTCTGCCCCACAGGCCCCGCAGGCTGGAGCCCGTGTGCGCCGCACTGCAGGCCCAGCTCCTGCGCTGCTACCGGGCCCACGCGCAGGAGGTGCTGCTGTGCTCCGACCTGGGCGAGGCCTACCAGCACTGCGTGAGTGCCGCCGCCCACAAGGTGAGTCCGGGCTGCGGCTGGGCGGGTGGCGGCCCTGCGAGCCTGGAGGTACGGCCCGGTGGCCGCGGGTTCTCCGCTTTTGCATGCTGAGGGAGCTCGGGCCTTAGATGGCCTCCGCCCCCTGCACACCTGCCTGGCTGTTTCTGGGCTTGACCTGGACATCTGGGCTGGGGAAGGGGCCCTGGGGCCCTGGCCCCCGAGGCTGGGCTGGCAACAATGTGGGGAAGTCAAGGGCTGACCACCTAGTTAGGGGCACACATATGTAACCCACTTCCTTCCTTTGGGCAGAGGTGGTCACACAGGAGGGCTCGCCATGCAGGGAGGGGTCGTCCAGACAGTAGGAAGCCCGTGAAGGGGGAGCCTTCTGGCTCAGGGAGGTAGGGGAGCCACCGCCTGCCTGAGGAGGGTAGAGGCTGGGGGTATCTTGCTGCCCCCCACCGCTCCTGGCATGCCAGGGCCCACCTCTGGGGAATGGGAGGGGCTCGCGGTGGTCCCTGGCCCCTCCTGCCCCAGCCCCGTCAGGCGTCAGGCCATCTTAGCAGTCGAGGACCACGGGGTTCGTGCCCTCCCCACGGCCCGGCCTCCTTTCCAGCTCTCCACGGCCCCAGTTCCTGCTCCTCCTCGACAACTCCACCCCTTCCCAGGCCCAGCTCAGGCCGACCTGACCCAGGCCCTACGTAGAGGCTCCTGGCTGGCCTGGCCGGAGGGCGGGCATGCTGCTTGACGTGGGTGGGAAGAGCCACCGGACCGGCCTTCTCCCCATGGAGAGTCTCGGGTCAGCGCAGGGGGCAGGAAAGGCTGAGGTCAGAGGCCCTGCGTCCTGCTGCGGGTTCCCCGGTGGAGCAGGAGCACGCCTCGCCAGGCCCCTCCCCTTCCTGCCGCCGGGCCGTGACCCCACCTGGCCCAACCCACCATCAGGCTGGCACCCACCCAGCGCCCCGCCTGGAGTCTGCTGGGCGCAGCCCAGAGGCCAGCAGGCCACAGAGTGCTGGGGTTAGGGGGCACAACGCCTGGCCAGGCCTCCTGTCAAGGGCCCTGGCAAGCTGTCCGCTCCGTTCAAGTCAAACACGACAGACATGGCCAAGCCTCCGTGGCGTGTCGGCAGAGGGCGTGGGAGCCGCCGGACATGGCCCTGGATGTGCCCTGCGGGCCGGCGGGAGCAGGTGGTGCGCCCAACGCCTCTTTGCACTGCCAAGGCCTGGTGGAGGTGTGCCCGATGGACAGGCCGCTCCCGCCTGCTCACCACACACCTCGCTGTTCGCTGCAGGCGAGCCTGGGTGCCGCTGCCTGCCGCTGCCCTGCCGGGCTTCCAGCAGAGGCCCCTCCCTCCAGCCACGCCTGTGCCTCCCTCACCCGCCCCGCAGACACCTCACGCTATGTCTTCATTTCACCGGGGCCAAAATGCGATTAGAAGGGAGCCAGATTGCACTCAACTCCAGGGTGCTCTCTGCAGCTCCGGCACGCCTGGGGGCGGCGCTGGGGCACTGCCAGGCCCGACTCCCTCCTTCCTGGCCCCCACCCCTGGCATCACTAACACCCAAACTGGAGACGGAGCAACTGGCAGCAGCAGAGGCCAGCCCAGCTCCCGCGCCGCTGCGTCCGCAGTGCTGCTCCTCCCGGTCTCGGGAAGCATGTCCCGCCCGACTCTGCGGGGCCCGGCGCGCACCCTGCCCCGGTGCGAGCTGCAGCCAGCTCTGCAGACGTGCCCGCCCCGCACCAGCCTCCCGCTCACAGGCTCCCAGGCCGAAGCCGTGGTGGGGGCTCAAGGACCCTGATAGTCATTTGCCCCTAGGCGTGGCCAGGTGCCGGCACACAGCAGCCAGGGAACAGGTAAAGAGAGGCGCGCCTGGTTGAGAACTGGGGTAGGAGCAGACATCCGGGGTGAGCTCCCGTGCCTGAGTGCCCCCCACGCCCAGGGAAGTGGGGCTGTGGACCGCCCCTCGCAGTGGGGTCCGTCCAGTGAGCGAGGGCCTGCTGGGGGGGCCCCGCACACCAGGTGGCCTCATTCAGGAAGCTCTGGGTGGTTGGCGGGAGGGGGGGAGGCCTCAGGGAGGCCACGGTTGGTGGGCTGAGCCTGCCTGTGCGTGGGGCTGCCTGGGGGTCCAGAGTGAGGCTCTGCACCAGCGGCCGCCTCGGCGTGTGCTGAGTGGACGCGGGGCGTGGGGGTGAAGCGTCCTGCCCCAGCCTCGGGAGGCGAGGTGGGCTCGCCGGCAGCTGTGCCCTCGGGCAGCCGAGCCGGGCCCTCGGAGCTGAGGCCACGGTCTGCGCGGGGTCCTGCCGCACGGGCCGTGACTGGGTCCACCGTTCTCCTCTGTAGGGCTGAGGAGCAGCCGTCCTGCCGGCTCCGGCGTGATGGGGAGCCCCGAAGAAGGGACCAGGTATGGGACCACAGTCCAAAGAGCCAGCCGTCCCCTGCCGGGCCCACAGACGCCTGTGCTCGGGCTGCCACGCACTTCGGGAACAGCGTGTGCTCCTGTCCAGAAACAAATAAAGCGTTGGAATGTTTCAGTCGTCGCCTGGCGGCAGACGGTCACTGAGGCCTCCTCTGTCCAGCCCCACGCTGGACCCTGGTGACACAGGCCGAGCCAGACCGCCCCTCGGGGCACCGGCCTGGCGGGCGGCGGGCTTGGGGACCGGGACTCATGCAGTGGCCAGAGGCTGCCGGAGCAGGTGTGGCCAGCAGAGAGGCGAAGCGTTCTCGGGTGGAGCCCGGGCCAGCGGTGGCTCAGCGCCAACAGGCGCGGGGAGGTGGCGCTAGAGGCAGAGGCAGAGAGGCAGGCAGCGTGGGGTGCTGCGCGGGCAGCGGGGCACTGGCTCACCACTGGCGCTCACAGAGGGCAGAGGGGTGGCCCGGCGTCGGGGTCTCCACAGGGAGCAGCAGTGTCCAGGCCTCGGAGGAGACCCCCTGGTCTGGGGGAGGTGGGCCGAGCAGGGCAGGGCTGCGGGCCCCTGTGGGCACGTGAACGGGGAGGCTGGGGGCGAGGCTCCAGAACAAAGGTCCCTCAGATTTGGGGGGGGGGGGCAGGTGTCCAGCTTGGGCGTCGTGATTCTGCTGCTGGGAGGAGACACAGAACTGAAGGGCAGGCGGCGGCTGGGCTCGCTGCAGCACCAGCCTGTGACCTTCGGCAGCACCCCTTGGCGTCTGACACACCCACAGGTGCTCTGGCCCGCCCAGCTGTGCGAGGTGGGGAGGGTGCGGCTCCATCCCCTGCCATGCCGCGCTGGTAACCTTGGGTCCCTGTTAAATCTCATCCCGGGAGTCCCCAAGCCATCTGGCACTCAGCGCCTGTGACCTTGACTCGGGCTTTGCAGCCCGAATGTCTCTGCTCGTCCCCCTATCCTGGGGTGGAGTCTGCCTGAGCCCTGTTTGAACAGGCAGTGCGGGCGGTCCTGGTGAGTCAAGCTGCGTGTTGACTGAGGGGAACACAGCCCTGGGCGCTGCCTCTCTGGCCCGTTTACCAACGCGGACGCTCCGGCAGTGCGCAGGGGGGGCCGCAGTCACCCGACTTCCGGCCCTCCGAAGTGAGGCAGCATCACCCTTCGCCCTGAAACTGTTACAGGGCAACCCTAATATAAAATGGGTTCCCCACACTGGGTTCTCCACCCGCGCGCTTGGAAGACTTAAAAGTCCCAACTCCAGGTACACGTGGCAAAAGTTATTAGCACGTTTTATTTTATGAAAGAAAGGGGAATAAAATAGTAATAACGCCAAAGGAAAAAGAAAGGGATACAAATCCACAAATACCCTACCAGATCTAAGCAATGGCGCGTTGAGAGCTGGCTCCGAGTCCAATGAGATGGCTCCGAAGGAAGGGGTCTGGCTCCTCAGTAAAAAGAAAAACCCCAAGCTCACCTCTGGTTTTATAGCCAGCCTGGCTGCTTAACTCCACCCTCAGGTCCCAGTAATCTACTCTTCGACAATTATCTTATCGGATTTGTGGTTCTGGAACACTGATGGTCTGGAGTGGGGGTTGGAGTCCACACACCCATAATCCATTTAGGACCACCTTTCCCCCTAACAAAACTGCTTGAGAAGCCCGCGTCCGTTGAGGAGGCAGAGGGCCAGTGGAGCCAGGGCGCCCGCCGCACAGGGGTGGCAGCTGGCACGCCCCCTCGAGTCTCGCCTACCGTTGCACTTGCTGGGTGTGGCTCAGCCCGCCGCTGCCGGCTCGCTCCGGGGCTGGTCAGCAGCTGACCCCAGCACGCACATGTGGTGGGCCTGATGGCCTCGGGCGTCTGGCAGCTGGCTGGGCAAGGGCAGCCTCCTCCTCCACCCCCCTGACTGACTCCACCTTAGTCCTGGCCTCCAACAGCCATGAGAGCCGCTTCCTCATTCTCAGGAAACACGCCCTTTGTCCCTTTGATCAGAGCCAGAAGCTGATAAGACGGCATTTGACCTGAGGAGAATGAAAAGCATCTTGGCCTCTGACCTCGAGGAGCCTGAAGCTGAAGCCACACTGTGCTTGGGCGCAGGCACCGCCTTCTCCTGCCTTCCAGGCGCTGTCACGGAGGCAGCTGGGGCTGCAGCTGCAATGGCTCGGAGCCGCCAGCCTGCCAGCGAGCCTTGTGCCATGCCGTGGCCTGGGCCCGGGAGCTGCTGGCAGTCTTGGGGCCCAAGGGCAGAGCTGGGATGCAGGCCCAGGTGGGCACCCGGAGCAGGACCCCTCTCCATTTTCCAGTCAAAGGTTGTGGGTGCAGGAGGGAGACAAGGGCCTGGGCCTGTGTGGGGCTCGGGAGCAGCCGACTCAGACTCTGAGGTCAGGCTCAGAGTGTTCTCAACCCTGAGCCTCCCCACATCCGAGCACCCCCAAAATCACACATCTGCCCAGGGGAGCTTGCTGTATCTGCATCTGCTTCTGTTGGCCCTGGAATCCAAGCCCACCTATCAGGCTGCCCCATGCAAGGTAGCCGTGAACCCCGGTGGGCCCCCGAGAGGTGCTGATTCTCATGCCTTGTGAGAGACGGGCCCGCTCAGCCACGCCACCTCGTCTGGCCCACCCAGTGCAGAAGGGCTGCGGTCACTACAGGTGGCTGCAGAGGGGCTAGCAGGGCGGGGTGGGGGATGCCCAGGGTGTGGGCGCGGGAGGGAGCCGGTCGCTGCACTTGTGCAGGCCCCGTGCAGCAAGCTGCCCTGGAAGGCGACTCCCTGGCTCTCAGGAGGACACATCTGGGGAGATCTATTGAAGCCCGGCAAGTGTGCGAACGCACACCAGAGCACGGGAACAAGAACTACCGATCCGCACCCTGCCCCACACCCGGCAGCGGCTGCTTACAAGAGACGTCGCCTCCATTGTGAGGCCCAGGCTGGTCCAAAGGAAAGCAGAGAGCGGCAACTGCAAACCCGGAGAGTGAGAGCGGCTGTCACCTCCAGGGGGCGCGAGCAGCACAGGGGTGTCTCACATGAAGGGGACCACCGCAGAGAGACGCAGAAACACGAGTACTATGCCCCGCGGCCCAGCGTGGGCGCCCAGGACACCGGCAGAAGGCAGAGTGGCCCCATCCATCCGTCGCTGATGGCGGTTTGGAGCGCGCAGCCCTGCCAGCACCGGCTCACGCCCGAGCCGCCGTCTTCTGCTCCGTGCCCGCCGGGCCGCTCGGCACACGATTCAGAGACTCGGAGCTCGGTGTGGAGCCAGCCGGGCACGGCACCACTCCAGCCGGCAGCCCGAGCGGCTCCCGAGTCGCTAAGCTTCTCTCTCCTCATGGTGAGAGGATGGCGGTCATCGGAGCCGTCCCCCAAAGGGGTGTGCTGACCGGGGCCCACTTGGCTAGTGTTCCCCAAGCAGGGCCAGCACCCAGCAGACAGTCTCCCTCACTTCCCCAGGTCACAGCCGGGGGGCAGGCAGGGGTTTAATCCAATTACTCTTGATGGGGTAGGGCGAGAAGGTTCTTGCGCCCCAGCTTGGAGCCACCCAGAGGGCGTCCCGAGCTCAGAGCCGGGTGCGGCCCAGCTAGACGGGCAGCTGGTCCCTCTGCCGTCCCTCTCCTCACCACGAAGTGTTGACCCGAGGTGCTCCCTGCTAACATCCCGCAGGTCCCGGGAAGCCCAGTGAGCTCATGTTGCTGCTGTCGGTGTCTTCTAGGTACTGTGGAAACAACGGTCAGCCTGGCCCAGCTTATCGTCCAGCCGGAAGGCTGACACTCGAGGTCACTTGTGACCAGGCTCCTGGGGAGATGCGCTGGAGCTCCAGACCCAGGGTGTGCAGGGTGTGGGAGCAAGGAGGGCTTCTCGGAGGAGGTGGCTCTTGGGCCGGGGTGAGCCAGACCCGGCCCTGGCGAGCCGCTGCTTTGTTTATCCTAGTGAACAATGGCGGAAACAGCCCAGTGTCCAGCAACAGGGACACGGTCAGTAACAACGCAGTAACCCGCAGACAGCTCTGCAGCCTCCGACTCCGGGGCGTCTTCGCCAGCAAGACTCTGCACACTTGGCTTTTGGGAAATAAGTGCTATCTGGAGGAAGAACCCATTCTCTTTGCCTTTGGTTTTTCTGAAGTAACGTTGGTTGTAAACGCTGTATGTGGTTTAGGGGAGCAGTTCACACCTCAGATGCAGTCACCCCACCATATCCACCGGCAAAGCTGCCACAGTCCTTCACCTGGACCAGGGGCCCTCCCCTCTTTGCTCCCACCCTCCCCCTGCAGTAGCCCCAATTTCACAGGCAGATTTCTAGGGTTTGTTTGGGTTTAGTTCAGTCTGTTCCTCTGCTTTGTTCTTCTGTCCCGCAGAGGAGTGAAATCATCCGGTATTTGCCTTTCTCCTTCTGACTTACTTCACTGTGCATAATCCCCACCACCGGCTGCGGGTGGAGAGAGGTTTCATCTCTTTTTATAGCTGAGTGAGAACCCATTCTCTGGATGGAGAACACCTCACCTACACACGTGCAAAAATATACAAGTACAAAGACCAGCCTCCGTAGCTCTTCCTTTGAGGAATAGCATGAGGGGCCTTATGGGCGTGTTTCGTTTGCTTTTCTTTAGAGTTATTTTCTGTTTTTCGAAACTGACCTGAAAAAAGTTTCTTTTTTACCATCACTCCAAGCTCACTGCCTCCCGAGAGCGCGGGGTGGGCACGGGGTGGGCGCATCCCTCCGCGGCCTGGGCCCTGGGTCGGTGGGGCACAAGCCCTGTCCTGGGCAGCCAGGCCTCATGGTCTGCCCCTGCGGGGCCGGATTCCCCAAAGTGCTTTCCCCTCTTGCCAGGCAGGGCGGCGAGGGGGTGGGGCCTGGGCCGAGAGGCCACAGCAGAGGGCATGGCAGGACCCAGGTGCACTGCCCCGGAGACCCTGGCGGCCTCGGGGTGTCACCGCAGTGGAAGGGTCTCCGTTAGGCTCCTCTTGCTTGGCTATGGCTGTTAGGTACTAGGAGGCAAAGGTGACCAAGATGGACAGTCTGCCCTCAGGAGCTTGGAGCTCTAGGGGAGACAGCCAAGATAAAATCAGCAATGCAGGATGGTGTGCGATGGAGGCAGGGTGGGGCGTGGGAGTGGGGGCTGCCATTTCCTGTGAGGAAAGGCCACGCCTGAACCCCCACTCTGGGTTCTCACACCCAGACAAGGCCACTGTCTGCGTGTCCCTGGCCCAGGCACACAGACAGCCAGATCCAGGTTGCTCTTAAGGAAAAATGCTTCCACTTCATACCTGATAACCTGCCTCATTAAATTTAATGGGCTGGTTATTCCCATTAAATAAATATCAACTAATTATGAAAAACATTTGCTGAAGTTTGACTATGGAACGCATAAACCAATTACAAGGTTATTCAGCCTCAAAACACATACAATAATGAAGTGGGGTACAGACCACAGCAAAAAGGTTTGGAGGACACCTGGGCTTCAGAGAGCACCCCACTTTCACCCCCACTTCCTATTAGGACTTTGGTGAGCCTCAACAGTGTCAGGTCCCGGATACCTGAAACCCAGGAAGGCGCCCCTCAACCCCCCATCAGCCAGACCACCCTAGAGCGAGTGACACAACCCCAGCTCCGCCTGACTTAAGCAAAAAGGGACCAAAAAGTCCAGAGTCAGCTTCAGGCACGGCTGGATCTAGGCTTAAACGCAGGGGTGATACCTGGTCTCTCTCGATCGCGTGGCTGATTTTCCTTTTGCATTTTCTTTCTTGGGCTCCGTGTGGCGCCCCACCGACTAACCCCATAAAGAGAATTTTCCTTTCCCTCTAGCTCCAGTTCGGGGTTTATGGGCAGATAATAAATTGCTCTAGAGCTAACCAAGAGTTCAGAAACCTCTTAGGGAAAGCCAATAAACATGTGAAAAAATGCTCCACATCCTTATGACTCACCGGGGAAATGCAAAGCAAAACCACCTCTGTGTAGCCACTGGCTGGAACTCAGGGACAGGCGTTGCCAGGCGTGGGTCAGCGTGGAGACCCCCGGCCCCTCCGACTCGGCTGCAGGGGGAATGATCACACCGCTTCGGGGAACGGCTTGGTCTCCTACAAAACTAAGCAGCACCTGCACTCGGATGCCGTGAGGCCTCTCCTGGCTGACACCAGCGGGAAGGAATACGGATGTGGGCTGAGGGCGCCTGGAGGAACGCGCACTGCCTTGTTCACGGCCGCCTCGGGGCTGGTGCGGCTCACCCCCGTGGACCGGGCAAGCGGTCGCCCGACCGTGCGTCAGCGCACCCCGCCAAGGTCGAGAACAGCCGCGCCCCTGAGACCACGCGCGTCTGGCGGGCATCAGAGAGGGGGAGACGCGGGCAGAGGCCGTCTCGCTGTGTTTGCTTCCTTACGAATGGCCACACCCGTCTCTCACATTTCCGAGGGCCAGTGACTGGCGCCGCTGAGCCGTCCCCCCCTCGGGGTCCCAGGAGGCTGTGGTCAAGGTGAGGTGGGCAGGCTCTTCTCCCAGCCGCCCCCTGCTGCTGGCAGAGCTCGCGCCCTTGTGGCCGGAGGACAGAAGCCACCGGCCGGCCCGCCAGTGACTCACAGGACAGGCCTCCAGCAGGACACTCCTGCCCAGGGCCCCGCGTGCGCGACCTCACGCTCCCACAAGGGGCGGGCGCCTCCCCTTGGCCCGAGGCTCTGTCAGAGGCCAGCCCCACACTTAGCGGGGCTGTGCAGAGTGTGACTCACGCAGGCCGGGCCGGGCCTGCGCCGGACGGGCCGGGCTCTGAGGAGTTCAAAGTGCAGAGGCGGTGTTTGAGGGAGCGCTGTGGAATGGTCCCGAAGAGCGACTGGTCAGCGAGAAGAAGACAGCGAGGGTGGGCAGGGCAGAGGGCGTGTGCCCGTGAGGGCACCGAGAGGCGAGCAGTCCCTGGGGCTGCCTTGCTTGTCACTGTCCCACGGGGAACCGGGACAGGGTTTACTCCAGGAGGTGAGAGGAGCCGGCGGTGGGTCTGACCTTCCGTGGCGTCCCCTTTGTGCACTCCTCGAGTTTTTTGTTTTTTTTAACCGGGAGCATCCATTTTAATAATTAAGAGGCCTATTTTATTGTTAAAAGCCAAAAGCCAGACCTTTCCCCGGGCCAAGGACTCTGCTGCAGCAAAGGGCTGTCCCCACCGCCCCCTCCTGAGGGTGCGAGCAGAGCCCTGCGGCTGGTGGAGGGCAGTGGGCCGTCCAGGCTGGGAGAGCCTCTGATCACCCTTCCAGTGACCAGTGAGGGGCCAGCGCGTGTCGCCAGCAGACCCGTGACCACCAGGTAGAAACAGATGCTGCTGGCCAGGCTGCGGGACCCAGCCACTCACACAGCCGCGAACCTTTCGGGAAAGCGGGAGTGACCGTCCCTCTGGACGGAGCGGAGCTGGGTTTCCGTCAAGGCTGCTCCGTGGTTCCTGTCTGACGCAGTGTGCTGTCTCCGCCAGGATGCGGGGAAGCTGGTGTTTGTCCCAGGCAGTGAGCTGTTAAATATAAATCACAGTAAACACGACGCCCATTACATGTCTTGACTGTCACTTGTGACGTTCGCCTCTTGAACCTCAAGAAGCCTGCCCTGGAGGGGTGTCCAGGGAGCGGGGCATGAGCCGCGTTGTGTCCGGGTCCCAGCTTTTCCAGGCCGCACAGCCAGTTCTGCTGCCGCCTCCCTTGGGGCCCGGGCACCCCGTCTTTGGGGAGGGCGGGCTGCGTGACCGGCTGCCCCAAGGACACAGGAGATGCAGCTGGTCTCACCCACCCCTCCCTGCTGTCTCTGCCAGGGACCCCATGACGCCTCCACACAATCCCAGAAACGTGGTGATTTCCAACAGTGAGGTCAGGGCCCCGGCTCAGGCTGCTCCTGGCCGGCGGGTGGGCCAGTGCGTCCCCGGGCTGGGGCCGGAGGGTGGGGTCACAGGGTGACCTCGTGGGAACAAGCATCATGTGCAAAGCTCGTGGTATATTAGGGAAATCAAAGATTTCCTATGACACAGCCTGCGGGGGAAGCAGGGAGAGGGGAGGGCAGAGGCCCGGCTGCAGCGGGCTGGGCTTGCCTCTGGGGGGCGTCGCCCCGCAGGTCTCAGAGTTGGTTTCTGCATCTCTGCAAGGGCCGGTCACAGCCCTGTGGTGCTGGGGGTGCCTGAAGCTCTCTGCCTGGGCGGCCCTGTGCTTCCTCAGGTCTCACAGTCACATAGGTACCGTGTGCTCCATAATCCAGACGAGGCGCAGGGGAGGACGTGACCAGAGTGGAGCCCCCAGGGACTGGCCTCGGCTTCCACCTCCGAAACCTGCCCTCGTGGGGATGGACCCCCAGCTGTGATGGGGCCATTTGCCCAGGGGAAGGTTTTGCCAGCAGGAGTGATGTGGGTGGGCGGTGGAGGGGTCACGGGTAGTTCGTGGCCGGGGGTGCTGCAGAAAGGTCCGGATGGAATGGCCAGTTAAGGGCATCAGGGCCTCAGGTAGCAGGAGGGCTGGGCCCTCCCTGCTGTGCCCATTGACTTCCCCACAGAAGCTGCAAGAGAGCACGGACTTCACTGTCTTAAGTCACGAACTGCGAGGGTAAGTTGTGAGCAGGGCAGACAGTACCTGAGCCCGTCTGGACTGTCCCCCTGTGGTGGAAGCTGTGTGGCTCATGGGAGAGATGAGGCCCCTGCCTCCAGGAACGAAGGTCAAAACACCACTTACAAAATACGGGGGACTTCCCAGGACAGTGAACCCTGGAGGGGGAATGCCGCCAGGGAGATTTCCCATGAGGGAATCGAGAGTTTCTCTGAAGAGGTGACACAGGCTGAGACCAGGAGGACGAAGTGGGAGGGGCAGGCTCTGGAAGGCGATGTCCTGCTGGCCCGTGACCTCCGTGCTGGCCCCAGTCAGAACCAGAAACCTTCCCACCGTCAACCTGACTAGG
This sequence comes from Galemys pyrenaicus, assembly GCA_019455555.1. Lineage (NCBI taxonomy): Eukaryota > Metazoa > Chordata > Mammalia > Eulipotyphla > Talpidae > Galemys > Galemys pyrenaicus. The sequence goes on along the minus strand of JAGFMF010011681.1, from coordinate 38,823 downwards.
GAACCGCTGAGGTGGCTCTGTCCAAGAGGTGGCACCAGCAGCAGAGCTGGGCCTGGGAGAAAAGCAGCAACTGAGCTGTTTGTGAAACTTTTTATTTTGACATAATTCTAATCTCCAATAATGATGGATTAGCAGGGAGCTGGAAATGGAAAGGTGGCACAGAGGGCCCACACACGCATCACCCTTCACCTGGTTTCCTGCCACCAGCCCTGGGGTCACATCTTTTGCACAGAGATCCACATGGAAGGCTCGTCACCAGCACTGATGCTCTGTGCTTGCCTGGTTCCTTGCCTTCATCACATGGCAGATCCGTCCCTGTGGTCAAGTACAGAATGGGCCTCACCACCAAGACCTCCCGCAGGCTGTCCCTCACAGTCACCCCCTCCCTCCCCAGTCTGCTCTCCGTCGCCATCATTTTGTCATTTCCAACTGTTCTATAAAGAGAGTCATAGTATTTGCATTTTCTGTAATTAATGACATGTCAGGGCTTAAGTCTGCCATTTTCTTTTTTTCTAATTTTTTAAAAAGATTTTATTTATTTATGCATACAAGAGCTGGGATACAGGCCAGAGTCCAGGGAGGTGAGAGGATTCACCAGAGACAGAGCGGGGAGCAGAACAGGCGGATCCACTGAAATCCACTGCCGAGGGGAGCAGCGGGCGAGGCAGGAGAGGTCTGCTGCGCCCTGTGGGTCCCCTCCCTGGCCGTGGCAGGGATCAAACTCGTACTGCAGCGGCTGCGGTTTGCTTCATAGTGCGTTGTTTAACCCACTGCGCCACCAGGGAGGCCCCAAGTCTGCCATTTTCTGTTTTATTTTATTTTTCCCTGTTCTTATGTCTCTAGGCCTTCTTGTGGGTTATTTCAGCATATTTTAGAATTCTGTGTAGGTTTATCTCTGGTGTTTCTGAGTGTGTCTGTTTGCACAGATTTGTAGTGGTTGCTCCAAGGATTACACTGTGTGTCTGGACATGAGATTCGGCTGGTTTTTACCAGTCTGAGTGACATATCGGAATCTTCCCTCTCTTTACGTTCTTTGCCCTCTCCCATGTATATTGTAATTATCTGAGATGGTCCCTCTCTCTACACTGAGACATCAGACAATAGCATAATTTTCACTTACACCATCCATTGTGATTCAGAAAGCTTCAGAGAAGCCCATGGTTCTGGCTTCCTTTGCATGTCCCAAGATTTCTTCTTTTGCCATTTTCTTTCTGTTTTGAGAACCTTGGCTGTTCTTTCATTCTCTCACTTTTCCTTCATGCAACAGTGTCTTCATTGCCCTCACTCCCAAGTGGTATTTTTGCAAGTTATAAAATGGATGGTTGACCATTGTTTTCTTTCAGCACTTAAAAACGACATTCCACTACCGTCTGGCCTCCGTGGCCCCTGATGAACAATCCAGAGTTCTCTCCTCTTACATCCTCTAAATATTCCTCTAGAACATTTATTCGATTCTCCCAGACGAGATGTGTACTGCTCTGTTGCTGCTTTTAAGGGTGTTGGTTTTATTTTTTTTTCCTTCTTGAAAGTTCGATGATAATGTAATTGTCTTTGCACAGACATTTTGGGTTTACAGTATTTGGGATTCATTAAGCCTTTTGGAGCTTAACCCTCTAGGTTGTGTCTTTAGCCACTTGGGAAATTTCAGCCACTATTCTTTTCTTTCACTATTTTAACCACCTTCTTTTCACTTCCTTTTCTGGGACTTGCATGATGAAAATATTAGATCTTTTTTTATCACTCACAAGTTCCAAAGCCTCCCCCTTTACCTCCCCTTCAGCCCCCTGCCAATTTCTCTCATTTTCAGATTGGGTAATTTCTGTTGTTTTTTCATCTTTAAGATCACCTGGATCACCTCTATCCTCTGTGGAACTAGCCACTGGGCTTTTTATTCCATTTATAGTAGCTGTTCCTTAATTCTAAAATATCCATTCGATACTTTAAAACATCAACTTCTTTGCTGAGACTTGTATTTCCATTTGTTTCAAGCATGTTTTCGATTGTCCGAGCATCTTTTACGATCCCTGCCTTACAATCCCTGTCAGATCATTCCAGCATCCCTGTTGCCTCAGCGTTGACATCGAACCATGTATCTCAGACAGGAGGAGGGTGCCCTGGTGCTGCTACAATGAGAGATTTTTCATTAGATCCTGCACGTTTTGGGGGTACTGTGCGCTGAGACTCTGGGTCACATGTCCACCTTTGGTTTCGCATCTCATCTCCTGTGACTCCAATAGGTGGACAAAGAGGGCAACTGGCCGTGTGTGTGTGTGTGTAGCAGGTCCAGTGTCCCCACTTCATTTTAGCATAATGAGAAGTCTGGGCTGCTTCCCTGATCTCTGAGGTCTGATTCTTGGGCCTCTGGGACACAGGATGCTCACGGGGCTGTGAGCCCCAGGGTGAACGCTGCAGGCCTCCTGGGATGGTGTGTGCTGTGTGCTGAACTGATCCAGAGAGTAAAAGTGGGGGCTGGCCCTTGTTCTTGCTTCCTTCACACTGAGTTGCACGGCCGTGCCTCCACCTCCTCTCCTCTCAGACCCTGCTGGGCCGCAGCGTACAGGGCTGTGAGAAGGGAGGTGAGGGCCAAGCAGTGGCTCCATGTCTTTGGGGCGGGAGTGGAGGAGGTGAGAAGTGATTCCAAAGTGGGGCCAAGGGACAGGCAGGAGTCAGGGCAACCCCAGCTTTGAGCTAGGTGGCTGGGGCCCAGTGGCTACCCCCCAGAGAGCTGAGGTGTCTCTGGACTTCCCTGGCTGCCTCCTCACCCAGCAGCAGTGGGGCCTGCCCTGGTGAGAGAAGAAAGCACCCAAGACTACTGTTGCTCCATGTGCCGAGTCACCAAAATACAGAAGTGGCCCCTGAAGCTACCCCAGTGCCAAGAACATGACTGGAGAGCCACTCCCCACATACGTCACTGTGAACGGTTCCTAGGTATTGTTCCACATCACCCAGCAAACTCCTGTGCCCTCTTGAACTGCATCGGGCGGGCAGAAATGAAACCCTCAGAGGAAACCCAGAGAGGAAGAGCCCAAGCAGCCCGCTGACTCATTTCCCCTCTCTATGATGTGGGGTGAGGCGCACTGAATCATAGCCTGCGAGAGTGGGGGCGCAAATCCCAGCCCCTCATCTGTAATCAGGAGAATGGCCCTCCTCGAAGGCAGCGGCAGAACCAAGTGAGGACACAGGCGCGCGCACGCACACGCACAGAGTTGCACACATTTGCCGAGAGCTGGACCTGAGACCTGAGGGTGGGTGCCCCAGGCCAGAATGGAGCTCAGAACTTGGGGACCTACCAGGCCGGACTCAAAGTGACTGCATTATTTGCCATTTTCTCTCCAACAAACTGCCTGCTGGGGACTTCTCCCCCGTTCCTATGAGGCTGCTGCCTTTCCTTTATTGATTCTTGGTAGTTCCTTCTATATTCTGGACACGGATCTTTTGTCAAATATACATTTGTACTGCAAGTATCTTTTTCTAAATTCTGGCTTGTTTTGCTATTTCCTCTTTGTAATTCTTAACAAAAATAACCAACTTGAAGGTCATCGAATGGACCCATTTTTCCCCCTACATTTATTTTAATGTCTCATTTAAAATGATTGATATTAGTAATTATTCCGTTATTAAGAAATCCTTTGCTTGCCCACAATCCTAAAGATACTCTGCACTATTGTCTCCCAAAAGTCGAGCTGTTTTCTTTATTGTGCTCGGGCTGTGGCCACCCAGCACTGACCATCCTGCTTGGCACGTGAGCATTACATCATCACCCTTCCAGCTCCAGAGCTCTTGCTGCCGCTGTTTGGGGAGCAGACAGAGGTGATATAAGCAGGAGATGGAGCTGGAGCAAAGTGGTGGAATCTGGGCTGACTCCTCCTCCGGGAGGGGAGTCACCGGACTGAAGAAGGTAGGGGGTGTGGGGGAGGGTGGGGTGTCCAGAAGGACACGGGGTTCCTGGTTAGGCAACTGCTGGATGTAGGGGTGCCGTCCATTTCACAGATGGGACAGTGAGGCTCAGCGGGCAGACTCCACCTGCTGCATTTGAACCAGCCACGCCAGGACCCACACCAAGTGCAGGTGGCTCAGACATCCCAGAGAGGCCAGCTCTGAGGACTGTGTGCCGGGCTGGGCCAGGGGGCACACACACTGGAAAAGGGGTTGACTGGGTCCCGAGACTGGACTCCAGGGCTGGCCTCCCGGGTCTGGACCCTTGCAGCTGAGAGCTCGGGCAAGCTACTTTCACTTGACCTCTCCTGCCTCAGCTGCCCATCTGTGAAAGTGGCTGAGCCCTGTGGCGCCAGCGCTAGATGGTGCCTGTTGAGTCAAACTGTAAATGGGCCTTTTGAAAATGATGTTCACCCTCATTCAGAGAAGAGCAAATTTAAGACAATGGGAAACTAGCGTGGACCACGGGGTGGGCAAAACCTCCAGAGTGACAGCACCAAGTGGGCCCACGCACACATCTGCTGGGAGACCACGTGGGGCAAGGACTGCGGGAAACCGTTTCGAGGCATCCACCAAAGCTGAACAGGCAGCTAGCCGGTGAATCCACACCCACCGGGGTCTAGCGGGCCAGAACGTCCCATCGCGCACCAGCGGGCCCCAGCGGGCCATCGGCACGGGGAGAGATGAGCGGTGCCTCGTGCGGCGACAGTACGAAACAGAGCGAGTGACCTGCCCCTCAGCAGCCTGAGCTGCGCTTTCTCTGGACAGATGGCGTTTCTACAATACCCCATGACCAGCGCTGAGTGATGTGCCGGGACACTGAGGCGGAGCCAAGCCCAGGGGAAAGAAACAAAAGTTAACTAGGAGCGAGGGTAGCGGCTGTGGACCAGAGCGGCCGAGGGCCCGCTGCCGGGCCCTCGGCCCTTACCCTGAACCGCAGGTTTCGTCTCCTGCGGGGAGGAAGGCCTGGTTCGCCCCGAGACACCCCACCCCCTCAGAACGAAGGGGAAAGGCCTGGCTGCGCACAGGTCACCTGCCAGGGTGAGATTCTAGTTCCTTTGGGTTCAGTTGGCGCTCCTGCTGAAGGGGGCCCCCCTTTAGGGTGACTCGCTGAGGGGCCAGTGCTCCTGTGAGAGCACAGTCCCCGTGACTGTTCTTCCCCCCAAACACACAGCTGCGACACGGGGGCCAGCCCGGACCAGCGGCATCGCCCGCCCTGCGCCCCAAGGCCCCTTCCCCGGACCGGCCTGGGGGTTCTGGGATGCGGGGTTGCCTCCGGAGACACCTGCCCTCAGCGCCTCGCCACAAAGCTCCTGCAAGGCCACGTCCCCTCAGAGCCTGCTCAGAGCCTGGGGTGCGGCAGAGCCGTGCGCACAGCAAGAAAGGGGGCTCCCTGCTCCCTGGGAGGGCACCAGCGGCCCCACCTACAAGTGGCTCTGCGGGCCTGGTCCCTGCTCCTGCATGTCCGGGCAGGGCACCTTCCCACCTCCGACCGCCAGTGAGCGGAGCCTGTGCCCCCAGCCGGGCATCAGAGGCCGGCCCTGTTCCCTGGGACAGAGCTCCAGTCAACCCGCGGGTGGGGGCTACCGGGGAAGCCCCGTCGCGCCCCCCGGCCGGCGTTTCAAGGCGGGCGGCCGCATCGCCCTTTGAAGGAGCGGTGGGCCCCAGCGGGCCCGCGGCGCGGGGCAGAGCGCCCTCTGGAGGCCGCCTTCGGCCCCGCCCCGAGACCGCCCCGCCTTCGCCGGTCCCGCCCCCCGGCCTCTGGCGGCGCATGCGCGTGGCGCGGCGCTCCGCGGGCGGCGAGAGCGAGGCCGGTCCGCAGCCGCGCGGCGCTCGGCGCCCCATTCATGCTGGGCAGCGGCGGCGCGGCCACGCAGCGGAGCCCGGGCGCGGCAGCGGCCTCGGCCTGGGCGGCCTGCGCGGCTTCGGCGGCCCCGCGGCGGGGCGGGCGGCGGCGGCGCAGGCGGCGGGGCGCGGCGATGGCCGGCGGCGGGGCGCGCCCCGGGGCAGCCCGTGAGTAGGGGCGCAACTTTCCCCGCGGCGCGGAGCGGGACCCGGCCGGGGTCCGGGCGGGAGGCGCGCCGGTTGGGAGGCGCCCTCCGGCCGGCGTGGGGCGGCCTTCGCGGGGTGCCGGGCGTGCGGCGGGCGGTCAGGGGGTGTGCGCGGGGGACTGCGGCGCGCGTGTCCGCGTGTCCCTGCGGCTCCGGCCCGGCGCCCGCGTGTGTCCGGGCGCGGCCGCGGCGCCAGGCTGGGCAGGTCGCGTCCCCGCCCGGCCGTGATCGGACCTCGCTCCAGGCCCGCGGCGCTGGTCCCTCCCCGCCCGCGCGCGCGGTCGGGCCGGCGGAGCTCCGCGGGGCAGCCCTCCCGGCGGCGCGGCGGGGCGGGGGCGGGCGCTGCCCCCTCCTCAAAGGCAGGAGAGAAAGTTTGCGGCGGCCCCGCCGGGAGGGCCCAGCGGGTACCCAGGCGGAGCCCGGGGGCTGGACCTCAGGCTCAGACCTCCGGCCGCCAGCAGGGCCGGGCCGGGCTGGCCAGGCCCGTGCTAGGCTTCGCGGCCGCGGGTCAGGGCCGCGGGCGCCGGAGGACCTGGTGCGGGGCAGTGCCCAGGGCCGGCCCTCAAGGCGCGGGGTGGAAGTTGGAGTCGCTTCTTCGGGACCGGCGCCCGCCTCCGCCCCCTCCGCCCAGGGTGCGAGGAGATGGGCGCTGTGTCCACCCGGGCCTGCAGGGCCGCGCACCCAGCCTGGGAGGGGGCGGTGTGGGTGCCGCCCGGCAGGCCGCCCAGTTCGCTGGGGCCTCCTCGACTTCCCCCTCGCAGGGCCTCTCCAGGGTCAGTCCGTTTTCCTCCGAGGCTTCCGATTGCTTCCTGGACAGTCCCGGGCCTGGAGTGCGGTGTAGCTGCCCCCGGGAAGCCTCCGGGAAGGCGGAGCGGGGCTCCAGGGACGCCCCTGCCTGCTGTGAGAGCCCAGGTGCAGCAGAGGAAGGCGGGGGAGAGGGGTCCGGTGACTGCCTGGAGCCTGGAGCTGCCCCCGGCTCCTCTGTGGGGTGCTGGGGCCACGCCCCTTGAAAGAAAGGGGTGTGTGTATGTGTTGGGGGTCTGCCTCAGCTCAGGAGCCCCGGGGTTGCTGCGCCTCGTTGCTCCACCTCCTTCCATTCCCTGAGCGGGTTCTGAGTATCTGGGTCTGCTCCTCTGGCCCTTGGGGAGCAGCCCCAGGTACCCTTGCTCCTTGCTGTTTTGGGGTGTGCAGGAGAGGCCAACTCCTGCGCCAGGCAGCCCAGACTGCCCAGCCCTCGTGGGGCACACAGTGCCATGGCAGAGGCAGCCAGACCAGTGGTTCTGCCTCGGGGCCAGACTGCAAGTCAGCAGGGAAGGTGGCCCGGAGACCCAGGAAGGTGCTTCAGGCGGCGGGAACAGCAGGCAGGTCTCAGCCCTTGTGTGCCGAGGTGTGTGCTTGGGCGTGGGGGACATGCCGGGCATTGCACAAAGCAGAGGGCTCTTGGCCAGGCTCCTGTGGCCCCGGCATGGCCTGTGTGTTCCGATCCTCCTCCTGTGTCAGGAGCAGCTGGCACCTGGAGGGGGCCTAGAGGTGGGTACTTTTTCTGGGGTGAGAACTGGGACCCTAGTGACTCCAGCTTCTGATCCGATAGACTCATCTGGTGGGATAGTGGGGTGTCAGGAACACCTTTCCCAGTCTCTTTTGGGGCGAGGGTGTAAGAGAGACTGCCCTCTCCCCTGGTCACTTATGGTCACTGAGCAGGAGGCAGTGTCTTCTCCATGCCCCTGTTCCCTAACCGTGCACGCCCCCAAAGACTCGAGTGGAAGGGCATGGGGTTGCGCTGGCCCTCTCTGATGAGGGCTCTGAGGCCCTTTGTTTCTCTGGGTGAGGAGGAGCGGTCCTGGGTCTAGGCGGGAGGAAGGGGATGCTGCTGTCTCCACACCCCGCTGGACTGAGCCCACCCTGCCCAGGATGCAGCCGCTGGCCACGGCCCCGCTGCCTCTAGTCTGGCCATGTCTCCTTGGCTAAACCTCAGCCTGCACGTCAGCTGTCCCTCCCAGTCTTGCTCTGCCTGGGCCCCAGCATACCCGGTGCAGAAGCTGCAGTCGTTCTCAGTGCCCCTGAGTGGTCCAGCGGGCTCCACCCAGACCTCTGCTCTTGCTGCTTTACACCCAGAATGCCCCCCCTCGCCCCAGGCAGCTCCCAGAGCAGCTCCCAGGGCGTTGTCCTTCCAGAACAGGTGGAAAGGCCCCTGGGGGAACCTCCCCAGACCACAGTGCCTGTCCTGCTCCCTCCCAGCCGCCGAGCACAGCATCTGTTGGTGCTCCCTTCCCCCAGCCTGACAGTCCTCCCCAGCACCCAGGCCAGCCTTGGCACGAGTGCGCTTTTCCTGGGTGCACAGGGCCCGTGGGCGTCGCGCTCCAGCAGGTCTGCCGAGTGTCCAGGTTCTGTGGGGGTGTGGGATTCCGCGCCTGCCCCGCCAGCACGGACGGCATGACCTTGGGTCTCTCCGAGCCCCCGAGCCCCTGTCTCTAAGAGAGGGAAAGTGACCTAGGTGTCTCTGCCAGTCCTCGCAAGACAATGGGCGTGAGGGTCCCACCCTGGGTTTGGGTCCCGCCTTCCTGGCCGGCAGCCCCAGTCCTGGCCGGTCCCTTCCTGGCAGCCTCTGCTCGGGGAGGGGAGCAGGCCCAGGGCCAGGCTGGAGTTTGGATGGTGGCTTCTTCAGCTGGGGCTCTCCTGTTTAATATAAAAAGTAGGGCCCGTAATTGCATTAAGACGTGTATAATTATCCCGGAGGAGGGGCAAACCCAGCCCCTGGTAATTGCAGGCCTGCTTTGAACTGATAAACGGTGAGTGATTCATGTTTTCTTTGGAGTTCACATCCACTCAGCCCGGCGCAGGCCCCACTGCCTCTGCGTGGAGCCTGTTCTCCCGCTCACAGCTACCTTGGTCTTGGGTCTTGGGGCGGTGGGGGCGGGACTCCTTTCCTGTGGAGGCCCTGGCGGCTGCGGTTCTTGGGGTGACGTCTGGGCAGGGAGCCTCAGGGAGGGGCGGCTGATAGCCGTGGAGGCAGGGCACCTGCTTCTCCGTGCCGGGAGTCCTGGCTGGGTGCCGTGGGCGTGGGCGTGGGCCCCGCCGGTGCTGCCCCCCTGCCGTCTACGCACTCACAAGCATTTATTGTGTCTTCCTGGGACCTGGGGCGGCTTTGGGGGCATAATAGCAAACCCCAGACCAGACCCTATGCTCCGCTTCCAGCCCAGTGGGGAGAGTGGTCGGGACACCGAGCAGCGAATCCTTAGAAGGCCTGGGCTGCATGTCGAATGGGGCGACGCAGAGAGGGCACCATGCTGCCTGCAGCTGGCAGCTCAGGGCGACAGCGGAGCCCCAAACGGGCGTGCCCCCAGTAGAGGGGACAGTGAGTCAGAGGGCCCCGGGAGGCGGAGGACCCCCTGCTCTAGGGGCTGGCTGGGCCCTGTCGGCCAGCAGCGCGCTGCCATGGACGTGGCCGCAGGCCTGTCTGAGGGGCCTCACTCCCCCTGCGGAGGGTCCTCGGCCGTGCGCACTGGCTGTGCTGTGTCCAGGCGGGCGAGAGCGCAGCTGGGGTCAGGCCAGGCCCCTGCCGGCTCCCAGGGGTTACTCCTGCTCTCTGCACCTTTTGGGTGTGTCCCAGCCTCCCCCGCTTTTATCCATGAAAGGCGATGTTGTCACCCCCGTTTTACAGGCCATGACCCCTGTCATGGCCCCTGACTACGGCGAGGCCTGCCCAGCTGCCAACTGTTGGGGTTTTGGGACTTGGGGGCCTCACGGGCAGTTGAGAGAGTGGTCCAGGCTGCTGTGTGGGGACTGGGCTGTAGTGGCCATGGCGGGGCTGGGTGTTGAGGCCAGTGCTGACCGAGTGGGGACAGGGCGAGCAGTTTGAGGAGAGTTGGGGTGCAACCGACAGGCCTTGGTAGTGAGGCGAGGGGCTGGGGCCTGCTGCCAGGTCCCCGGGTGCTGGAGGGCAGATGGCGTGAGCCTCTAGCCTGCTGGCTGCGGCCTGGCGGCTGGAGAGAGGCCCGCTGCTGAGGGGCAGGGCTCGGCGCCCCCGCGCTCCCCTCCCTTGGAGGGTCTCCTCTTCCCTTGGAGTTGGGTTGTGGGTTTGAAAGACAACTGAGAGGTGTTGACCAGGGAGCCTGAGGTCAGAGCTGGAAGAGGGAGCGGGGCGCTCTGGCTGGCTGCAGTGGGGACAGTGGGATGGAGGTGTACCTGCCGGGGCTCTGCATGGCTCCCTGAGGCTCCAGCTTGGTAAGGGGTCTGCCTCGGGCTAGCCCGCGTGGGCTGGGCCAGCGTTGCCCAGGCTCTCCGCTATGCTGAGAATTGCTGCTGCGGTGGGGCCGGGCTGCCTGCCTTGGGGCCGTGAGGGAGCACCTGCCCCGGAGCCGGGGCCTGGCACGGGAGCTGGGCCGGGTTGGCCTCTGAGCCAGGAGGGACGGTCTCTGAGCGGACGTGCTGCCCGCGTTCTCAGCGCGACCCAGACCCCGTCCCCTGCCGCCTCGCTCCTGGACCGCGTCTCCTCTGCCAGGCGGCGATGAGTGGCCTGGGTGTCGGCACAGCCCTGAGGGCTCACGGCCTGGTCTCGGGTCAGGCTGGAGGTGCCCTCTCTGGCCTCTGGCTCGTTCTCGGGGTCGGGCGGCTCGCTGGGGTGGGCAGGGGTGGACGGCGGCGCCGGAATGCAGGGTGTGGCGCACGTCTGTGGCCTGCTGTGGGCGAGGCCCTTGTGTGCTCACGCGTCCTCTCCCACCTGCTCTCCCCACAGGGTTGGGGCTCCCCGCCCCGTGATGCTCGCCCACGTAGGACCTGAGCGCCGCAGCCCGAGGCCCTGGCCCGCCATGCCGCTGCCACGTGCGAGCCCTCAGGCACTCCCGCTGCTGCTGCTGCTGCTGCTGGGGGGCGCGCGGGCGGCCGCGGGCACGCCCCGGACGGGCGGCGCTCTGCAGCCCGCCTTCCGCACCTTCGCGGCCAGCGACTGGGGTCTCACCCACCTGGTGGTGCACGAGCAGACCGGCGAGGTCTATGTGGGCGCGGTGAACCGCATCTACAAGCTGGCGGGGGACCTGACGCTGCTGCGGGCGCACGTGACGGGCCCGGTGGAGGACAACGAGAAGTGCTACCCGCCGCCCAGCGTGCAGTCCTGCCCGCACGGGCTGGGCAGCACCGACAACGTGAACAAGCTGCTGCTGCTGGACTACGCCGCCAACCGCCTGCTGGCCTGCGGCAGCGCCTCCCAGGGCATCTGCCAGTTCCTGCGTCTGGACGACCTCTTCAAGCTGGGCGAGCCCCACCACCGCAAGGAGCACTACCTGTCCAGCGTGCGCGAGGCGGGCAGCATGGCGGGCGTGCTGATCGCCGGGCCTCCGGGCCAGGGCCAGGCCAAGCTCTTCGTGGGCACGCCCATCGACGGCAAGTCCGAGTACTTCCCCACGCTGTCCAGCCGCCGGCTCATGGCCAACGAGGAGGACGCCGACATGTTTGGCTTCGTGTACCAGGACGAGTTCGTGTCGTCCCAGCTCAAGATCCCGTCGGACACGCTGTCCAAGTTCCCGGCCTTCGACATCTACTACGTGTACAGCTTCCGCAGCGAGCAGTTCGTGTACTACCTCACCCTGCAGCTGGACACGCAGCTGACCTCGCCCGACGCCGCCGGCGAGCACTTCTTCACCTCCAAGATCGTGCGGCTCTGCGTGGACGACCCCAAGTTCTACTCGTACGTGGAGTTCCCCATCGGCTGCGAGCAGGCGGGGGTGGAGTACCGCCTGGTGCAGGACGCCTACCTGAGCCGCCCCGGCCGCGCCCTGGCCCACCAGCTGGGCCTGGCCGAGGACGAGGACGTGCTGTTCACCGTGTTCGCCCAGGGCCAGAAGAACCGCGTGAAGCCGCCCAAGGAGTCGGTGCTGTGCCTCTTCACCCTCAGGGCCATCAAGGAGAAGATCAAGGAGCGCATCCAGTCCTGCTACCGCGGCGAGGGCAAGCTCTCGCTGCCCTGGCTGCTCAACAAGGAGCTGGGCTGCATCAACTCGGTGAGTGGGCTCCGCCGCGGCCCACGCGCCCCCAGACGGCCTGCGGCCGCACACCACACAGAGGCCCTGCCAGTGCGGGGCGCGCCGGGCCCAGGGTGCCCTTGGGTCTGGTCCGGGTCTGCTCCTGCCCCGCGGAGCCCTGTTCTTCCCAAAAGCAGCGAGACGGGACTGTGTCCATTGTGCGCAGGCCCAGCGGGCGTGCTGGCCACGTGTCGGTGCCGGCTGCCCGTCCTTGTCTCCGTTCCGCGGGCGGGTCACCGAGGCTCAGGGAGCCGCGTGCCCGGCCACACGGCCAGTAGGGACAGGGCGAGAGCGGCCGGGCTGGTGGGCCAGGCGCCGCGTGTTCCGGCCAGCGCCTCTGCTCGCCCTCGCGCTCGTCTCGTGGCCACGGCCCGGGCCTGGCCTCTGCCCCGTCCGCAGGGAGCCGGTGGCGCGGCGGACCCTGGCTCCTGCGGTGCCCGGCGGCTGCAGACGCTGTGCTGAAGCTGCGGCGCGGCCACGGCCGTGTCTGGGCTCAGGGCTGGCCTGGACTAGCTGATTGCGGGGCATCCCAGCGTAGCCCCGGCCGGCAGACACCACTGCTTCTCCGGGAGGCCGGGCTCGGGCGGCTCCCTCAGGCCAGGGCACTGGAGACGGTGTCCTCCGCCGGGGCCAGCCGAAGCCCCTCTGCTCCTGTCTCGGGCTCGGGCGGCCTAGGGGTGCCTGGCGCCTCTCTGGTCTCAGCTTCCCCTCTCTCCACAAGGGACACTGGTTCGTTTCAGGGCAGAATGGGACGGCCAGGCCCCCTTCTTCATCTCTGTTGTGGAGGGCCCCGTGCTGACCGGGGCGTCCACCACACAAGGGCCAGCCCGCTGGGCTGTGTGTCCACCCTGCACGACGGGGCCTTCGAGGAAGGCGTTATTCTGCAGTACAGATGGAGCCCCAGCCCTCCGGGTCACACCGTGCTCTGCATGGGCCTGTCCGCGGCCCCCGGTCGTCACATACTCCCGCCCCCGCCTCCCCCGGCCAGGATCCAGTGTCTGACCGCTCCGGGACACTGGCCCAGCCCCCGGCCTGCCCTGCTCCCGCACAGCTCCCACCCAGCCTGCTGCGGGGACAGCGGCGGCCCTGCCCTGGCCGCACAGGGACTGTGCCCCCCCCATCCCCCACTCCTCCCAGCACTGATGGCTCCCGGACCTCCGCGCCCCTTTCCTTGTCTCGTGGGCGTGGTGGCCCTTGGCTCTTGTCCTCCGTGCGCCCGCCTGTGGCCCCCAGCCCCCGGTGTCTGTCCCTGCCCAGGCTGTCCTCAGTGTGGTCATCACAGGTGCAGAGGGCCTGGGCCCTGGGCTTGGGCACTCCCAACCAACCGAAGGCCTGCCCTCCGGCCTGCCTCCTGCCGGCCATGCGCCGGGCTGTGCGGGGTGGCCCAAGCCTCGATTTCTGTTGTGTGGGTTCAGGGCCCGGGCCTGCGGCCCCGCCCGCTGTGGAGCCGCTGGCCCTGGCTGCGTGCCCTCCCCTGCCCGCCCTCCCCAGGGCAGGCCCCTGGGGCAGCGGGCACACCCAGGCCTGACCCGCCCCCTCCCACAGCCCCTGCAGATCGACGACGACTTCTGCGGGCAGGACTTCAACCAGCCCCTGGGGGGCACGGTCACCATCGAGGGCATGCCCCTGTTCGTGGACAAGGACGACGGCCTGACCGCCGTGGCCGCCTACGACTACCGGGGCCGGACCGTGGTATTTGCCGGCACACGCAGCGGTCGCATCCGAAAGGTCAGGCTTGTGGGGTGCTGGGGTGTGAGGTCGGGAGGTGGGGTGCTGTCTCAGCGCTGGTCCTGTGGTCACAACGGGCTCGTGCTGGCTGGGGTACCCAAGGGTGCCGGCTCGAGCCTCCGTGTGCCTCCCTCTCCCGGCCCTTCCTCGGGGCTGCCTCCGTGGCGGCCCCTGTGCGGCCCTGGCTGGGTGTCCGGCGACCCGGGTGGGTCAGGGGCTGTGAGGGCCTGGCCACGCTGGCCCGGAGGACAGAGGGCCTCAGAGGACACTGGGTGACCGCCTGGGACAGCTGTGCGCTGGGGGGCAGGGCTGCCCACGCAGCCCCCTCCGCGGGGCAATCCAGTGTCTGCTGAGGCAGCGCTGCGCCGTGGCCAAGGTCCCCCGCGCAGAGGCAGCAAGGCCAAGGGCACGGAAGGGCATGCCCTGCACCCACCTGCCCCGGGCGTGGTGACTGCAGCGAGGAAGCCCTGCTTCGACCCTGCGGGGTGAGGGGGTGCCGGGGACACCGCCTGCCTCTTGCCGGCGGGTGTCAGGCTGGGGGCTGGTGTGGCGGGGCACGAAGGCTCCTGGCCAGCCGGCGAGGGAAGCCCGGCTTGGTGGTCGGGCGGGGACCAGGCCAGGCCGGGCCTGCTGCGGATGAAATAACAGCTGTCCCGAGGCCGGTGCTGACACAGCTCTCCACCCTCACGCGCCCGTGGGTGGGGGCTGGGTCTGGGCCAGCAAGGGCCTGGCCTGCTCTCGGCCTCTGGGCTGGGGTATGTGGGGGGGTCCCCCATCTACAGTGGGCGCCCTGGAAATTGTGTCCCGCTGCTTGCTGGCTCTGTGACCTCCAGCGGGGCTCTCACCCCACCCTGAGACTCGCTCCGTCTGCGGGTGGGTCTGGAGGCGCAGGCTGGGCGCTGAGGCCAGTGGGCCTGCTGCTGATGGGCTCGTGCCCCGGCTCTGGCCGCAGCGCCTGTGAGGCTGAGTCCCTGCTGGCCCAGCCAACCTGCTCACTGCTGGGGCGGAGGGGCTAGCTCGGGACGAGCCCAGCACCCCCCGTGCCCGTGTCCTCAGAGCCCTGTGCTCCGGTGCTGCCTGCCCTCTGGCCAGCGTTTGGGGCACTGCTTGTGGCCTGGGGGAGCCCACCGTGCCCTCCCTCTTCACGTGCAGCGGGCAGCGGAGAGGGACAGGCTAGAGGAGCACCCGGCAGGGGCGTGCTGGTAGCTGGGCCGGAGCGGGCCGGAGCGGGGCCTGTGCACGCACCCAGAGCCCAAGCCCGTGGGAGGCGGGGCTCCTGGGAAGGCTGGGCTGGCTGGCAGCTGGCCGGGTGCTGTCTGCCCCACAGGCCACCCTGCGAGCCTGGGAGAACGGGTTCGGCCAGCCCCGCCTCTGGTGCTGAGCCCTGGCTCCACTAGGGGCCTCCCCGCCGCCCCCACCCAACCCCTGGTCGTGCCTGGGCGGGAACTTTTTGAGTCGTTGCTCCTGCTCTTCTGTCTCCCTACCCGCCTCCCAAAAAGGAGAAACTGAGGCCCAGTGGGTGGATGTCGGAGCTGGGCCTGGGGGTTCACCGCTGAAGGAGACCCCGCCCCCCACCAGCGCCCCTGCCTCCCAGCCCCTCTGGGCAGTCCTCCCGCACCAGCTGCGCTGGGCCTGCTGCGGGTGGACAGTGCCCTCTGGGGTGGGGCTGAGCTGCGCTCAGGCTGCTGCCTTGCGGCGGGTGCTCCCGCAGGGCAGCCGTCGGGGTGTGCCCCGCCCCGCCCCTAGACCACCCTGCAGCCGCCGCGTGCTCTCGCCTGTGTGAGGGGTCCCGGCATCGCTGTGCACGCCCCTCCCGTGGTTGCGCTCTCGCGTCTCCAGCCCCGCAAACGGCTGAGCGTCGCCTGGCCTCACGCCCTGCACCGTGCGCCGCTCCGGCTGCAGCTGCCTGAGCGGCGCGGGAGGACGCGGGAGGAGGTGCCGCCGGCCGGGGCGCAGCACGGCCCCCAGGACAGGTGGGCACTGCCCGGGGCGCTGGCTCCAGCATCTCGTCTGTGACTGCGGCCTTGGAGGAGAGACCGGGCTCCTGCTCTGGCCCTCCCGCCGGGGTTTGGGACGCCCTTTTCCGAGCCTCTGCCTGCCTGCTTCTCTCCCACACACCTGCAGGGCCTTCTCCCCACTCCAGCGCCTGGCAGCCACTGGCTGGCCCTCCTGACCGGGCCAGACCGGGCACACCTCCGGCCCTCTGCCCACCGTGGAGCCCCCAGGCCTGGGGCCTCCCGGCACATCTGCAGGCGTCTGGGGAAGGGCAGGGGGAGGCCGCCCCGGGACCTGCACCGCCCCGACCAGGCTTCCAGTTCATCCTGCCGGCCTGTGACTGCCCTGCTCTGCCGCCCGGACCCCTGGGAGGGACCCCAGCTTGGCTGGGGGCTTGGCGCACGCCTCCTCTCCCAGCGTCGTTCTCCTCACGCTGGGCTGGCCGGCGTGGTCAGGGCCCTGTCAGGACAGAGGACCCTCCGGGACGTCTGGGGTGGCCAGTGCTGCGGCTGCCCTCGCCGGCCTGCCGACTGCCTCCCCTGGGGCTCGGGGGCTGGGCCCTGGCTCCCCGCAGGAGGGGCTCTTCTCGCCTTCGAGGGTGGCCCGGCCCAGCCCCACGTGCGTTTGGGGCCGGGACCCGGAGGACCGCGCCTGTGCCCTCCGTCGTCAGCGGGCGCCTGGGCCCTGCGGCCCGGACACTGCTGGGCCCAGAGCAGCCTTGTGCTGCCTTGACCCGCCCCCCGCCCCGAGCCGCAGGTCTGGGCCTTCCTGGCTTCTCAGCGTGGCTGGGAGCTCAGGGACGTGGATGGCCTGGGGCCAGGCCCCACCCGACAAACGAAGTGTAGCCATTAATTTAAGGCCTGCCAACTTCAGCTGCTCAGCGCTGCGGGGGTGCCCCCTCGCCCCCGCCTTCCCCCGAGGCCTTGCGCGCCACCTGCTTCCCCCTTCCCAGGCAGGCTGTCCTCCTGGGCCAGCACCCCCAAGCCGCGTGTCCCACCCCCACCCGTGCGGTGGCCTCCGGGGACCCGTGGCGCTGACGGGCGTTCCCAGGTGGCCCTGGTTTGAGTCCTCAAGAGTCAGCCCAGGCGCCCAGGTGGGCGGGCGTGAGCAGGCCCTGGCCTCTGCCAGCCGAGCCACCTGCCCCTCCCCGCGGGGGCCGCCTCTGCCGGTTCCGCGTGCGCAGCGAGGTGGAGGCCACTCCCCGCCCTGTGGGCCCCACGAGGGCTGCCGCGGGCCAGCCCCAGCCCGACCGCCCGCCCTCTGCGGGCTGGGGCCAGGCGAGGACTGTGGCACCGAGTGGGTGGGCCCTGCCGCCGCAATGCCCGGGCGCAGACCCCGCTTCTCAGGAGGACCTGGAGACCTGGCTGGCGTGAGGTCCGGCTGCAACGCACCGGCAGCTGAAGCTCGTTCTCAGGAAGCGTCGTGGGCCAGCCAGGCTGGGCTTGGCCAAGGCAGGGGCGAGGGCCCCAGGTTGGCCCGATGGCGCTGCCCAGCTGGGGTCTGGGCCAGGGGGCGAGGCCTGCCCCGGTGTCTCCGCCTGGGGCCGCGGTGCCCTTCCCCGGCGCCGGCACGTGCTGCCTCGGGTGCGGGGACGCAGGCGGGTCCTCTGCTGTCCTGTCTGGGAGTGCCGGGGCTGCGGCCACCGACTTGCCCTCCCAGCTGGCAGCAGCGCAGTGGCGGGCCCAGCCGTGTGCCGCTCTGGGTCTGGCCACCGGGCCGGGGCACCTCCGGCCCCCCGAGACCTCAGGGCCCTGAGCGCATCCCTTTGCATGTGTCCTCCGGTTGGCCTGGCCCCGAGCCCTGGGGCCGGACACATAGGCTGCCTCCGAGCCCCGCCTGCCGGTCAGCCCCCGAGGGCGCCTCCGTCCTGAGGCGTCTGCCGTGTCTGGACGCGAGTGGCCGAGTGTCGTGGGTCTCCCTCCGCCCTCCTTTGCTGGGTGTGGCTGTGAGCCTCGCCTGCCGCCGCAGCCTGCTTGTCCTGGCGCCAGCGCCCTCCTCCGGCGGACGGGCGAATCCCAGGGCCTAGTGCCGCGCTGGCCTGCAGCGGCGGCTGTGCGTCTGCGCCTGGGCAGGGCCGCGCTCGCCTCACCTCTGTCCTGCGTCTGGACAGTTCTGGAACAAGAAGGGGATGTGCGGCAGCCCCGGCAGGACTGGGGTCAGCTGGGCCTGGCTGCGCGTGCTTGCGGCCGCTGCAGGAGGCAGTGGCGCTCAGCTGCCCGCTCGCTGGCGGTCTCGCTGCCGGGCGGCGCCTCTCGGTTGCAGGGGCAGTGGCCTGGAGCGTCCCTGGCGCCGCCTGCTGCCGGGCAGGTCGGAGATGTCTGTGTCCCGGCGGGTTGCAGCTCCGGCCAGAGCCCGCGCTGCGCGGGCGGCACTGACAGCCCTTCTCCCTGGGCCAGCAGGAGTCACCGCAGCTGCGAGGGTCCCGCCGGCTCTGCACTCGGGGCCTGCTGTCTGGGCTGGGGCTCGGTCCTCCCCGGGGCACGCTCAGGTGCAGGCCGGCCCGTCCCAGCGTGCGGGGCAGCCTCCCAGTGACCCAGGCTGCACCCAGTGCCCAGCTCCCCGCCCCCGGCAGACTCCGCAGGCCCCTTGCCACGGGGTCAGGCTTTGGCATGCCTGGCGGCTCGGCAGGCGGGCGAGGCGGCCAGGGCAGCTCAGGCAGCGGTGTCCTCGGGGGGCGGGGAGCTGGCGCAAGCCCAGCGGCCGAGCTCGCCAGAGCCCGGCACATGCTGAGAGCCAAGCAGTGCTGGGGGCGGGGGCACCCCTTCTGCATGTGGTGGGCAACTCACTGGTGACTGGCGGTGGCCGCCCTGGCGAGCAGGGAGTGGCCAGTTGCCCGCCCGTGGCCACAGGGAGCCAGAGGCTCACGGTGACTGGGGCAGCACTCGCCTGAGCTGGAGCTGGGGCGTGGGAGCGGGGCCTTGGAGAGTCTGGGCCCAGCTGGGCGAGGACTAGACTCACGGGGCGGGCGGGCAGGAGGCGGCACCGGCTCTGGTGCGAGGACGCCCAGCGGGTGGCCCTGCTGCCGGCCGCAGCCTCGCTGCGCTGGGCGCCCTGGCCAGTCCAGGCGAGCACAGCCTCGCTCAGGGCAGGGGCGGGCCGGGCTGCCGGTGCCGCCTCGTGGCCCATCTCCGTGCGGTGTCCGCGCCAGCGGGCGGGTGCCCAGGGCAGCCCTGCCCCTCTGCCCGCGGCCAGGCCCGCATGGGAGCCCAGGCCCCTGGCCGCCCCGGCAATCACGTCCCTGCTTTGGAAACCGCGAGCTTCCGCGTGCTCGCCCGGCCCTCCGAGGGGGCTTGTCTGCCCAGAGTGGGGGTCGCAAGGTCAGAGGGGACCCGGCGCTGGGGCCTGCCCTCCGCTGGCTGCTCCGAGGTTTGGCGGTGAGGAAGACGAGATCCCCGTACCCCCTCTTGCCAGGTGTGTCTGACCCAGTTACGGCCAGCGGGCCTCCTGCAAAGCGTGTTTTAATTACCCAATTACTGCCAAGAGGAAATTGTTAATTGCTTTTCCGGTATCAAACTCCTCTGGCCTTTCTGAGGATGTACCAGGAAGGGTCCCCAACCGGAGGAGGGGAGTCCTGCGCCGGCTGTGGGGTGTGCAGGGGTCTGGGTCCATCTGACCGGGAGGTGGGGAGGAGGGGCTCCCTCCTCCTTGGTGTCCAGCGGGGCGGGGGCAGCGGAGGGTCCCACTCTTCACACGGTGCCCCGGGCCCGCCTTCTCCCTGCGCCTGGGACAGGGCTGGCAGCTGCATCTGCAAGGAGCAGGCTGCCCAGGAGGCCCAGCCCTTGGGCCACCGTGCTGCCGCTGCCCCTGCCCTCTCCCGGTGCCCTCTCTGAGGTCCTCTCCTCGTCCAGGGAGCGGCCGTCGGCCCTGCGTTGCAGACGGACACGCGGCTGCCATGTTGGGTGGGCAGGGGCTCTCCCTCTGCAGCCGAGGCCAAGCCGGGCGCCCCTGCCTCCGGCAGCGAGGGCGCGTGCCGGCCTTGGCGAGCAGCCTGGGCGGCCCAGACATCCTCCCTGCCGCCCCTCCTGCCCTCGCCCAGAGAATGGGTCCTTTGTTGGCTTTGGGCTGGACGGACAGCTGACCTGGCCGGGCCATCCGCTGCCTGCCTCAGCAGTTGTCCAGGGCCGTGGCGAGGCTGCGGGGGCCGCTCGGCCAACGCGCCACTCAGGTCCAGGGTCAGGGCCGCTCCCGGTGTGCTGGTCCGGCTGGCAGGGCCCGCCCGGCGTGTCCCGAGCCCCTGCCACCGCTGAGTGGGGCGAGGGTCAGCCTGCTCCCGGGCACCTCTGTGGGCAGGCCAGGCCTCGTTCCTGTGGTGGTGTCTGACCAGCGGTGGGCAGCGCCTTGCTGGGCACTGAGGGGCCGCTGGGCCCTGCCCTCTGGGGCTGCCGATGGCCCTCGTGCCGTGGCCCGAATCCAAGGGCAGAGCCCGGTGTGTGGGGCCTGGGAGGAGCCAGAAGGAGAAGCGGCCAGAGGGGCTGCCAGGCGGTGGGCGTGACCCGCTCCGGGGCGAGAGCCTGGGCGGGGTGCCTGGGCCTCTGCTGCCTGCACGTGTGCCCCGGGTGGCCGCCAGCGCCACTCGGGCCGTCCAGGTGGAGGGAGGGGTCCTTCCTCCGCAGACGGGGGATGGGATTGACGGGAGAACCGACTGGGCCCTGAGGTTTGCCGCGGTGGGAGGTGGGGAAGAGGGCATCTGGGGCCAGACGTCGAAGTTCTGGCAGTCTCTGGGAAGTGGTTTGCAGGGCACGGAGGGGACAGCTGGGAGGCTGGTGGTGGATGCTGGCGGTCTCTGTGTGCTCTGGCTCAGCTGCCCGGCGTGGCCGCCCCCAGGTGGGTGGCCCTGCAGTGGACAGCTGTGGGCAGGGCGTGGCACTGGCACGCGGACTGCCAGCGGCGTGTGTCCTGCTGCCTTGCCAGCTGTCTGGCCCCATGCCTGCCCTGCACGCCCTTCTCCCTGGGATTCCCTCCTAGCAGCGTGCTGCGTCCCTCCTTCCGCTCTCCGGACAGCCGCCGGGGCAGCTGTGGGTGCAGGGCCCGGCCCCCGGCCATGCCTGCGGGTCTCAGTTCACCTGTCTGTGCTGCACGAGCCTGCAGCCTGCCGGCAGCCGGGCGCGGCAGGTGTAACCCGAAGGTCGTCCCCTGCCCCGGCTGTCACGCGCAGGCGCTGGCCCAGGCTGGGCTCAGCCTGGGGCCCTGCCCCGGAGAACCATCTCCCGGGGCCTCCCCCAGTGTGCGTGGAGGGGCATCCTGGGGCTGGGCAGGTGGGTGGACAGATGGGTGCGTGCCGGTGGACAGCTGGACGCGTGTGCTCCCCACCGCACCTGCCGCAGCTGCTGGGGGCCACCTGTCGGAGTGGCGTACCGCCGGCTGGGGTCCAGGCACTCCGCAGCGGGCCTGGCTGCCCCGCCCCGCCCCCAGGAGGAGGCTGCTCTCTGCGCGCGCCCTGGGGCAGGCACCCGGCTTCCAGGGGGAGAGCCGCGCAGGCTGCGCGAGGGCCACAGGTGTGCCGGCCACTGCCGGGGCCAGAGCCGGGGGACGGCTGGCCTGGGATTGGGGGTCCGCAGCCGTGCTCAGGGCACCTGGGCTGAGGCTGGGTCTGAGTCCTGCCCGCGCCGTGCAGCAGGCCCTGCCTCCGGCCCTGGCCCGCGCCCTGCTGCTGCCAGCGGCCCCGGCGTGGCTGGCTGCGGGGTCGGGCTGCATTCCTGTGCCCGACACCGGCCTGGCTCGCGTCAAGGCCTCAGGTGGCTCAGGCGGGGCCTCTTCCGAGGCGGCCCGTCCTGCTGCACAGGGAGGGGCGCCCAGGAGAGGCTGGTGCTGCACAGCCGGGCGCGTCGCCTCTGGCCTGGGAGGGCAGAGCGGGTTCAGGCGCTGGCCTCTGGCCTCCCTGACCCTCACGTGACCCGCGTCCTGCCTGTGCCTGCCTGGCTGGGGCTGGCCTGGGCCCCTGTGAGCAGCGGTTGCCCACGGTGACGCGAACGGGGCAGTTTGGGGTCTGCAGAGGTAGATGGGGGTCCCACCGGGCGGCACCGCCAGGGCGCTGTGTGCTGGGGAGGCCCCCGCCGGCATCCTGCTCTCGAGGCCTGTCGAGCCTCGGGGCCACCGAGGCCCTGGCCCTGCCGCGCCCGCCGAGCCCAGCCCTGCTGCCTGCCCCTGCCTCGCGCTGGGCACGGTCTTCCGGGTCTGGTTTGACTTAAGCCGGCCTGCCTGGCGGGGAGGCAGCTGAACGGATGTGGGGGTGGCCGTGGGCTCTCAGGAATGCGGCCCTCCCCCTCTCCAGCGCTGCTGCTGGCCCAGAGACACAGCGCCCGCCCTGGCTGGCCGCCTGGCCCAGCCCTGTTGGAGCAGGCCGGGCCGGCCTTGCTGCCCACCCTAGTGCACCCGTCCCATCCTTGCAGGGCGCGAGGACGCGCCGGGCCGAGCTCCGGCCAGGGCCCTGCCCACGGTGGCGCAGAGCGGTGGGCTGGCCCTGGGTGCTCGCCAGCAGGGGGAAGGCCCAGGAGCAGGCCACGGCCCTGCCCGGGAGCCTGCCCAGCACCGGCTGTGCGGGTGGACGCTGCCCCACGAGGCCCGTCTCTGGAAGGCCCCTGGGTCTCTCTGTTAATTAAATACGTTTGTTTGGTAAAAGCAGCTAAAAATACTCGCAGCATTACAAGCTGTGGAGAGAAGAACTGGCTAATTAACGCCCGGTTCGTTTGGGATCTGGAGCACATTTCCGTGCCGATGAGATGCTTGCCCTCTGCCGCCGCCTCCTTGCTGGGTGGTTGTGCCCCCCAGACCCCATTCTACGGGCTCCCGGTCCGCTCCCCCGACAGCCCGCGTGTCCCGCCGCGCAGACGCCCCACTCTGGGACGCCCACGGGAAGGCGGGCGCCTGCTGCTCTGCGCTGGGCACACTGCTGGTGGGCGGGGCTGTGCGCCCTCGGGGGCGCTCCGTCCCCGCATGGTTTGGTCTTCGCTGCCCGCCAGGCCGGGCCAGGCGGCCTGTCCGGGCCCCGTGGTGCTGCACAGCTCTTCAGGGAGCGGGCCCAGGCTGGCTCTGGCAGGGCTTGGGCTGCAGGGGAGCTGGGGTGTGGGCCGGAGTGGGGCACAGCCCAGTCAGTCTCTGCCGCCGTAGATCCTGGTGGACCTGACCAGCCCCGGCAGCCGGCCGGCCCTGGCCTACGAGAGTGTGGTGGCCCAAGAAGGCAGCCCTATCCTGCGTGACCTTGTCCTCAGCCCTGACCGCCAGTACCTCTACGCCATGACGGAGAAGCAGGTGGGTGCCATGGCCCCGGCCTGGGCGGCGGCCTCCCGGCACCCAGTGTGGCCCATGCCGCCTCCAGGCCCCTCTGCACCGGGCTGCGGTGCCCACCTCCTCTCTGAGCAGCCTCACAGCCGCAGGAGCGAGGGCTGACCGCAGCACGGCCAGGGCACGTGTCCACGAAGGTTGGGCCCTGTGCTCTCGGCCGGCGTCCTTGGCTGTGGCCTGACCTAGTGGCTCTGCGGGGGGCTGTGGCAGCAGCCTCGGGGGGCTGTGGCTGACCTGGCCACCCGCCAAGGTCCTGCCCTGCTTGACCCGGTGACCCCAGGGCTGCCATGGGGGCGGGGTGAGACACAGCCTCCTTGCCCTCGCCTGCTCTTGCTGTGCCTCTGCCCCTCCTCCCCTGTGGGGTTCTTGCACCCTCTGGGCACCCTGGGGCCGGCAGCCATGGTCAGGGAGATGCCGCGGCGTTTGGGCATGGGGCGGACGAGCCCGAGGTCCTGGGAAGCGGGGTCAGGCGGCTGGTAACCGGTGGGGCTGCGGGTCCCCCTGCGGTGGCTCACCTGCACTCCCCCACTCCTCCAGGTGACCCGGGTGCCCGTGGAGAGCTGTGTGCAGTACACATCGTGTGAGCTGTGTTTGGGCTCGCGGGACCCCCACTGCGGCTGGTGTGTCCTGCACAGCACGTGAGTGGCGGGGCGTGTGGTGGCCCCCACGGCCTCGCCGTGTGCTTCAGGCGGTGGCTGCCCCTAGCCCGCTGGGTCTCAGTGGGCAGGTGCTCTGGCTCTGGCCGGCCCTGTGAGTGCCCAGCCCCGCGTCTCGGAGGTGCGGGAAGCGCTGGCTTCCCCGAGGGCAGGCACCGGCCTGCTAGCAGGGTCTGGGAGAGCCAGCCCTCCGCGTGGGGTGCGGGCGGGGCCCCTCGGCCTCGGGTGGCTCCCAGCCTGCACTCTGCCCGCAGCTGCTCGAGGCAGGACGCCTGTGAGCGGGCCGACGAGCCCCAGCGCTTTGCCTCCGACCTGCTGCAGTGTGTGCAGCTCACCGTGCAGCCCCGCAACGTCTCCGTCACCATGTCACAGGTGCCGGTGAGTGCCGGGCTGGCGGGGCGGCGGGCGGGCGGGCGGGCGGGCGGGGCCAACGCTCACAGCCCTCCTGCCTCTGGCCAGCTCGTACTGCAGGCCTGGAACGTGCCCGACCTCTCGGCTGGTGTCAACTGCTCCTTCGGGGACTTCACAGAGTCCGAGAGCGTCCTGGAGGGTGGCCGGATCCACTGCCTTTCGCCCTCTGCTCGGGACGTGGCGCCCATCACCCGGGGCCAGGGTGAGCACCCCATGGGTCGGGCGGGGGCCCCTGGTGTCTGGTGGGCGGCAGGGCTGGGCGCGGGGAGGGGCCCTGGGGTGCGCAGGGCGGGCGTGGCCCTAGAGTGGGCTCAGGCCTCGGCCAGGCATCCCCTCTCGGGGCACGTCCTGCCCGAGTGCTGGCGACGGGCGTGCCGCTCCGCAGGGGACCAGCGGGTGGTGAAGCTCTACCTGAAGTCCAAGGAGACGGGCAAGAAGTTCGCGTCCGTCGACTTCATCTTCTACAACTGCAGCGTCCACCAGTCGTGAGTGTCCGGAGGCCGTCTGCGGAGCACAGGGCCGGCCAGGCGGGGCCGAGGGGCTGGCGGAGGGCACGCGGCCCGGGCACGGCCGGCCGGTGGGCACGAGGACCACGTCACCCGGGGTTCGCCGGCCTCTGTGGTGCGGGGGGCCTGCAGCCTGCAGTGAGGCGGGGCGCGGGCCGGGGCGTCAGAAGGAAGACAGGGCCGGTCCGGGCAGATGGGTGTCCAGGCCGCTCTGTCTGAGCCAGCCCCTGGCCTGGGGAGCAGGGGCGCTCCCTGGCACTGGCCCTGCGTTCGGCGGCCCAGCTCAGCTGCGAGCTCAGCACCTCGAGGGGGAACAGGAGAAGTCGAGGGCCTGCCGTGGGGCCTGCCGTGGGTTTTGGGCCCCGGGTCCACGGGGAGCCCTGGGCCGACCCTGACCTGGAGGGTCCAGTGCTCGGCAGCAGGAAGACCCTCAAGGCGGTGAGGTTCAACCGCAGAGGCTGGGCACCTTGCTTTTCAGCCCTGCCTTCGTTTGCTGACTGACTTGTACACTGATTTCCTCCTGGGTCCCCAGGGGCACATCTGTGGGCCTGGGGTCTTGATGTGCCTGGGGTGTTGTCAGCTGGGGTAATACGGATAGGGTGGGGCTCCTCAGGAGACGCCAGGCAGCACCCTCCTGGGGAGGGGGCGCCCCCCGAGCCAGATGATGGGGTGAGCTGTGGGGCCTGCTCGCCAGAGTGCCGCGGGGCCTGCCCAGCCTGGGGCATGCTGGAGCGAGTCGGGCGAGTCCCACTCGGAGCCTGGTTCTGGGGGGGCAGATGCTGTCCGTCCCGCGCTGCAGTCGCGGCTCACCACCTACATGTAACTCCGAGTTTGTCAGGGTGCGGTGGGCCTTAAGCGCACTGCTTCAGTCGCGCTGGCACGTGTCCTGGCGTGCTGGTCGGTGCGGCCTGGGTGCTGCTCGTCACCGCAGGGGCCTGGGCCGGGGCAGGACTCAGGTGATCGAGGGCCTAGAGGGAGAGCGGTGAAGGAGGGCGGTGCAGGCGGCTGGTGGATGGGACCGGCTATCAGGGCCAGAACAGCCAGTGCAAAGGCCCCGTGGTGGCTCTGCAGGTGACCACAGGAGGAGCAGTAGGCAGGTGCCCCTGCGGCCGGCGGTGGAGGCCCGCATGGCCCTGACCGCCCGGCCCTGTCCCTGCAGCTGCCTGTCCTGCGTCAACGGCTCCTTCCCCTGTCACTGGTGCAAATACCGCCACGTGTGCACGCACAACGCCGCCGACTGCGCCTTTCTGGAGGGCCGCGTCAACGTGTCTGAGGTAGGGCCGTCCGCCTGAGGCTCCTGGAGGTGTGGCGGGACCCTGTGTTGCTGCACGTGGGCGTGGGCCGCCCCTTGCCTGGCGCCAAGGGGGTCTGGCGCTGGTGACGTCCTTCCGGGCTGTCTCTGCCAGGGGCACTGGCCACTGGTCACTCATCTCCTTTGCAGGGAACCTCAGACCAGTCTCTGAGCTGGGCCTCTGCTTGGGAACTGCAGGCCACGGGGTGGGGGGATGTGGGAGGGGCTGTCCACCTAGCACAAGGCCCGGCGCGCACGTCCGTGTGGACGAGGGGACTCGCAGGCTGGCCTGCGGGCGGTTGGTCGGTTCCCAGAGTCGTTGGGACGACCGCATGGCGATCGATAGTCATGAGCTAGTCGTTATTTTGGGGCCTGGGCCAGGCGTTGACTTTATTTATGAGCAGCGGGCAGCTCCTCCTGGACCCAAGGGCCCTGGGACCAGGGCCCTGCCAGCGGGGGGTGGGGCTCCCCACAGCCAGGCCTTGGGGCCAGCGCCTTTCCTTTACCGTGGCCACCATGCCCGCTGGCTGCAGGGGGGAGGCCATGGCTTCCTGCTGTATCTGCATGAGCGGGAGCACTCTGGACCAAGGGGGCTCCAGCTGGGGTCACAGCAGGCTCTGGGCTCTGTGCTGCAGACGGAGCCCCTCGCAGGCCGCGTCCTGGAGGACAGGCTGCCCTGTGCTGCTCACCTGCACGTGTCCCAGCTCAGCCCCTCTGAGGTCACTCGGGCCGGGCTCCGAGCGGGCGCTCTGTGCGACTGGGACCCTGGTGGCCAGCGCGAGCCAGGGCTGCAGAGGGCAAGAGGGGCGGACCTGCTGGGGGCGGCAGGAGGATCCCTGCGCTTGGGGACTGACCTGGGCTTCCCTGCAAAGGCCAGGGCAGCGCTGGGCCGGTTTGGGGCTCCGTGCACTCTGGGCCTTCCAGGGCGCAGGCTGCCTGCGGCTGTAGATCCAGCCCTGGGCGCGGGCTGGTGGCTGGTGACCCTGAAGGTCTGTCCCGTCTCCTACTGCCCCCTTGGGGACGGGTCCTGCACACCCAGTGGTTGGTGGTCGGCTCAGGCCAGATCTGGCACCCTCCTCAGACCCCGGAACCCCAGAGCCGGCCCCAGGCGCTGCCACCTTGGGAGCTTGGCGGGGCCTGGGGACCACTGGCTGTTTTCAGCGCCTCTATTTAAAGCCCGGCTGGGCGGTGTTCCCGGGGGGCCGTCTCCTCCGCGGCTGCCTCAGCCGTGCTGCAAGGAAGCCAGGCCGTTGCATCAGTTATTGTTGCCGAAACGCGGGCCCCGGGGACCTGGGCTGTTTTTCTGCCTGGCTCTGGCTATTCTTACACGCTCCCCAGGCCCCCAGCTGAGAACTTGCAGCCCCAGCGCGCCTCTCCTGACTGCCTCCACCTCAGGGGCCTCTGCAGCTGTGGGCCAGATGGGCCCCTTCATGGCCTGAATGTGGGCCGGCCCGGAGGGGAGAGGACCCACCTCTGGGGACAGCGTGCGGCCACCGCCGTGCCGCTCGGGCACAGCTGGCTGTGTGAGGCCTCAGCCTGCCTGTGTGTAAAATGGGCTCGCTGGCGCGCCCGGAGCTGGGCACAGCCCAGTGGCCGCAGCGGCTGTGCCCGGCTCAGCGGAAGCCTTGTCGCCCTCAGGACTGCCCGCAGATCCTGCCCTCCACCCAGATCTACGTGCCGGTGGGCGTGGTGAAGCCCATCACCCTGGCCGCCCGGAACCTGCCCCAGCCCCAGTCGGGCCAGCGGGGGTACGAGTGTCTCTTCCATGTCCCGGGGAGCCCGGCCCGCGTCACCGCCCTGCGCTTCAACAGCTCCAGCCTGCAGTGCCAGAACTCCTCGGTGAGCTGGGCGGGCCGCCGTCCCCGTGCAGACAGGCTCTGCTCGGGCGGGGCCCAGTCAGGCCTGTGCCGGCTCCCGGGCCGCGCCACGCCCCTCCGGTGTGACGGACTGGGTGTGCGGGGGCCTTGAGAGACCCACATCCGGAGGGGGACGCTTCCGAAGTGGGAGTGGGCGCAGACGCGGCGGCGTGTGCCTGCCTGCTCTGGGCAGGGCTGGGCGTGGTGTGGAGGCCGGGCGAGGCCAGCGGGCACCTCGTGCTGTGGCTGCCTGCAGTCCAGGAGGCCGCTCGCTGTGCAGGGTGCCAGAGGAAGCTGCTTTGGGGGCCTCCCGGCTCCCCAGCGACGGTTGGCAGGTCTCTCCCACTGCAGCTGGAGAGCGTGAACTTATTTCCTGACCCGGTCCAGGCAGTGATTGGTGGGAAGGTGCTTCTCAGACCCCCATCCTAGCGTCCCGGGAGGAGCTTTGGGGCCAGAGATCTGGCTCCTTGCCGAGGGCTGCGGCCCCTCGCTGACCTCTTGCTTGTTCTTGGAGGGACCAGTGGTGAACCCCTGGGGTGAAGCTCTGGGGCCAGGATCGGGGTCACAGCCAGTTCCAGGGAGCAGATCGGCCACTCTGCCCTCCCGGGCCTGCCGCCTGCACCTCCCCGCCCCCCTCGCGTCCCCCCGTCCATTCCGTCTTCTCCCGTTTTATTACGCACTCTTGCTGGCTGCCCCGCCACCTGCTCCTCGGGCTGCTCCCCGACTGCCGGCTTGCTCCGTGCGTCCCGCCCCGAGCCTGTCGTGCTGTCTCTGCGCTCCTTGCCCCTCCCGGCCCCTCAGCAGGCCCACATTTATCATCCGCAGCCGTGTTTAAAGGGAAAAGGGAGTGTCAGGGAATGTGATAGGATCCAGTTAAATTCCTGCAGATAAAATAATGATGAATTGCTCAGGGGACCAGCGGAGGTCCTCGCTGCAGGAGGCGGGACGTGGCTGCACGCTGGCCCTGGGCTCCGGGGCCCAGCTTGGCCCTCAGCTCGCTGAGGGTGCTCCCCTGGCCTGGGCACGGACGCACACGTCTCATAGCTCAGGCGGGCGATGTGCAGGGTCTGCTGAGCCCTGTGGCAGAGGGGGTGCTCACCGGGCGCCCCGACATGTGTCCAGGGGCCCAGCGGGAAGCCCTGGGCTCCCTGGCACTGACCGCAGGGTCGAGGGAGGCCAGCTGGGAGGGTGTCCCTTGCGTGGCCGCGGGCGTGGAGGCTGGCTGGGGGGCAGTCTGACCGCCAGGAGGCGGCAGTGTGCTCGGGCAGCGGGCATGCAGCAGAGGCTCAGCCCGCGTGTCACCTTGGGCCGCTGGTGCTATGGACGGTCCGGCCTAAGCCGGAAACGCCAGTCGCTCGGGGCAGTGGCTGGCGAAGGAGCAGCGCGGCTGACCCGTGCCTGCCGCCCGCAGTACTCCTATGAGGGCAGCGACATCAGCGACCTGCCCGTGAACCTGTCGGTGGTGTGGAACGGCCACTTCGTCATCGACAACCCCCAGAACATCCAGGGTGAGCTGCCTGGCGGCCGGGCGGGGCAGGGCGGGGCAGGGCCGGGGCGCCAGGCTGACCGTGCTCCCCCTGCAGCCCACCTCTACAAGTGCCCGGCCCTGC
This sequence comes from Galemys pyrenaicus, assembly GCA_019455555.1. Lineage (NCBI taxonomy): Eukaryota > Metazoa > Chordata > Mammalia > Eulipotyphla > Talpidae > Galemys > Galemys pyrenaicus. Next base: position 9,485 of record JAGFMF010011681.1, on the reverse strand, counting down.
GGGAGAGCTGCGGCCTCTGCCTCAAGGCCGACCCTCGCTTCGAGTGCGGCTGGTGCGTGGCCGAGCGCCGCTGCTCCCTGCGCGCCCACTGCCCCGCCGACTCTCCGGCCGCCTGGATGCACGCCCGCCACGGCAGCAGCCGCTGCACAGACCCCAAGATCCTCAAGGTGGGCAGGCCCGCGGGCCCCAGGGAGGGCTCGCTGCCCGCCGGCAGGGCGGCCGCTGCCCGGGCCTGGGTCCCAGGTCGCAGCCTCGCTTCCCACAGCTGTCCCCGGAGACGGGCCCGAGGCAGGGCGGCACGCGGCTCACCATCACGGGCGAGAACCTGGGCCTGCGCTTCGAGGACGTGCGTCTGGGCGTGCGCGTGGGCAAGGTGCTGTGCAGCCCGGTGGAGAGCGAGTACATCAGCGCCGAGCAGTGAGTGCGGCGGGCGGGTGCGCAGCGGGCGGGTGCGCGGCGGGCGGCCCCACGGCCGGCCGCTGGAGCCCACCTGGTGCCCCGCAGGATCGTCTGCGAGATTGGGGACGCCAGCTCCGTGCGGGCCCACGACGCCCTGGTGGAGGTGTGCGTGAGGGACTGCTCCCCCCACTACCGCGCCCTGTCGCCCAAGCGCTTCACCTTCGTGGTAAGCCCCAGCACACCCTTTGCTGTCCAGCAGTCCACGGGCCTCCTGTGCTGGGCCTGGCCAAGGCCACCGGGCACAGGCTCCTCGCTTCTCCTTGTCCTGCCTCGCGTCTCCCCGCCCCCAGCTCTTGCCCTTCCGCTTCCCAAGCCCCTGCGGCCCGGCCTAACGCCGAGCCAGGTGGGGCTCAGCTGGACAGGGGCAGGCTGCTGGCCGAGGGCGGCCCCCCGCGCTGCAGCTCAGCTCTCTCCCTAGACTCCGACCTTCTACCGCGTGAGCCCCGCACGCGGGCCTCTGTCCGGGGGCACCTGGATTGGCATCGAGGGCAGCCACCTGAACGCTGGCAGTGACGTGGCCGTGTCTGTTGGCGGCCGGCCCTGCTCCTTCTCCTGGTACGGGGTCAGACAGGAGGTGGGGCCCAGGGGCACAGCCCGCCTCCCCTGGTGGTGGTTGGTTCAGACGCTGCATGCCCCTCCTGTTGCCTGGGAAACGGGGGTGTGGATAACCTGGTTGGGGTGATCACTATGGAAACCTAGAGGCGGACAGGGTTACCATGGAGACAGGCTGCCTCCGAAGTGGGCAGGGCAGGGCAAGGCCCTGGTGGGCAGGTGGGCCTGACCTGAGAGGCGGTACGGTGGTGCTGTCCCGGAGGGGGGCCCGGGAACGTCGTAAGAAGTATTTAAAAATTTTTTAAGAAAGAAAAAAGAAATCTTAACAAAAGCCCCAAGGCTTGAAGTGGATAATTTTAGATTAGGGATGATAATGGAGCGGCCCTTTAAATATTTTCCTGCGGTAATTACCCGTTATCAGACTAATTATTGGTGTTTGCAGCCTTGCCGTGCAGAGCGGGCCTGCGGCGGTGGGGCCTCCCAACTGTGGTTAGGGGCTGAGGGCACGGGCCCAGTGCAGACTGGATGCCCCCTGCCCCGCCCCGGTCCCCCCCTGCTGCCCCCGCCCCATGCTGGCCTGCCCCACCCCGGTCCCCCCTCCTTGCTGCCCCCATCCCCATGCTGGCCTGCCCCGCCCCGGTCCCCCCCTGCTGCCCCTGCCCCCATGCTGGCCTGCCCCACCCTGGTCCCCTCCTGCTGCCCGCCCCGGTCCCGGTCCCCCTTCCTAGCAAGTTCATTTTGCTTCCTCATGGTCCGGGTCTGGACCCCTTCCACGTGGCAAGCCGAAGCCACAGGCGGGAGGCTGGGCTTCAACCCTGCCATGCTGAGGCTGACGGGACTGTGTTCCTCCCCCCGCCTGCTTGGGGTGCCCACCTGCACTGAGCCCGTGCAGGCCGGGTGCTGGCACGCCTGTTCTCTGGTGTTGCGGGCAGAAGCCACTGGGGTGCTTGGTGAGTGCGCTCAGCAGGGTGGCGGCCGGCGAGGCACGCAGAGCCCAAGAGCTGCGCAGGCCAGTGCAGGGGCCGAGGCCGGCTGGCCGGGGCTGGGCACAGACCCGCGCCTGGCCCCAGGGCGGTCGGTGAGCAGACGCACCCACCCTCTGCACGGGCCCCGGAGAGCCGGTGGTGCCCCTCCTCCCCGTGGCGGTGCTCGCTCAGCTCCCTGGGCGTGGGCTGAGACCTGCCCCTTACCGTCGCACCGGCCCCCAGGAGGAATTCCCGGGAGATCCGGTGCCTCACGCCCCCTGGGCAGAGCCCCGGCAGCGCCCCCATCGTCATCAACATCAACCGCGCCCAGCTCAGCAACCCCGAGGTGCGGTACAACTACACCGAGGACCCCACCATCCTGAGGATCGAGCCCGAGTGGAGCATCAACAGGTGGGCCGCCCCCCTGCCTGGAGCCCGGAGCCCCCTCTGCATGCCGCCCCGTGCCCCCTGCTGCCTCCCACCGGCCAGGCTGGCCGTGCTGCTGCCGCAGCGCTTTGCCCATGACCCGTCTCGTCTTCCAGTGGAGGCACCCTCCTCACAGTCACGGGCACCAACCTGGCCACGGTCCGAGAGCCCCGCATCCGGGCCAAGTACGGCGGCGTCGAGAGGGAGAACGTGAGTCCCGCACGCGGCTGTGTTTGGTGCCGGGGGCCGGCCGCCGGGGGGGCGGGAGCCCACGTGCAGACAGTGCTGGCCACCCGCCCGGGCCTGCTGGGGCCCGGCGCCGGGCCCGTGGGGAGCACTGGCCCAGCCCCGTGTCTGCGTCCACAGAGCTGTCTGGTGTACAACGACACCACCATGGTGTGCCGGGCCCCGTCGGTGGACAACCCCGCGCGCACCCCGCCGGAGCTGGGGGAGCGGCCGGACGAGCTGGGCTTCGTCATGGACGACGTGCGCGCCCTGCTGGTGCTCAACGCCTCCGCCTTCGTGTACTACCCCGACCCCGTGCTGGAGCCGCTCAGCCCCACCGGCCTCCTGGAGCTGAAGCCCAGCTCCCCGCTCATCCTCAAGGTGGGGCCGGCGCAGGCGGGCTCCGTGGGGCGGCCGGTGGGGGCAGGCTCCCTGACTCGGCCCACCCACAGGGCCGGAACCTCCTGCCGCCTGCTCCCGGCAACTCCCGGCTCAACTACACGGTGCTCATCGGCTCCACGCCCTGCGCCCTCACCGTGTCTGAGACGCAGCTGCTCTGCGAGTCACCCAACCTCACGGGGCAGCACAAGGTCACGGTGAGTCCGTGAGGAGCGGCCCAGCCCCGCTCCTGCCTGCTGGGCCCCTGCTGCTGCGCTGCAGACCGGCCGCCCCAGAGCCCGGCTCTGCGCCACACCCAGGTTGCCCCCAGTCAGAGCGCCCACCTGGAGCCCTGCGTGGCCCGGCCCCGCTGAGCACTCGGGTCAGGACAGGCGCTTGGGGCGCGGGCGTCTCGGGGTCCGAGACGGGTGTCCAGAGCGCCGAGCGGGGCAGCGCCCTAAGTGTCCTGCCCCTGCCCTCAGGTGCGGGCCGGCGGCTTCGAGTTCTCGCCCGGGACGCTGCAGGTGTACTCGGACAGCCTGCTGACCCTGCCCGCCATCGTGGGCATCGGCGGGGGTGGGGGCCTGCTGCTGCTGGTCATCGTGGCCGTGCTCATCGCCTACAAGCGCAAGTCCCGGGACGCCGACCGCACCCTCAAGCGGCTGCAGCTCCAGATGGACAACCTGGAGTCCCGCGTGGCCCTCGAGTGCAAGGAAGGTCTGTGGGCCGCAGAGGAGGGCGGCGGCGGCAAGGCTCCCTGGGCTGGCCTGCCCCTCCCGCTGCCGCCATCCGGTCCGTAGCGCGCCCGTGGCCTATACTGGGGCTGTGAGCGGGCCCAGGCAGGACCTGATGGACCGCGGCCCGCACACTGGTGTAGCTGTGCGGCTGTGGGGGAGGCCCCTCTGGAGGCAGCCCGCACTTGCGTGGGCTGGGCCAAGGGCGGGTGGCACGTGGCCCTTCTGCGGCTCAGTTTCATCTTGGAGAGGCGGTACCCGCCGGACGGGGTGGCCTCTGCTGGCCCAGGCTGTGAGAGCCTTCAGGGCGGGGAGGGCGCGTGCGGGCCGGTGCAGGGGTGCGGGTGTGGCCGAGGCTGGCCCTTCTCCAGCCCCTCAGCACACAGGCCTCAGCTTGCTCCGGCCGTGGTCGCCGAGTCCTGTCGGGTAGGCGGGCTGCAGCCTGCCCTCCTGAGCTGGGGCGCGTGCTCTTTGTGCCCGGAGGGGGTGGTGGGAACGGCCTCATCCCTTCCAGCAGGGGCCACGCATGCTGGCCGGTGGGCACGGCCTCCAGGGCTCTGCTCTGTCTTTGGGGTGCTCTCCTCTGGGCTCTACGCCCTGGGGTGGCAAGGTAGCTGCAGTGGGCAGGTTCAGTTCGGCTGATGGGCTCAGTTTGGGCCAGACCATGAGGCTACACCTGCTCCCCCCACTCCCCAGTCTGCACCCCCTGAAGCTCCTGACTGAGTGGATGAGCCTCAAGGGCAGGTGGGAGTGACCCAGAGAGTGGGGTGGGCCTCAGACATTGGGTACTGACTAGCTGGGGTTGTGGAAGGGCCGGGGTACAGGCCCGGGCCGGGTTGGAGGGCGTCCTGGGCTGTCCGAGCTCTCCAGCGTGTCGGAGGTGGGGCCGCCTGGAAGAGCAGGGCCGGGGCGAGGGCACCTCTGTGAGACGGCAGTGGGAGCGAGCGCCGCTGCAGACAGGTGGGCGCAGGGGGCCCGGGCAGCCCTGGACTGCACAGTCTTTGATTCCCGGGCCCTGACCATCTTAGAACTGAAGCCTGTGCCCCAGGTGCCTCCTCGCCCAGACACATCCTCAAGCCTGTGGGTGATCCCGGTGGGGCTGGGGTCTGGGAGGCAGGTAGCCTGGGCAGGGCCAGAGGGGGCTTCTGCAGGCCAGGGCCTCCCACAAGAGCTGGCCTTTATCTGCCAGAGACGTGGGGATGCAGCGGCTGGCAAGCTCTCTGGGGCTGGGGCTGGCCAGGTGGAGATAACCAGACGTCTGGCAGCTGTGCCCAGGAGGTGAAGGCCCTGGCTTTTAATACAGTTGCCAGCCAGGCCCCAGAACCCACCCAGCACGCCTCTGGCTCTGAGCAGATGCACATCCCTCAGCTGCTGCAGCTGACACCCCAGCTCCAGAGTGTCTGGTCAGGGCCTTCCCCTACCTGCCTGCCTGTTCCTGAAAGAGGCAGTCGCTGGAACACGGCAGGTGACATAAAAGGCCTGCCGGCCTGCGCTGTGCGTGTGCTGGTGGCCAGCAGGGCGGGCCTGGGGCTTGTGGACTGCCCACCACCTCCCACAGCTGACCACCCGGTGACCAAGCCCGGGCGGCTGTGTGCCCTAGGTGGCGGAGTTGCTGGCACCCATAGTTACTTTGTCCCCAATACCAGCGTGAGGTCCAGGGGCCCCTCTCAACCCCGCGTGGTCCCCGCCCGTCCCTTGGCCTGCGCTTGCCCTGGTCAGTCTCATAGGGGCCAGGGAGACAGGGCTCTTAGCCTGTGTGGGGTCTGGAGAAGCCAAGTGCCGGCAGGCACAGTGTTTCCTTAAGGGGGTCCAACCAGCAAGCAGCAGAGGTGGGGTTGAGCCTGGGCCAAGAGCGGGAGGGCATGGGTACCAGCGGAGGTGGCCCTGACCCCAGCTCTGCCACAGCCTTTGCAGAACTGCAGACGGACATCCATGAACTGACCAGCGATCTGGACGGCGCTGGCATCCCCTTTCTCGATTACCGAACGTACGCCATGCGGGTGCTCTTCCCCGGGATCGAGGACCACCCGGTGCTCAAGGAGATGGAGGTGCGCTGTGCGCCGGGCCGCTGCGGGCTCTGCCCTGCAGTGGCAGCCAAGTCCCAGGGCTTCCCATGGCTGGGGGCTCAGGGCTCGGTGGAGCGGGGCGGGGCCCTGGGGGCTGGCCTGGCAGGGCGGGAAGGAGGGCCTGGGGGCTGGGCTGGGCTCGGCACCCCCAGGGGTTTGCATCCAGCTTGCTGGGTCCGCTAGGCCATTAGTTGCCGTCTGCCACCGCCTCGTCGTCGTCCTGACCCTCACTGGCGGTGGCTGCTCTGTGGTGCTGGGGGGTCCCCAGCACGAGCCTGCATGGCTGGTGCAGAGTGGGGGCCCGGAGAGCCGGCTTGCCATGTAGGTATCTGCAGCAGCCCTGCTGCTGGGGAGATGGGCCGCCCCCAATTCTCAAGGCTCCCCAGTGCCAGCCCGGGATCCCAGCCCTAGCTGAGGACAGCCAAGGTCTCTGTAAAGCTGGACTGGGGGTGCTGTCCAGCCGGTGGTCATTGCTCTGCTCACCTTAGATGTTAGGGTGCTCCCCCATGGCCTGGTGGCACATCCCCCCTGAGCGGGGCCTGAGTGGGTCTTCCTGCAGCTCTAGCTCGGCCCGGAGCATGGCCCAGGACTGGTACCAAGTCTGGGTCTCCCGTCCCCCCTGGTCTCTGTCCTGGCACTGCCGTCTGTCTTTCGGCCTGACTGCCCACCTAGCTCTGCCATGTGTGACCAAAGACCTGTCTGCCTGGCTGAGAGCCGGGGTCGCTGACAGCCTCTGGCACAGCCTGCTTAGGAGCCTCCTGTCCTCACACGCCTTGATGTGGGTAAGAGAGAAGCGGGCACTGGAACCAGCCGTACCTGCATTCCACACCCACTGTGTGGCCCTGAACAAGCCTCTCCCCCTCGCTGGCCTTCAGAGCCTTCCCTGTGAGATGGGGAGGTGCTCTCTGCACCGCTGGTGGCGAGGGAAGAGCCCCAGGCAAGGGCACCAAGCAGGCTGCTTCTGAGCTACTGGGGCCGGGCAGTGGGGACCACCCGTCTCGGGGCCTGGCCACAGGAGGTAGCCAGGGCATCCCTCCGAGTCCCTGGGCTTGTCAGGCAGCTGCTAGGCCACATTCAGCCGAGACCTGGGGATGTGTCCAGGTAACAGGCCTCCCGTTCCTCCCAGAACCTGCCCGCTGGCCCACGTGCTGAGCGCCCAGTCTGGGCAGCGCCTGGGCCCGAAGGCCGGCCCTCCCGCCTCACCCGTGGGACAGTGGTCTGAGCACCTCGCGTCCCCGCCAGGTGCAGGCCAACGTGGAGAAGTCGCTGACGCTGTTCGGGCAGCTGCTGACCAAGAAGCACTTCCTGCTGACCTTCATCCGCACCCTGGAGGCCCAGCGCAGCTTCTCCATGCGCGACCGTGGGAACGTGGCCTCGCTCATCATGACGGCCCTGCAGGGGGAGATGGAGTACGCCACGGGCGTGCTCAAGCAGCTGCTGTCCGACCTCATCGAGAAGAACCTGGAGAGCAAGAACCACCCCAAGCTGCTGCTGCGCAGGTGAGCCGCGGATGCCCGCCAGAGGCGCGGCCGCTGCTGCGGGGCACACCCGCCCTCGGCGCCAGGGGCTGGTCGTGGGCACCCACTCCGGGCGTACTCGGTCCGGGCCCGGGATGCCGAGCTGCTCACTCAGAGACCTGCTCCTCCCGCTGGCTGCACCCGGAGGCCCAGCGCCAGTGAGCAGCGGCCGCGCGGGGCAGGATGGCGGGGCTCTGACACCGCTGCCCATGCTGTGTCCCCAGGACGGAGTCGGTGGCAGAGAAGATGCTGACCAACTGGTTCACCTTCCTTCTGTACAAGTTCCTCAAGGTAGGCGGCAGCAGGAGAGGCTGCCTGGGTGCTGGGGCAGGTGGAGGGAGACATCGCGGCTCGCGCAGCGCCGAGGCCACCCGTGCAGACCGTGCAGACGGCTCAGGGGTGCCGCCACGCCCTTGCCCATGGTGCCTCATGCTGCCCGCGCTGCGGGGTGCCGGGCCCTGCGCGAGGGAGGGAGCTGCTGTCGCGCGCTGAGGGGTGTCTGCTGCGCTGTGGCCGTCATGGCGGGCTCGGGGCGCAGGGGATGAGGTGTGTCCAGCTTGGGTCGCAGGCGCCGGCTTACTCTGGCCTCGGGGGTCTTTGCCCGCTCGGCAACCTGACAGCTCGATGCCTCAGCCGGCGTTTCTTTACCGAGCTGAGCGTCTTTTTGTGTTTGATCGGCCTCTTATTTTCTTGGTGAGCTGTGTACTCCTGTTCCTTGCCAGTGTTTACAGGAGGTTTTATACGTACGCTTCCCATCTTTAATTCCAGTGTTATGCTGGAAGGTGGCGTGAGGTAGGGACCTCCCTAGGCCGTTTCCCCCCAAAGCGAAAAGACCACCCCCAGCACTATTTATTGGACAACTTGGTTATCTTTTCACTTGAGAAGTGGATCTTTTAATTTGGCAGCGTACTGTCTGTTTACATAAAGCGTTTTCCAGGCAGTGTCTGCACATTAGCAGGAGGCCGGGAGCACTGAGGCTGCCCTCCCCCTCGCCGTGCATCAAGCGAGGCCAGGGAGGGCAGGTTGAGCGAGGGCCCCATCTGGGCCTGCCCGTCTCCTGCCTCAGCTCCCCGCCCTCTCAGCCGGCCCGGGGCAGGCGGGCATCTGCGGGTGGGGCCAGGGCCAGCGTCCCCAGAAGGACGCCGGCTTCCAGGGGTGCTCCAGGGCTGACTCCCCTCCCTGGTGCCTGGCTGTTGGCTGTGTGATCTTGGGCCAGTATCCTTGCACCTTTGACCTTCAGAGACACCCCTTCTCCTCTTGAGGTGCACCCCAAGACCCGGGCAGGCAGGCGCTGTTGTCCTCCAGCCTCTCTCCCCACAAGGCCCTCGCAGGGCGAGAGGCAGCTATGAACGGCTCTGCATCCCCATCCACACCCTCTTCTCTCCTCTCCTCCTTCCTGGCTGACTTAATGAAGCCAAGTTTGCAAATGAAACATAATTCCAGAGACAGGCGTGTTGTTGGAGGGCCTTGGGATGAGCTGTGCTGCGGCCGCTCCTCGGCAGCTGTCTCTCTAATTACCGCAGACGCTAACAAGGGGCCAGGAGCATCTGCTGGGGCCGAGCCGCTGTTTCTGTGTCGGGGCCGGGTGGGAGCAGGAGGTGAGAGTGGCCAGCCCGCCACCCGCTTGGCACCCTCCCTCCTGGACAGCCCCGGCAGCCCAGACACGGCGCAGTGGGCCTCGCCTGTGCAGGCCGTGAGCCCGGCCTCGGCAGGCGGGGGCCCTGGGCACCGACAGACAGGACGGGCCCTGGGTGCCGCTCTTGGTGCGCTGGCAACACGGGCCTTTCCTGCAGTGCTCTGGGTCCCGGCCCGGCCCTCCACGTCGGGCAGTGTCCGTGTGGCCTCTGGCATGCGCAGGGCCCACCTGGGCACACGGCGTGTGCTGCGAGTGAGCCGGAGGGCTGGCCTCGGGCGGCTTCCACTCCTGGAGGAGGTGCAGCGAGGAGCCAGTGCAGCAGAGGGGCCAGTGCAGCAGAGGGGCCAGTGCAGCAGAGGGGCCAGTGCGCCAGAGCGGCCAGTGCAGCAGAGCGGTCAGTGCAGCAGAGCAGCCAGTGCGGCAGAGCAGCCAGTGCAGCAGAGGGGCCAGTGCAGCAGAGGGGCCAGTGCACCAGAGCGGCCAGTGCAGCAGAGCGGTCAGTGCAGCAGAGCGGCCAGTGCAGCAGA